>JAVGWO010000027.1:4079953-4237979 GCA_034509495.1 Acestrorhynchus altus | reverse complement strand
CTCTCTCTCTCTCTCTCTCTCTCTCTCTCTCTCTCTCTCTCTCTCTCTCGCTCTCTCTCTCTCTCTCTCTCTACTTACCTACATTAACTGGCAACAGCTTGTCAATGCCTGGTTAAATTTACATTATTTCTTATTAGCAATACTATTTATATTTCTCAGTATTTGATATTCTGATTTACCACACTGTATAATGTGGTTCATCCTTTCAATAAGAAAGAAAAAAAAACATATAAAGGGGCTGAACTAGATTCAGTACAAATTAAAGAATGAATCATTCAAAATATGTATTGAAGCTAAATGATCCCAGATCAATTGCTTGTTACATGAAGTAAGAAACAGCTTCAACAAAGAAATGATTATATTCATGCATGTGCATTCTAGCAAGCCATTTTAGCTACCATTCCATCATCACATTTTGCTGTAGTACTTTCAATCACTGTGATGCACCACTGTCTAAACTGGTCTTCATCAGAGGACCTTTTTGAAACAGTTGTCTCTATTAGAGAGTAGTGTAAACAAACCAAAGATACCTTTATACAAATAGTTCAATTAAGACTGGAGAAAAGGCATGACAGACACATCTCATTTGTAATAGAAATATCTAATCTGTAATATGTTCCAGTCCTGAAATGGAATTACAGAATATGTTTTAGACCAACCAGATAGGAGATGTTTAAGACTGGGTTCAGCTCATTCTGTTCACTGGAAAACTAGTTAGGAAATCTGTCAGGTGTTTAGTTTTCTAGTTAGTTTGTTAGCTGATTAACTAATTAGATAATGTTATTGGCTGCTTCATCTGCCATCTTATGAGCTTGTTGGCTTGAAAGCTGGTTATCATGTCACTTCTTTCTTAAGAGAAAATAAAAATACTGTTAGTTGTGCAAACTGATGTTTTTAACCTATTGACCTGTATGATCACCTGGGTGGTGTGAAATACTAAACTGCTAAGACCTCAGTCCCAGGAATTCTTAAAGAAGGCTAAAATGATTAAACACCCTCTCCACAGTCCACTGACAGAGGAAAATCACATAAAAGTGGTGCTCTGAGCTCCTCACTGCACTCCAGGGCCAGACATTAATGCCTCTCTCTCTCTCTCTCTCTCTCTCTCTCTCTCTCTCTCTCTCTCTCTGCTGCAAATACTGAGTGGATTGGTGGTACTGCGTGGCTGTTGACCCTTACACAGACTACTGCCACATTCATTAACATTATCAGCAGTCAGAGTTGCCGTGGGAGATTAACCAGACATTGTGGCAACAAGCGGTAAACAAACAGAGATCAGCGTGGTGAGATTGGATCGTCATGTCGGATTGGAGGGATGATAAATTGTTCCGAACAGGGAAAACACAGGCAAGAGTGATAGAAAGGAGTCCTTTACCTGTCTTGTGCTTCATCTCTCTTGCACTCTCTTGTCTTTCCTGTCTGACTTGCTCAGTGTCTGTGGAACTTGTTGATTCTATCCCCTCTCTTATCCACAGTCCAATTTGTGCAGTCCAGTTCCAAGACACAAATACCAACTGGAGTCTCTCTTGGCTGTCTATGTTTCTCTCTCCACTCCACAGCATGTTTGTGTCCCCAGTGTTTGTCAGTAACTGTGAGTATGTGTTAGGGCTGTACACACTAAGCCACTGAGCTGCCAAGTCAGGAGGTTCTTGGTTACCTGAAGAACCTGTTGATTGATTAATTGTACAATTACGTATGTAATCCGTGCACTAAAAGGGAATAGCTAGTGAATATCCATACTGGTCAAAACATTGTTGATTGTGCATCATTTGTGCAGTAAACTGGGTACTGAAGAACAGGTTTGTGGTAACTTGGAACGGTGTCTTCATTATGGGTGTGTTGCAAAATAATGATGAATCCAAGAAGGCAGAGCTCCAGCTACTGATTACAAAGCAGCAAGGGATTTGGGATTTCAGGTGCCAGGCCATCACATGTCCCAATGAAGTGTCAAGGTGAAATGTAAACGTGCCCTCCACATTTAACCCATCCATGCAGTGAAACACACACATGCATTCATATATATATATATATATATATATATATATATATATATATATATATAATATATATATTATCAGTGCAATCAGAACAGACAGAGTACAACTGGTCGGGGTTAAAACACAACAAAAAAACAAACCAGTTTGCGACCAATATATATATTAAAAGTCTATACCTATCCTTTCCCTTTCCTTTCTGAGTCAATGATGATCCACCGGCCTGGGCTGACCTTGAAATCCCCTACCCCATCTGAGAAGGACCCTAACCCTAAGCTACCCAGATACCACTTCACATTGGCTGCCCACCTTCTGGTTACTGGATCTGGACTAGTTTCCTGCCTTGCCCTGGACTAGTTGCCCACCTGCCATCACCAACTATGTAGACATTTTCACAGACCCTAATTAGCTGCTACTGCTACTCTTAAGTCAACCACCAGACTATCATTACTTCAGTACACCTGAGTATTACAGCAGACATGTGGTGGTCCAGTGTCCCCTAATAAACTATGTCAAAGTAGTTTGACCAGAGGAGGATGAGTCCCCCCTTGTGAGCCTGGTTCCTTCCAATGTTTCTTTCTCCAGCTCTGAAGCAGTTTTTGCTTTCCACTGTCGCCCTTTGGTTTGCTCACCAGGGGGTTTATGTCTTTATCCTATGTTTCATGTGTTTGTTCACCTTCTTATTTTTGATTTCTGCAAAGCTGCTCTTTTACAATGCCAGTTGTAAAAAGTGCTATAAAATGAATTTGACTGAATAATTGATACTGTGGTTTTGAGAATCAATATAGTATTGCAAAACATAATATTGTGATACTTTGATATATGAGCATACCCTTACAAGTGTGAATATTTCAAAGTACATCTATCTTGTACGGCTTATTCCTAGGAATAACTCTCAAATAACTGTTAAAATTGATAGAATATACTACTGTATTTTTCACTAACAACACTAAGCACTTCAGATTAAGTTTACACTGATTTGAAACTACTTAGTCAAGTGTGTGGTATTTTCCTTGTGGTATATCTAATGTAGTTTTGTGCATTAATGGGCACAACAGGTACACTATAGCATGACCACATGGCCCACCCATA
Organism: Acestrorhynchus altus; assembly: GCA_034509495.1. Classification (NCBI taxonomy): domain Eukaryota; kingdom Metazoa; phylum Chordata; class Actinopteri; order Characiformes; family Acestrorhynchidae; genus Acestrorhynchus; species Acestrorhynchus altus. Next base: position 4,234,893 of record JAVGWO010000027.1, on the reverse strand, counting down.
TATAACTAGAACCTGTAATAGATTTACCAGTATAATACCATTTCTGACCCACTAGGGACTGCTTCATGGCCCAATGGTGGTTTCTGGGCCACAGGTTGAGAAACCCTGCACTATAGCTTTTGAATAACATGGTATTCACACAAAAACATATAATAACTTTGCAAATCTTGTTTTAATCTGGCTGATCAACATGCACTCAGACAGGCAGGCAAACACAAAACCACAATGCCTTGCCATTAACACATCAACATATGCAGAGGCACAATTGCGCGCACACACAAACACACACACACACACACACACACACACACACACCTTCCAGCACACCAATGTTACATTCATCACTCACACACCTACACTTCAGCAATGTGACAAAGACCACAGTTCCAGGTGGCAATTTGCATTTACACTATACAACTGACAAGTGAACACTCTCATTCACTTCACTGTGAGAACAAGCGGGACAGTAAGAAACACAGTTCTAATTAATCTTTTTAGATTCTGAGACATCAACTCAATCAAAGCACTTGGAGCAGTTACACAAATACAGTTATAATTTTGTGTATGCATCATTATTAAGATTCGGGGGAGGTAGCTCATCTCAGCATTCCCTAAGAACAAATATCCAACTAACACTCCCAGCCTGTAAAAGAAACACACTGACAAATAGATATACAGCCTGTCACTAGTTCATCCACTTCAATTTGGGATTTTTATACATGGGTTTGGTGGAGAAGATGTTAGATTATGGTGTAATATGTGGTATGATGGAGATTTTGGGGTTAAGGACCTCCTTCCTATTGTCAAGATCAGGCAGACGGAACAGATGACTAGGGGTGCCGGGGTACATGCAGGGGTTGAAGATTTAATGTGACACAAAGCACAAAAAAACCCAATACACTGAACAATTCTAGATACCAAACTGACAGAAACTAACACATGACAAAGACTAACAAAAGCAAACGTACACCGGAGCAGTAACATTAACAGAGCCTAACAAACTATAACAGGTAACTTTGTATAGGACTGACAAAGACAGGATGGCACGACAGGTCTTAAATACTCAAATGACATGGGTAACAGCTGGGACAACCTAACGAGGAGGCAGGTAAACAGATTAGACACCGGTGGTAATGGGAGGAATGAGGGAGGAGACTATTACTAAGCAAACACAAACCATGTGCTAAAGAGCACATGGGGGAACTGACAGGGGAGACAGGACTGACAAGGGGCAGACATGACACCCATCCATAAGAGGAGCAACTACATGGCATGCATTTCCACTAATTTAGAAAAAACAAACACACAAATAAAAAATCAGTAAAGTATCTTTAAACATTGTGTCATTGGTTTGAAGAAAAATAGTATAGTCGAATTTTCATAGACCAGAGAATGAAGATATTCCATGATGTTTATAGGCTTAAATTTACGAACCACATTTCTATCTGCCGGTTCAGCAGTCCCTGCACATGAGGGGTATCCAACTCTGCTCCCAGAGGGCCTCAGTCCAGCACAGTTTAGTGATTTCCCTGATCAAACACAGCTGTTTCAACTCATCATTTAATTACTACTTTGAGTAGATGTGTTTGAGCAGGGAAATCACCAAACAGTGCTAGACTGACTCCTGCAGTGCTCTCTCCCTGTGTAAGGGTTTTATCTGGGTTACAGGATGGAATAGAGGTCATAGACTGAGCTTTAAAGGGTTGGTTCAATAAGACATGTTGACTAGTCCTTGGCTTCATAAAACAGCACAATTCCTTTGGATTCAACAGTGCTTATAGCTGCCCCTTCTTTATTCAGTTCAATTTATTCAATGTCAGAAGTTTTTACCAACCTCTTTTGTAACTGCTATATAGAGGGCTTGTGTTTGTTTCTATGTTTATGAATTATTATGAAATCATAATGTTCAAAGTCTGAACTGTCCTGCCGTGGGTTTCCCAAAAGCTTCTTAGCCCAAAGATAATTCTTGGTTTCTTAGTCGAGCAAGCATCACATTGAGTCCTCTCTCTACCAGTGAGGTTGTTCTTAATGCCAAGATGTTTTGGGGAAACTGGGCCATAAACTGTTATGTTTTACCCAGACAGTTAAACAATTCTCTGTGATCTTTCATAGAAAACTAACAAATGTGTTGTATAGCCTACATTTTCAAAAACTGCTGGCATATAGCTAGAAACATAAATGACAATATGGTAGCAGAACAGGATAATTACACCATTGTGGCTATTCTGAATCCTTGCCACACCTGACTGACCTTAAGCATTTTCATATCTTGTTTTTTTAAAAATGAAAATTTAAATTATATATATATATATACAGACACATTATGCCTGAAGCAACCAATTTTTCATTTATTAACCAAACACACTAAATGTCACATGGTGGAGGGTGAACTGCATGACTGCATTGCTCTGATTACACCTGTGCACTACCATAACACCATGGCTAAATATAGAATCCATGTTTGTAAGAGGCCTACACAAGTTTACGTCTCACTAACGGTGAAGCGTGAACACAAACATATATGATGAATATGTACTGTATTTTAGGTTTCCACACAGCCTCCGAGGGGTGTTGTACGATGCACCTGTGCTACTTTTGTACAGCGGAAGCAGAAATTCATCTTGTAAAATGCCTAGCTCAATTGCCATCTCTGAGACGCCTGGAGCAGGAATACATTTAAAAGTGGAAGTGTTTTGCTTTTACACGGCTCAGCCTCTCCCCCCAAATTTGAGATACGCATCAATTGAAAATGTCTCCTGGTGAATACAAAAAGAAAAAGTGCTGCAATAATAGCCCCACATGCTTTGTCCTACGGATGATAACTGATGTCCCTCAGAGAGAAGCTGCAAAAAGTTAGCACTAAATTGCCAGGGCAAAGTGTGTGAAAGTGACTGTGGTGCTCCTGGAGCCGCAGCTGAATAACTGCCATAAATGTTCTAAATGCGAGACTGCCAGTGTGTATGCCTCTCGCACACATTATTTATTTATTTATTTATCTATTTATCTATCTTGCTCAGGGGAAAAATGGGTGTGTGTGCGTCACACAGTAAACATTGTTTTGCATGTCAGTGTTGGTAAATGACATTTAATAAGCACTGTACATGCTGTACTAAGCACAAATTCTCTCTCTCTCTCTCTCTCTCGCTCTCTCTCTCTCTCTCTCTCTCTCTCTCTCTCTCTCTCTCTCTCCTCCCTATGCCCAGTTCTTCTTCTCTCACTTTCCCTCTCATTCCCCTGTCTCTCCAGCTTGTTTTATGGATTTGCTGCATCTGTGAGCTGGAGCATCCACCGGCATGTCTCTGTCTGTCAAACACACACACACACACACACACACACACACACACACACACACACACACACACACACACACACACACACACACACACACACCTAATGCCTTCTGATCTGTCAACCATTTAAATCTACACTGAGGGGGCATCTGCAACAGCTATAACAATCCATTACCACACACACACACACACACACACACACACACACACACACACACACACACACACACACAGACAGACACACACAGACAGACAGACACACACACACATTGAAATACATTTCTACTTTTTTACATGTTTTCCCATAAACTAAACACATACATGCATATATGCATGCATGCACGCACGCACGCACACTCACAGACACACACACATACATACACATACACTCAGGAAATCACATACATACTCATATTTTCGAAGGCCCTCAAACACACCTACACACACTCAACTCTCATATCTATCCTCTCCATTTCTCTCTCATGCTCCATCTCTCTCCTCTTCCTCCAGTGTGCTTGCCTCGTTCCCCTCTTTCACACAGAGGTCTCCTTTTCTTTGGAACGAGTGTAGGGGCTACACAGCTGTTTGTGCTGATAACTGCTCTCTCTCTCTCTCTCTCTCTCTCTCTCTCTCTCTCTCTCTCTCTCTCATGCTTCTGCTACTCTAGTTCTTCTCTGGAACCAAAGAGTAGAGGCAAACAGACGATTGCACAGCCAAGCAAGCAGAGAGAGAGGGAGGGAGAGAGAGAGAGAGAGAGAGAGAGAGAGAGAGAGAGAGAGAGAGAGAGAGAGAGAGAGGAAAATGTGGGAAGCAAATGAGTGAGAAACATTGAAAACAGAAGAATTAAGCAAAGAGGGGGAAGATGGAAGGAAGGAGAATTAGGCTGGAAATGAAGGAACCGCTTATGTGTACAGACTATGAAACAAATCTAATCACTGACCTGAATATCTGCTGCTTGTCTTTAACAAGCTTTGCCTAATCCAGCTTCCACCAGAATTGGTCCAAAACCAGCAATGCTTGTCATCTCCAAATCAAATCAATTGGTACCCAGTATTGATATGCTCGCATTAAAGGTGTTTCAGAGGTTATTTGAGCAGCCACAGAGTACCTTACATTACTCAGATATACAGCGTTTAAACAGCTTTGGATTGGGATTTATACATCCTCCTTCACCACAAACATGATGCAACATTCTCAGCATGAATGGCTAACTGCTCTAAATCACATACACAATACCAAACTCTACATTTGCTACTCAAAAAATGGAATAATGGAAACAAAAAACAATTTTTATAAATGTCTGCTCTGTCAGTAATGCACTGCTTTTGTAGGAGTAGCCAGCAAGCAATTTTTGACGCTTATCTTGCTCAGTATGCCACTAGAATCATACAAAACACACCACTATGGCTAGAGAGCAAGACTGAAAATTCAACTGTAAAATAACAGAAAAGAATATATTATACAATGTACTGGCTTCTGAAGAAACATGAGCATAACTCCTTGTTTTTGTAAAGTGTAAAAGAGGAGTTAAAAATTGTGGATGTGCCAATTATCCAACCCAATTCACATACCATGATGCTCAACACAAGGTGAAGAAAAGAACATTTTTCCAGCCAACCAAAGAAAATGTCGGTTCCCCAGCCAGCATCATGTTTGATCCAACCCACCCAGAGAGAGCACAACCAATTGTGCTCTCATTGACTCCAACCACCGATGGCAAGCAGCATGGTCTGGAAGTGATCCTTGGTTCATAGGACTAGTGTATTACACTGCTGACCTCTAATTATTAATTTTGTTTTCTACTCCATCTGAACATTTGGGCAGTGTCAGTGTGTGTGTGTGTGTGTGTGTGTGTGTGTGGGGGTTACAGTCTGATTGTGTGTTTGGACAGGTGCATTGAGAATGCAGTGTGAGTCACTGATTTCCCTTCATTCTCTCCTTCTCTCTGTTTGTGGAACAACAGAATGGTCAACAGACAGAGCAGCCCATTGGGAATTTTTCTCCTTGTGCTGATTCCATTTCATCCCTGGGAGATCAAACCATTCGGAGGAGAAATCCCTGCTAGGCATTGTGCTTTTCACTTGAGTTTTGTTTAATATCGGTTTAATACAACTGTTGTCAAGCAAAATCTCCATTTTTGTTGTTTTTCACTTTCTGATATTTCAATCTGGCAAGCTTTATATTGCTCTAGAATTTCAAGATGAATGGACCATGTAATCTAACACAAAATCTAATGTATCTGTTGCTGCATTTTATTCTGTGCAACTTCATAATAAATGGAACATTTTATACTAATATACACTATATGTCTAATGTTTGTGGACATCAGTTTTCATGAATGCATTTAGATACTTGCATGCCTTGCTGACACTGATGTGTAAATGCACAAGGACAGCTTGCCTGGTCTCTGGAGCAGATAAACATGAGCCTACTGGTACCGTGCCTAATGCCAGACAGTGGAACTTTGTTCTCTGGAATAAGAAATATTTCATCCAGTACTTTGGGATGAGATGGGGAATTGAGGATAAGCTGGGACATGACTAACATCCCCCACACAATGTATTACTAAATGCAATCAAATCCTGACAGCAGTGCTCCAAATCTAGTAGGAATCATGTACAGTAGAGATAATTACAGGATAATCTCTTTCTAATACCCTTCACTAAAAAATGAATGAACAGGTCTCCAAATACTTTTGTCCATGCAGGGTACATTAAATATTATTGTCTTTATCCTGTTACAGTGTTAGAGATATGAGCTTTAGTTACAACGTACATTAACTGCTGTGAGAAACAAGTGAAAACTAGGAGAGAAAGCCAAATGTGCTGCTTATACCTGTAGTGAGAAAAAGACAATAGAGAAAGAAATGGGAAAGGGAAGTGCAAGAAAAGAGATACAGAAAAGAGTTCCGATAGTGGGCAGAGCGCTGAGAGTGCTGGGACTGTTCAGTGGACTGAGACTGAGTGATATTATTACTGAATAATAATGAATAAAGCACTGAGCCAAGGGGGAGTGAGAGACACACACACACACACACACACACACACACACACACACACACACACATATACACATACAGGCCTGTGTGAGGACAGGCCTGAGTCAGGAAATGTGCCTCTGAATATGCTGGAACTAAATTAGACAATTTTGCCTAAAAGAAGCGATACAATGAGACATGAACAAGCAGAAGAAAAGCTAAATATGATAAGAAAGAAGAGGAGTGAGAGGCAGGTGTGTGTGTGAGAGAGAGAGAGAGAGAGAGAGAGAGAGAGAGAGAGAGAGGGTGGAAGGGAGGGAGATGGAAAGATTCTCACACAGTGTTACACAGTGTAAGGTTAAAGGTGGAGTTCTAGAAAATGTTGGTTGTCACACCCTGAAGTACCGACATTTCATACTTCTCTTCTGTAAATATACAGATAGACAGATGTCAAATTCAATTTCAGTGAATGAGTGAGAAACTTAGTGCTTATTAGTTCTAAACCATTCATCTAAACCAAGAAAATGTAAGAAAATAAAAATCTACTTTTAGTGTAAATTTCTTTTTGCTCTTTTATTTTTCATAAAAACATTTGTCTCAGATATAGCCACCTTAAAGACCTAGTAGGAAATATGCATTCCTAACATCTGGAGTTCCTTAATTCTGTCTGAAAACCGTCTATATGTCAGACCTAATGTTGACACAACTGATCTCTGATTGTCAAATCTATTTTCACACTTATGACTCAAAGATTGCTAATTTAAGGGTTTTTTCTGTTGTCTGAACCAAAGCTCAGTGTCCCTGAACCCAGAATCCTAAGCAATGTCTGTACAATTTAGTTAGACCTAACTTGCAAACACATTTTCACCCACTAAAACACATTTTTCACTGTGATGCTCTTGGGTTGCATAATGGTAAGCACAGGTGCACGGTACGCAGTGGATAGCGCTGTTGCCTCACAGCAAGAAGGACCTGGGAAGTTTCTGTGGTGAGTTTGCATGTTGTTTGCGTGGGTTTCCTCCGGTAATTCGTTTCCCCACAGTCCAAAGACATGCATGATAGGTGAATTGGTGACTTAAAGTGGCTCCTAGTGTGTGATGTGTGGCATGTGTGTGCCCTAATGGCGATTAGCGCCTCTGTCTAGGGGTTGTTTCACTTCTGCGCTCAGAGTTGCCGGCTGGGCACCGCTCACCTGACCCTATTCAGAATAAGCGGTTTGGAAAATGAATGAATGAATGGAATGAATGAATGAATAATGGTAAGCAAAGGTAGAAAGGAAACTCAATTGAAGTACAGGTGTCTTCAATTAAAGACAGTATCTCAAAATTGATCACACGTGATCATTAACAATGTGAAGAAACCAATAAACACCAGAACAAGGTCATTCCTGTGGATAGAAAACAAACACAGAGGCACACTAACAGTAAGAGTGAAGAGATAGGAATAGGAGTGTTCTAAATTATTATTTCCAGATGAAATACAAGCAACTGTTATAGACCATTGGTTTTGTCTATGGTTTGACAATGAGGAAGAGGGACTTCAGTCCATAATTATAGTCCAAAGATTCAGAGAGGAGAACAGGTAATTGCTGTTTTCATTAAGTACATGTTTACAGTATAACTCAATGCTGTTCATTACAGGAATTTTCCAATATATTTGTAGACCTAGTATTGCATGCAATTTTTTGTAACTGCATGTTTGTAAGTGCTTTTTGTAGAATCACGAGACTGCCACATGAGGGTGGGGGGACATCTATGTTGTCCCCAAAAATAGTTTCAAAGTTTCCAGTTCAACACTGCAGTCTACAGCATAAATCTGTCTTTCTGTACCACTTACAAGGCTATATGGTTTCTTTTTTTGTTTTTGTTTTTTTCATAGAGAGCGTCTAACTGACTCTTAGAATGTCCTCAAAGAATATATTTACATGGACAGATGCTGGGTTTAATTCAATTAAAAGGAGGGGATGAGGCCGAACATAATTGTCCAACAAGCTATTGTTTTAGTCCCTGGCCAGCATGGTGGCAGTGTCACGTCATGCGCTGCCATCAACAATCTGAGATCAGCCACTTTGGGGCCATGCAACATTCAACATTCATAAGTGATCTTCGAGATATTGTGTCAGGGAGTCATCAGCAGAATCATGAAAAGACAGGACATCCCGTCTATGTCAATGTGTGGGAAATTGTGAGCTTTCACTGTGCAGAGAGGAGCTGAGAGATGAATATATATATATATATATATATATATATATATATATATATATATATATATATATATATATATATATAGAGAGAGAGAGAGAGAAGAGAGAGAGAGAGAGAGAGAGAGAGAGTTTTGTTTTAAAAATGCATACTCTTTTATGGACAATAATATTTATTACTATCTTATTATAAAGACCTGAGGCAATAGTTTGGTTTTGCACCTGGTATGTATGTTACACCTGATAGGTTACAATGCATGCAAACATGACTACTTAACAAGCAAGTGACCAAGCAATTCCTGTAATGAACAGATCGATTCAGGTTTTTTGCACATTATATGCATATTAAATATAGATCACAGAGAAACGAAAGGTCTGCAAAGTAAACAACATACGCCCTCAGAGATAACTGTGAACTTCAATCAGTTAATAAGTCACAGAGAATAAGGAACCAAATGAATCAGGATCTGACACTAAGGAGCAGGAGTTATTTGGGGGATGGGTCATTCTGAGCACTGCAGTGACACTGACATGGTACACTACTGGTCTCAGAACCCATTTAGGGTATTGTAAAACGTTTGACCGGTAGAGTTAATATAACTAATTCATATGATTGATTCACAAAATTCTATAACAAAATATGATTCTCAAAATAAAAGCATGGATTAATAAAAATCAACTGCTGGTTCTCCTCACTCAGTGAACATGGAATATGACCGGAATAGTGAATACTACACCAGCCTTTATGCACAACCAAAGGGTGACTGACATTGTGAACATGTTCTGATGACCGGATAATAATGCAATAATCAAACAAGCTAGAAATATTAGAGGCTTCTTTTCCATTCTGATCCCCTGCACTTGGCATATGAAAAGACTGAACAGCTAGATGAGACAACAAAATAGCATTCCTTCGCAGATCATTTGCTTGCTGCTAAATCCGAAACTCTCAACAATCACGTTTAAGTGTCAATCATTGGCTTTCAAATGTATTTTTGTTGTGTTGTGAGTTGCACAGCCGAACTTCTCAAACATATTATTAAAACATATTTATTTTCAATCATGGATTATGGCTGCCAGTGTCGCTTCTTCAGGTCCCAAACCTACAGCTCTAACGTTCAGACCAAAACTGACCATTGATTATTAATGTTATTATTTATGATCCACTTCCCTCAGCCTTTCTTTCTTCACCTCGGTTATTGATCACTAAAAATCATGGGAATAACCTCAATTCCATAAATTATCTTCTGTTTGATCTTCTTTTGCAATTTCTGTAAATATATAATGTTAATTGCTTTGGCAACAGTGTATCATATATCCCTGCCAACAAAGATTAACCTGAGTAAGTTAACTTTAGGAGCTATAGAGAAAGGAAGAGCTGAGAGACTAAAGCTATTGAGAGAAGAAAGCAGGGAAGAGGATTCTATGAGAAGGAGAATTTCCTTGTAATAAATGTTCTAGAGAGGCGAGCACACGAAAATAGAAGGAAAACAAAATGAGCAGTGACATAGCAGATAAACACACACACACACACACACACACACACACACACACACACACACACACACACACACACACACACATACACACACACAGTCACAGTCCGCAAGAGGGGGAGCAAGCAAGTTAGAAAGAGAGAGCGATTGAAAATAGTAAAGTCCAAAACAAACCAAAAAAAAGGAAAGTGTATGTCTGTGTGGAACAGAAAGGGGGTTGGATGGGGTCAAAAATAAGAGACATAATAAAGATAGAGAAGAAACGAGAAACCCAGCCAGCAGAGAGCAAGACAAATATAAGAAATGAAAATAGAGAAATGCAAACTGCATGATGAAAATCTAAGAAAAAAAGAAAGAGAAAATCCAAAGAATGAGGGGAAGGAAAGAGAGAGGATGGGTTTCACAAGCGTGGCCTGGTTTTATGGAGAAATACAGCCTTTTACAACATGGCAGAGAGGACAGACATGAAAGAGAGAGGGGGGAGATTAAGTGTACCTATTTTCAGACTGATGCAATATACATAGTACACACACTATGTTAAAAAGTGAAATTCTTAGAAAATGGCTTCTTTGTAGTCTGTCACACACTGCTTCTCAGGACTATAAATATTACAGAGGCAAGAAGCCTCTTATTCCATCTTTCATTAACCCCTTCAAGCCCATTTAAGGGTCTTGATGTACACCTACTCTTCAGTTCCTCACATAACTTGCATGTAGTTTCATAACAATAACTGAACAATTCCTAACAGTTACAAAGTGCATAGGAGTTACTTAACTCTTAGCACTGTCCGCAGTGCAGATCTCAGGATCAGAGTAAACTACAGACATGACACATATATCATAACAAACTACACAACCAACCACTGCAATGCAGCTTAAATTCACTTTTTTCCAAATAAATTCAAGTTTAAATGTCAAATGAGCCTTTCAGTGCATATGTACTGCTCTGTCCATGTGCACATGCTCAAGCTGCATGCAGACTCTGACTGATCAGTGAAAAGGGGTGGGCCTAATGACATCACTGACCCAGATAATGAAAAAGGAGAAAATATTTGCTTTCTTCTGTTGCTCATACAGCTTTTAAAATTCAGAAAAAGGTCCTCAGAAGGAATTAAACTGATAAATAAAACATAACATAACATAAAATAATAAAGGACATTCAGATTCTTTTATTTTATTTTACTGTTATCTGGACCACTGTCAGGTATTTAAAGAACTTATTATAAATATCCTTGTTAAGCTAGTCTTATTACAAATACTTCATCAAAGTTATTGCATTTTCAGCTCTAAAGCACTTTGGAAGATCAATTTCCAACAGGATTGCTAAAGTGTTTTTAGTCATCATAAGCTCTTCTCCATTATTTTAATTGTTCCACCTCTTAAATTATTATTGTTGAATTAAAATATGCCTGAAAATAATCTGAAATAATCATGTTATAGTTTTATTATATAGTGCATACACTACAAATAAATCTAGATAGGCTCCCTACTCACTCTACTAATATAGTGCAAGATGAAAGTCATGGAACTTTGGCTTCCCCAGGCACACAGTGAATTAGAAGTTAAATACTGTATGAAGCAATGCAACCTGTTTCTGAATAGAATTGACTTCATTTTAGATAATTAATGTGCTTTACAGTGCAGAGCTGTTATTTCTAGAAATAGAAAGGCCTTCAGCCTCTAGTTGTAAGAAACCTGAGCTGATCTCTTCTCTCATTCTGAGTGTAACTAAACAACAGCATTAACAATGTCAAAATGTTTTAGCTATGATCCTACACTCACTCTCACTAATTTTCACCCACACACAGCATGCTCACAATACTAGCTAAACTTCTTTATTATTTTACACCTTATTGTGCTTTATGTCTGTGCTCTCCGGTGTCCAGAGGAGGATGGGTTCCCCCTTTGAGCCTTGGTTCTTCTCAAAGTTTCTTCCTCTTAGCCTGAGGAAGTTTTTCCTTGCCACTGATTCCTGCTGGCTTGCTCAACTGAGGCTTGCACCCATATTTCTGTAAAGCTGCTTTGTGACAACTCCTTTGTTGTAAAAATCACTACATAAATAAACTTTGATTGATTGATTGATTGATTGATTGATTGATTGATTGATTGATTGATTGATTGATTGATTGATTGATTGATTGATTGATTGAAGTAATGATTTCGTTTTTTTGACCAGTTAATTAGTAAGCTTTTGTATTTTGGTAGCATGCTGCTCACGGTAAGATTAGTAATAGCACGGTCTTGTTTAAACACTCACACAGAAGAGGCTTTGTTACCTTGAGGTTTGGAATGTTAATGGCACCTCAAAAACGGCAGTGTAAACACAGTGCACACAAAAAGATGTGTGGTGGATCAGAGGTGGATCAGGCTTAAAATAGTGAAAGCAGTGGATCAGATTGAGACATCCATAAAAATATTCTTAACATTTCTTTCAAATTTCCTGAATAAATGACATTGAAATGAACAGCAGTGCAGATTCAAAGCTGTGGAGGATGGAAACTGAATGTGAATGCAATTCATTAAGAAAATCCCTGTCAGAGGTACTCAAAAGGTTTCTTGCCAGGATCCACAAAGAGAGATTGTGACTGTCTAGCAAACACCCAGATATTTTGTGAAATTTTGTGAAATGGCAAATAACCAACCCCATTAGGAGTCTCCCCATCTGATACAATGCTCCTGACACTACGAGGGTGAATGCTAGCACATGTCTCCTTTGATACATATGAAGTCAGCCACTGCTTCTTTTCGAAATGCACCCATTGCGTCATTTCTGAGTAACAGCAATGGAAAAGCGCCGGGCTTCAGACTCCGACACAATGACTAAGAGGTCAGCATCACATTGGGTGTGACGTGGGGAAAGAGCATCATTTACCCATCTAGAAAGAGCATGGCCAATTCTCTCTTAGACTCCGGCTGCTGCTGGCAAGCAGCATGACCTGGGATAGAAACCTGTGGTCCTCAGAACATACTGCTACCACATTGTTCTGATAATTAATGCAAAATGCAGAGGCCTGCACTTTCACATCCTTTGTTAGACTGTGTAATAATGTCACATATGTCTCATATATCCGGTATTTAGTACAAACACATTCAAATTGACTTCTAATCTGTGTTGACACTAAGTCAGTTCTGCATTCTGATCACTATTTTACATTAAGTAGAGTGCTTTAATTTAAAGCAAAAGTGACACAGCTCAGCAGAGGGGCATACATTATCTTCGTGTCCGCTGCTTAGGTAGGCTGAATTGTCCCCACACAGTGCAGTGCTGTGTGAATACAGGAGTTTTTGTACCCTTAATGTAGCATTATTCCTCTAACAAAAGCCATTTGGAATTCAGTCAGTGTACACAGAGCTCTACTGGACATACAGTGCACTCTTTGGGTGTAGCAGCAATACAAGGAGTGTCATGATTTACAAAGTACAGTAGGAAAGAGGGAGCCATTTGATCTTATTTTGTCTTACTTTGATGTTTGTGACAAATGGGTTAATGTGAGCAATGTTATTGATTTCAATAAGTGGGAATATGGTTGCTGCTCAAGACCATCAAGTCAAAAAGACTGGATCCAATCAGACCACCAACCGCCGCCCTTTTCTGTTTCAATTACTAGAGAAAAGCACAGAGATAGAGTCGATCCCAGAGTAAAGAAGAAGTAAAAAAGCTGGTAAACATCCTCCAGAAGCCCCACAGGGCACTGTGAATGCTGACCTTTGCTAACATAAAGGTCACAGGGTAATCTGTGTCTCTTCACTGACACACCTGACAATCAACCAACTCAAAAGCAGCCATAACCTCACCCGACACAATCTCTGAAGATAAACCAGACCAGACAGCTCATCATCCCTCACTCTGTGCCTCGCTCTTCTCCTCTTACTCACTTCTCCTCTTACTCGCTTACTCCCTCACCCTTTCTTATCTATTCATATGAGGATACAATATATTGCTGAGTCATTCTCTCATCGTCTCCAGACATGATGCTGAAATAGTGAACTATCCAAACAATAAAAAATGTATGCTGCTTCAATGAAACAGTCTGGCAACAACTAATGACTTCACCACCTCCGGCCTTGGGTGATCAATTGAAGTGTCACCCAGAACTGCTTTCCTTTCTCGGTCCAGGGCAGCTAAATTAAAAGTCGGGTTAGTGAATAAAAATGTAACATTTTATTTTTATATATTACTTACAGCAATGTATTACAAACATTTACCTTGCAATTGTACCGCTGGCCTTTTTATCAGAAACACCATCTTTGTATTTTCACTCACTGGCCACTTTATTTGAAACACTTATACTTCCACTTAATGGCCACTTTATTAGAAACACCTTCCTTGTACTTCTACTCACTGTCCACTTTATTAGAAACACCTACGTTGTGCTTCCAAAAACGAATCAGTGATGAAGGGCTAAAGGATAGTGAACAGACATTACTCAATGCTTCTCTTACAGGTGGGCAACAGATGGACCACCAGCAAGGTGGACCTACATAGAAAGTGTTTCTGTTATAATGCAAATCAATGTTAGCTCTGCTATTTCAACATGATAGATGTGTGTATGCACAAGGCTTACTTCTCAATCGCAGTTAAAGAAACTGAATACTGTTTTACTGACTAGTGTTACTGAAGTAGTTCCTCCCCCAAACTGAAAGCTGACATAACAATCCACATCAGACTGCAAGCAAAAACACACAGACAAGAGGATGTCTGCAGAAACAAAAGAGCCACAGTCCTTATCAGTACAACAAGGTAGACCTGAGGCAAAGGCACTGGGACCACAGTGCCTGTTAAACATTTGTCGGGTCCCTTGCTTTCACAACCAATTAAACAGGTATTTTTCTTTGTTCGTTTCCAGCAAATTAACACATTAAATAATAATCACAGTGATACCACTCACTTCAACAATCAAGAGCATACCACACTAAGGTCTAATGTTTAAACAACACAGCCTCCAACAAAGTCCTCTCTAACATGGCTGATGTGCTGCACTTGATTCTAATTTATTGTTTGAGAAAATAATATTAATGGGGGTGTCCTAACTTTTTTTTTTTGAATGATTTTTTTGATGACATCTTTTTAAATATGTTAAAAATGCAAAGATTTTGTGCGCTATCTGCAATTTTCCTCATTGCTGTGGGTATAAATATTTGTGAGAATATCTGTGAGAGTCATGCCCAACATAGTATCCATCTTGTTGTGTTATCAGCATTAAACAGCACTCAAACCTTTCAGCTGTTTAAACCACATCTGCATTTCAAATGTTTCAATGTGTGCTTTAGTTTGGAACAGAAGCCAGCAAGCCAGCTTCCTATCAGGTAAATATTACACCAGTGGCCTAGTTTCTGTCCATTTTAGCTCATGCTTCCACTGCGTACATATTCAGCTGGAGACATTTCACCTACTTTTCTGAATTGTACACGTTGAACTGACAGACTGGTGATTTTGCTGGCCATAGGCTCCCAAACTGTGGAACCAGTCACAGAGATTTGACCAAGTGTGCCCCTGTACATTTGTCTTCCTGGAATGAGTGGGTGTAAATGATTCATTCTACTCGAAAATGAAGCACAACGGAAAAGTGGAAGAGTGGACTAAACTGAAAACCACAAGTTACAGCATAGATGGTGTTATTAAGGCAAGGGTGTACAACCATGTATCAGAGAAGAAATGATGCATGGGGATAATTGCTTTTCGAGGGAGCTCATAAAAATGCAGGTTAGAACAGTTCACTAAACCAAACTTAAAAAAATGTTTTCATGCATTGTTTTACTGAAAACTCACAGAGAAAAAATGTTTGAAATACAGTCAGATTGCTCTAGTTGCTTCTGCTAAATGATTTGGCTCATTATCCAGTTATACTGTGTAGCACCGTCCTATTGGATTTGTAGCATCTGACTGAATCAAAGCAGAAAGTATAACTCTATACACTTCAGAATTCATCCTGCTACTTCTTGGAGCAGTCACATCATCAATAAACACCACTGACCCAGTTCCACTGGCAGCCATACATGCCCATATCAACAGTACCTACATACAATACAGTGCGTTGTTATGACATGGCTGTTACGATATAATGTTTTTTACAATAATCATATAATATTTATAATAATTAAAAATATAATATTTAAGACCTATGGTTATTTTTGCTCTCAGATTAATACAGATATGAAGTAAACATCTGTCCAATGTAGACAACGTAGACCATTTTTCATCACATCACAATAGGTTTTAAAACTCAAGATCCACTCTTTACAAGTTACATGACATTTTTCGAGCCCTATCTAACCACGGTGTTATCATTGGGGTTATGAATTACCACAGAGTAATCCAAATCAGAAAACAGCTCAAATTCACTTGTTTCTAACGGAATTAAATCCTGGTTTAAATGCCAAAGCAGCCTTTCAGTGCTTCCAGTGCATATTTACTGCTCTGACCACATGTACATGGCCAGCCTGCATGCAGACACTGACTGATCAGTGAGAGGGGGTGGGGCTAATTATATTATATTAGGTTATAGAGGAAAATGAGAAGGAAGTTTGTTTGCTCTCTTTTTTTACCTCACACAACGTTCAAATTTCAGAATAGAAAATTCTGATAATAATAATAATAATAATAATAATAATAATAATAATAATAACAATAATAATAATAATAATTATTATTATTATTGTTGTTGTTATTATGTTTATTATTATTATTATTATTATTATTATTATTATTATTATTATTATTATTATTATTATTATAAAGCCATTCAGGTTTGTTTTATTGAGACTACTGTCAGATATTTTAAAGAATTTATTATTAAACAGTCAAAATTTGGACATACCTAGATGCTTCAACCCTTAAAGAAAAACCTTGCTAAATAATGGGTCTGTCCAGTTCTGTAAAAATCAAATGGAAATGTTTTGTGTATTTAAAAACACAGGATCAATAGACAATATTTCTGTATTATTAGTATGGATTTTGTCTATTTTTCATTGTAAACAAAATATTTTGGTTCATACAATAGATTTTAATATTATTGGAAATATAAACAATATTGAGGTTTCCAAACAAAAAGGGTCTGTATGAAGCCCATAATTTAGTTCAAATTCTTAGTAGTGGTCCCAAACCTCCCTGGACAGTAGAGACCAATACTCCAAGAAAAAAGAGGATAATTTTTTTCAGAATGAATGAATGTTGAACAATGTCCTAATTGTTGTCCATGTAGCGAATATTGTAATTAGTGCATATGATTTTAATATCAAAAGAAGTCACCAATTTATATAATCTATAATACATTCTGTATAATACATAATGGTACTGTAAAAATCCTTGTCAATCTAAAAGTCACAATTAATTCATCAGAATTCTTGCATTTTCTGCTCAGAAACACTATGGATGATCTATTCTCAACATGATTTCTGAGTTGTAAAGTGTGTTTTAGTCCTTATAAACAAAAACAAAAAAGCAATATATTTTGAATAAAAATCTCTATATTTAATATGGCTTCTAGAAAATAGCAGTTTTAAGAATCTTATGCTACTGGGGCATTTTGTCTGCATGTCATAATACTGAAATAATTAATATTGTAAAATTGTGATTTTATAGTTTTATTATATCAGCCACATCTCCTTCATGGCTTGACTAAATGTTGTGAAGGGATTTGTCTTCAACAAGCACACGGTTCTTTACATTTTATTTATCTTCCACGATTAAACAGGTTTAAGGAGCTCGCTAGTGCACCAATCCTGGGCCAGTACAAAAATTCCTCTTGTCTGTCTGTCTGTTGTGGTATCCCCTCCTAATGGTGGCCTCTTGCATCAGCATCGCTTTGGACCACAAGAGTTCCAACAAGTACCAAGTACAAACCGAACATTTGGAATTTAGTCAAGACCTTTTAGCTCCTTCATTTGTCCTGAAATGATGAGGAAGCAAGACATACCTGGCCATGAAACTGCTCATCAATCAACTGTCCAATTACTTTAATTGTTATAATACAGAAAGAACGTTAAACAAAAGGCTGCAAGTTCTCAATGGTTAATGCAATGTTGTTGTTAAAGCCCTCGAATAAAGCTCAACGTCTACATTTCAAAACACTGATAGCTTCATTTAAAATCTATTAAGGTGGTGCACAGAGGCAGCATGGCAAAAACTTAGTCATTGTCCAAATACTCTTTAAAAAGTGTTGTTTGACAATGTGTATATGAGAGTGAGCAGTGTGTATTTGTGTATATTTGTGGGAACATCTGAGGACTTCAACCTTACACTCTCTCAGGAGGGTGATAAATGTTAGTGTCAGGTGTGTGCCATGTGCTCGTGTATAGCTCTGAGGGGGATGACCAGCTGTCTTCAGTATGGAAACAAAATCATACACACACACACACACACACACACACACACACACACACACACACACACACACACACACACACACACACAGACTGTTAAAACACATACAAAAACACCATGCATTTTTAATGCTTACAAAGCAGCTTAACTGTGAGTGTGTTTCACCTATAATTACTGCTATCTGATCCCCTCTGAATTAATTAAAACAACATCAGTTTGTTCTGGGAGGAATACGCTTTTGTGAATGTGTACATGAGAGAAAAAAACTGTGTGTGTTTCCTGGGCAGCAGGTTCCTTCCTCACTGTTGTGAGGGATAAGCACTACCTGGGGCCAGTGTGAATGGATCAAATCAGCCAGAAACATTGTGAAAGAACATCATTTTCTCCTCTCGTTACTCTCTATGTCATATTCATTACATTTAAAGAAAAATATTGTGAGCTTTATTGTTGTTTACCATGATTCATACTGAAGGTTGAAAGCGTATTTCACAATAAAGCAATATCCACACTAAAAAACAAGTACGATGTAGGTACTGTGTGGTATATCTTCTATAAATGCACCCTCAAACTGAAACAAGCAAACATGGCTAGAGGAAAGGATTTGTTTAGTTGAGAACAGGAGGTTAATGTTGCCAAACAAAGTCTGAAGAGAGACTGTCATCAATCCCACCTCTCTAAATAAATGTCCAAAAACATCTGTCGACCCAATAGTGTAATGTGTTTTAGGTTTTGTTTAAAGTGGTCTCGGGTTAAAGGTGGAAATAGAAGCATTGTTTTTCTACTCTTATAAATGTCTGTTACACTCGTGTAATTTCTTGTCCATTCATTCATTGTTCAGCGTTGAAGTGGGTCTAGACCCGCCTCCGAATCACTGGGTGCAATATAGTGAGCTAGCACGGCCAATTCACCTACCATGTGTATTTATGGGAGCAGAAGGAAGCCCATGTTGACACGGGGAGCACACAGAAAAGGAGCTGTGAGCCAATGTCCAATGACTTCTTATCCAGATTTTTCTTTATTCTAGGTTAAGAAATCACATCGATTTAAGGAAAGTACCGTTTATAACTATTTTAGACTGTCATCATCATAGGGCTTGTCAGCTAGTGTCAGCCTGTCTGTACTTTCTGGATGTTTGGGGAGCTGGAGGAAGGTTGGTTTGGGAAGACTTTGCTACACAAGCTGTTTTAAAGCAGATTTGCACTTTGGCGAGGTTTTATTTGTTTACGTGAGTTTGTATATTGCTGCGAAGTGTCATGGGTATTTGCTTTCTTTCTTTTTTCTGTTTGTTCTATAGTTTCTCTGGCAGAACCCTTGGGGTGGAGGGTGGATTTTCCTGAGGCTGTCTTTAGTGAAAGTCTCCTGTATAATCTGAATGTGAACTTCATTAAAATGTTATTGCAGAGTCATTTGTAAACTGTGAATTGGTCTTCTGAAGCCTGGTGATTATTACTTGTACACAAGTCACTTTATGCATTATTTATGCTGCGGTCACCAGTTGGGCATTTTAGTGTGGGATTATGCATCAAGGTGCTGTATGTATTTCTTTTAAGATTGTTGTGAAGTAGATAAGTTAAGATTGTGTGTATGTATTCACAAATATTAGATCTACATCTAGGGTAAGCAATATGTCTTGATTATTTTGCAAAAAAATATGAATTTAACCGTTTGTGGGCAGTTACACGTTGTGTTCTCGGCATCGTAACTTAAGACCAGAGTAACCTACAGATATTGTACACATAACAACAAACGACAAGACTTACCAATCCCACCTCTCTAAATAATGCCCAAAACATCTGTCAACCCAGTAGTGCAATGTGTTTTAGGTGTTGGTTAACGTGGTCTCTGCTTAAAGGTGGAAACTGAAAGCTTTGTGAAGAAACATCTGTAAGTATTCAAGAACGGAAAATATAGATCAAATGAACTAATTTCCAACGGAATCAAATCCCAGTTTAAATGCAAAAGTAGCCTTCCAGTGCATGTTTACTGCTCTGTGAATGCAGACTCCAACTGAGTCCACAAGAGGGGATGGGGCTAATGAGCTCACTGACCCACATATTGGTTTATAGAGGAAAATGAGAATGAATGGATTGTTCTCTTTCTTTGCTCAAACAGTGTTTTCATTTCAGAATAAAAGTGCAGGGAAGACTTAATACTCACAGATACATAAATAACAGAAATAATAAATGACATTCAGTTTTGTTTTTACTTTATTTGTAACGCTGTCAATAATTTATTATTGTAAAGCTCTTTTTCAATCTAATTATTATAAATAATTCATCAAAATTACTGCATTCAGCTTAAAACTTTCTGGATGATCAATTTCCGAGGGTTCTGAAGATTACAACTGTTTAAGCTATAATTTGAGACTTGAAAAGGGTTTGAAATTGTAGAATAATTTATTGTATGTTCATGTAACAACATTTTATTCAGTTATTTTTGTACCACTGAGGCTTTCATTTTGAAATCTGCACATTGTATAAAGAGCATCTACTATAAAATAGTGATTTACTTGTGAAAACGTTTAATTTCTTGTTAATATGCAACACGAAAATATCAGCCTAACTGTGAGCACCATTCAAAGAAACTCACTGCTTGCATCAGAGAGCTTCATTACTCATCTGTGTGTGGTCTAAGTAACGCCACTGAACACTCAGCATGATAAATGATTCCGAACTGACCCCAAACCTTAGCCAATACTTACTCTTCACTGAGTGTGTGTGAGAGAGATAATGATACCACCAATAATAAATGTGTTTCTTTTTTGCTTGTCTTTTCTGCATGAAGTTTAGTGCAATAAAAACACAGTGGAAAGGAATAAAATACACTTTATATGCTATTTCCCTGTGGGCAATCCATCAGACTGCAATCTGTCACAGGCCTAAAGCTGATGCACTGTGTCATGGACCTAATTGGTGTCAAGATTTTCAGTGTTTCGGTTTCAGATGTATGTAGAGTCAATGTTCTCTGACAATGACAGAGAACATGGTGAAGGGAGTGGTGATGATTATGATCCTTATAGAAGAAGTTGAAAAATGCAAGTAGTCGCAAATGCACGTTTTAAATTATTAAAAGAAATTTGTTAAAAATTAATCATGAATCGAAAATCCTGATGATTTCTATTGTCTCGACAATATGCTTTTAAAAAACGGAACAAAGCATTAGGGGGCTGAGATGGGAGGTGAGACATTACATTATTGGTTAATTTCATTCTTCCATGTCCACTGGTGCATGGCGATGAATTAAATGGGAGTATGATGGGATTTTAAACAATATGATGAATTGTGCTTAATATAACCAGAGACATGAACTAACAAGATGAAGAAGATTAGTTTTAATTTAAGGATAGTAGAGTTCTAGTTGATTTTAGTAATCTTTATTATCCTGAACTTATAAGCTTGTCAGTTCATGTCCCAGGGTAATTAAGCACAATTCGTCATATCATTTAAAAGACTAAAAAAAATCCATATTCACAAAACCACAAATCCACAAATCCCAGCCTGGAAATCTGATGCCTGAGCGCAGGGTCAGTCATGCTACAGGGATGGTGGAGCAGAGCTTAATAAACCTGTGTATCACCTGTATATGGAAGCAACAACCATGATCAATAGAGATACCACAATATCTAGTCGATGCACGGAGTGGCAGAGTGAGCTCCACTTTCAGCCAATTTCAAAAAATTCTATGTAGTCCCCATATAGACAAATTATCAGATTAAACTAACAAGCACAAACTCAGGTCTTCATCATATGACGTAAGTCATTTACATTGAAAGTCAGATGTCGGACTTGGAAATGACATCACATTGGAGTTGAAAACGTTCCAAATAAACATTTCAAACCATTGCTAAAAAAAACGCTCAAGACTTTGCAGTTGTTGTATGGAGAATCTCACCACACTATATCCAATGTTTTCTTTTTATGTCCCAGATTCTCACTGTAAGAACTGTCCCAGGTTACCACTAGCCATATCATGAAGCCATTTCAGTTGACCAATGTATTATATGGTAGTGTGTGTATCCCAACACATGCACACATGATTTAATGAGGCAGAAATAGATAGAAGTGCTAAGAAACTGTAACATACTACTGCTTTTATTAACATTGACATCATGTGCATCCATCTTGAATCTTGATCCTTGGGTTGGTGAAGACCTCTGAGTGGGAAATCTGACTTGTGGGGGAGTTCCAGTTAAATTTCCCACCATTATAGTTTCAACCATTGCAATTCATTGAAGAACCATTACAGTAAAACCACTATACTATCTAAACATCCTGCAAATGTTTGACATTTGTAGCTAGCAGAGATTCAATATAAATTTGGTTCCTCAAACAGCGTATGCACATCAGTATATTTCACAGGCCTTTGAGATTCATCTACCTTAGTTTATTCTTTACTTCAAAATCAATTACTTTATCAAATTGGATTGGCTAAACCATTGGCTAAAATGTTGTTTGTAACTGATATAATACGCTCCTCATTTCATTACGCAAGATGATTGATTACATTTACAAACAAACACAGTCATTATCTTCACAGTGATGGTGAGTTGTGTTAATGAGGTGTGACATAGGTGGCTCTGAGTTCAAGTCTCCCCACGGGAGTCTTTTTCACACGTTTCTTTTTAAATCTTTACTACAACTCAAGCTGCATTTGATAAGCTTATATTTCCTGCATAAGAGGAACATTTACTTGCAGCTACTCCAGCACCTTTCTCACAGTGCTTATACATTCATTTGAATTTTGCTTGCTGTGCTTTCCCACCATTTTTTCTGGTTCTGTACAATTTATACACACACACACACACACACACACATATATATATATATATAGGTCACCCCACACAACCATTTGTCCACACACTCACACCTATGTAGCATGGCGCTAATTAATCTACCAAAGTTAAAAGGTTACTTGGCAACAACGATGTATTTGTCTTTTTCTTTATGGAAAGTTGTTTATGACTAATTTCAGTTCTTTCAGCTTTCTCTATGTCACTGTCTGTACTGCGCAGCCTGTTATTATGGACATTATGTTGATTAAAGACAACTTAACTTTCTATGGACAGAGTCTGGAAGTTCTTAACAAAAGTGTGTTAAATAATTAAGAGTGTATTAAGTAAATCACATTGGCTGCTGGCAATCTGTCATGATAGTCTACCAGTAATTATTTGGGATATTTTTTCTCTATAATGAAATTAAATTCACAACTGAAAAATGTTTGATTTTTCCTCTTAAAAAGGAAAGTGAGATCTGCAGGAATCGATTCAACACCAGCACACTTAATGCATTTGCCCTACACTCTAAAACAAAAAGGGTTCAACATAGTCCTAAAAGGGAGTCTGACACATGACTGACCTTCAATGTTGAAATTTGATTAAGATAATGTTAGTTGTTGCTTAAAAGTAAAAAAAAATGTTAAAACAATATTTAATGATCAATGGTTTCGAAAAATAACAAACATCAGTGTGTTCAATCACGTTGAAAATTAGGAGTTCTAACATTGATAATGACGTTGAAACAATTTTGAAATATTGTTGATATGACAACTGTGATATCGATTGATTATGATCACAATCTCTGCATTCATTTCAGTGGTGTCTTTTAAGAGAAAGGAAAATAGTCTGCATATGAAGCTCCATTCAGCCTCTGTCCAGGGAAGGCTTTCTTGATTTTGAAGCATTGTTGTGAGGATATCATTTGTGAGGTCAGGTCTTTGGATATTAATCACCCGACCTCATCTCCAATTCCTCCAAGTACTGTCTGCAGCATCGCCATTTCATAGAACACCGTTTCTCAACTCTTGTCCTGAAGGCACCTCTGACCTACACATTTTAGTGCTTGATTCAAATAATCAGTTAATTAAGTCTTTTCAGAGTTGTAGGGGGTGTGCTAAAACAGTGAAATCACAAACGTATGCAGGGAAGGGTGCTTCCATGACCAGGGTTGAGAAGCACTGCCAAAGAACACAGTTCCACTGCTCCACAGCTCAATGCTTGGGGGCGTTAAACTCCACTAGCCTACAGACAGCATTAAGGATGGTGCCAATAGTTTCATGTTTATCTACTCCAAAGAGTCCTGTTCTACTGGCAAAACTTCTGTACAGGGTATAGACAAGCTGTGTGTTTGCATTTGCACAACCGTGTCAGCAATGAATGCAGCTTAAACAAGCTGAATGCATTCTTTATAGGGGGTGTCCACAAACATTTGGACCTATAACATAGTTCTGCACATAAGAAGAAAGTCATCCCTGTCTCCCTGTTATCACTTCCTCTCTGTAGCACACTTTTTCATCCATGACAAAAGGCAACTGGCTCTTGCTCGCACCCATTTTACATACGAACAAGGCTTTGATGTATGGCTGCTGGATGAACGCATGTCAAGAAGTGTGTGTGCTGCCAATGTCTGCATGTGAAATGCACATTATTCAGACATGTGACGACTCACTGTGGCTTTGCTTTGTGTTGGTAAACCATCAGCGTTTTTGTGATTTTGTTTTGATGAACTTTAATGAGCGATGTGCATGCATAACAAATACTTGCATAAATTAGGTAAATCAGTCTGGGTGTGTGTGTGTGTGTGTGTGTGTGTGTGTGTGTGTGTGTGTGTGTGTGGTGTGTGTGAGGGAGAAGGAATGTGTGTGCATGAAAGAGATAAAGCATGCTGTGTGCAGAACAGCTGGGAAAATTCATTTCAAGTGTTGCGCTTGCACATCTCTTTAAAAAGGGGGACACAGTGAGTGAATGTGTGTGTGTGTGTGTGTGTGTGTGTGTGTGTGTGTGTGTGTGTGTGTGTGTGTGTGTGTGTGTGTGTAGTCTAACTCTCTACATACATTTTTGTGTCTTGTACAACCAATGGAAAAAGGAAAATTATTAAAGAGTAGAAAACGTTTAAGAAAGATTAAAGTGCAGTAATGAGTGAAAGAAAAGATATATAGAAAAGAAAGGAAAAACAAAGAAGAGAGGGGACAGTAGGAAGAGAGTGAAGGAAATGTGACAGAATGTGACAGAGAATAAGGAGAAAGAAAGAGAAAGAAACAAAAAAAGAAGCCTGATCTCGAGAGGAATTAAGTACAGTACAGTATATATGTGACAACAAAGGCTACAAATGTCTGAAACCATATATACTGAAAATAAGTCGACCCTGAAATATATTAACAATGAAACTGACACATAGAAATCAAACAATATCAACAGAGAATGTTATTCCTGGATCTATACCTTAGTTTAAACCTAACCCTATTTAAACCTAAATCAATCTATCTATCTATCTATCTATCTATCTATCTATCTATCTATCTATCTATCTATCTATCTATCTATCTATCTATCTATCTATCTATCTATCTATCTAATCACTAACTAACCTTATCCATAAGCTACATAAATTAACCCTATACTATATTTAGTTAAGCACAACAGTAGCTAAAATTAATCAAAGTAGAATCATAGCACAGATAGAAAGAAAAGAAAGAAAGAAAGAAAGAAAGAAAGAAAGAAAGAAAGAAAGAAAGAAAGAGAAAGAAGAAAGAAAGAAAGAAAGAAAGGAAAGTAGGAGAGTGGGTGATGGTAAAAAACAAAACAATAAACAAAACAACATGCGAGAAAAACATAAGATATGTAAAGATGGGGCAATAGATGTAATCTGATCATGTGCTGTGTGTGTGTGTGTGTGTGTACGTGTGTGTGTGTGTGTTGTGTGTGTGTGTGTGTGTGTGTGTGTGTGTGTGTGTGTGTGTGTGTGTGTGTGTGAATCACACAGAGGCAGCAGTTCAGAGCGTTCCTTTCCATTGATCTATCCATCAGCATGTCCGTAATACATCACTGTCTACATCTGTCGCTCTCTTCCATGCTGTCCATCCATCCAAGACCCATCCCTCCATCTCTTCTTACCCAGAGCACATACAGCAGCCTGTCTGCATACTGTACCCTGACCATCTACACCCTCCTCCCCACCCTCCTGTCTGTATTAATGCAGCAGACTCATTTTCCATGTCTCTCCATCCATCACCTCCCTCACTGCAAAAACACCGAGGTAATAACCTCCACACAACACTTATACAGCTGTTTAACTCAACACAAGAGACTCAGCGTAGAGTCCCTCACACCTTCCACTGTTCCATTAACAACCCACCTCTATCTCTCCCCTTCATCTCACCTCCCTCTTTCATCTTCTGCTCCTTCACTCCTGTCTTCTTCACTTCACTTTCTTTTGATATACGATACGATATATGATGCGAATCATGCGCTCTGTTCATAACCCGATATAGAATAAATATCAATAATATAAACATCAATAATATAAATATCAATAATATAAATCTCAATTTATATATTGTTTTAAATATAATCCCATATTGCACCCATATTGTCCTAGCCCTACTCTCTCTGTCCATCTCTCTCCCTTTCTTTTTCTTGGTCCTCTCCCGCTTTTCTCATTCTTTCCATATCCCTCTCTCATCTTCTACCCCAATCACTCCCACTTCACTTTCTTTTCCTGTCCCACACACTCTTTCTTGCTCTCACTCCCTTCTTCTCTCTCTGCCCCTTTTATTACTCCTTTGCCACCACCATTCTCCTCTCCTCCTTCCATCCACTCCGATTCTCTCTTTCTCTCTCTCTCCCTTACCTTGTCTACTCCTCTCACTCCTCAGTCTTTCACTCATTCTTTCCATACACCATATCTCTCTTCTCCAACTTCCTCCACTCTCAGTCTCTCTCCTTCTACCTCTCTCATCCCCATCCCCTGCTCCACTCACTCCCCATCATGCAGTCTTACTCTTATTCTTTCCATGGCCCCATCTCTCCTCTCTCCTATTCCCTCCACTCTCACATTCTCTTTTTTATCTCTTACCCCCACCCCCCACTGCTCCCATTCTCTTTCTCCATCATTCCTTGTCCTCATCCATGGCATCTGCTATTCCTTCCACTTCTCCCTCTATCCCACATCCACTTACTCTTTCTCTCCCCCCGCCCCCCCCAAACTTCACTGACCTCCTAAGATCACTTGAAGTCATGACTTATTCATTCACAGCTGGATTTATTCTGTTTGGTCGTGCATTTTTCAGCCATGTTTTTTTTAAAAGATACACACATTTCATGGCTGGCTTATGTCTCTATTTACAATCCTCACTTTTTTACCAGGCAGCCCTGCTCTCTCATCTGCACAATGAGAAATAAAAGGGTGGCAGAGGAAGGACGAGTGTTGGAGGTTGAGGAGGGGGTGTCTGAGGTCAGCGGGGAACAGAGCAACAAATTAGCCTTTTGCGACTGGAGGACAGCAAGAGGAGTAATTGTTTAAGCAGATGAAAAATAATTCCAGTAGCTATGAATGAAATCATGCGTGATCAAATCGGCATTAGTGTTAAATAAGATTAGATTAATTAGCAGGGGTCAAGGTGGGACTCATTAACTTCCACTTGCTATTAGCATATCATTATCCTAACGAGAACAATATTACAGATGTGCACAAGCCAACAGTCTTAAGATTATCTCTGCAGATATGGAGGAAGCAGGAGCAAATGCTTTCTGGTGCGTCAAATTTGTTGATGAAACTGAACCGGGTTTAGCCGTCCCCCCTCCATTCACTGAAAAGAAATTAGAGTACCCCTTGAGACCCCCTGATCAGATACTCATTTAGAATGAACCATTATTGATGTCGCTGGGGGACAGCAGAGAGAGAAACACACAGATAAGAAAAGAGAGGATGGAAGAATGCCTGGGGGAATAAGGAGAGTTGCAGAGAGAAAGGGGAAGAGAGAAAGAGAAACAGAGAGAGATAATCGATGGCGTAGGTCAAAAGGACATGGTGTGTTTGAGTTTTTTTTCTGCAGACACATCCATGCATGTGTTCTGAAAAAGGGATGGATGTAATGGACTAGAAAGAGGAGCATGTGGTGATGAATTAGGGGGCAAAAAACCTTTCCTGCTTCATGAGACATATAAAACCACAAGAGCAGTAAATGTCTAAAAAAAAGGCAGTAAAAACTATCACAGGGATCAGACTGCCCTGGGACAGGATAGTGCTATAAATTCAGGTGGTACCATACTGGGTTTAAATGGTGCTATAGAAATGAGATGTGCTGGGTTTAGACAGTGCTATGAAGTTAAACAGTGTTTTAGGTTTAGAAGGTGCTATGAGATTAGACAGTGCTGGGTTTAGAAAATGCTATGGGATTAGATGGTATTATGGGTTTAGATGGTATGGGATTGGATGGTGTTTTGGGATTAGACAGTATTATGAAATTAGATTATACTTTGGAATTAAATATTGAATTTAAATGGTCTGCTGGATTTAGAAGGTTATATGGGATAAAAGGATTTAGACAGCACTATGAGTTTAGATGGTGTGTTGGTTTTGACCATGCTCTGTGATTAGACAGTGTACTGGGCTTAAATGGTTCTATGGGATGAGACAAGTTTGTATAGATGACACTCTGTGCTGGGTTGAGACCATGCTAGGAGATTAGACTGTTCTAGGGGATTACATTGTTTTGAGTTTAGTCTGTGCTTTGGGATTGGACTATTTCAAATTTAAACAGAACTATGGGATCAAAGTTTTTTAAAATCCAGACATTGCTAAGAGATTAGACTGTATGAGTTTACAGTACGATTGTTAGACTGTTTTAGATTTAGAGAGTACTATGGGATTAGACTGCTATGGGATTACACTGTTTTGAGTTTAGACTTTATGGGATTAGACAGTGGGATTAGCCTGTTTTCAGTGTAAACAGTGCTATGGATTGGACTGTGCTATGCGATTACACTGTTTTGAGACTGTGGTACGGGGTTCGATCATTTTAAGATTAGACAGTGCTATGGGATTAGATTGTTTTGAATTTAGAGTGTGCTACAGGATAAAACTGATCTGAGTTTAAACTGTGCTATGGGATTAGTCTGTGCTTTAGGTTTAGACTATTTTGAGTTTAGACAGTGCTATGAGATTGGACTGTTTTGGGTTGAGACAGCACTCAGACAGATTATGTGCTGTCTATAGACAATGATATATGATTATTTCATATTATGAAATTAGACCATATATAATTAGATTATATACTGGAATTACATGTGGGATTAAATTGTGGGCTAGATTTAGAAGGAGCTACAGGGATTACAGAGTAAATTGGTTTAGATGGTGTTTTGGGATTAAATGTTGTGTTAGGTCCAGACAGCGAGTTTAGATGGGATTAGATGGCACTGTGTTAGAAGGGTTCCTAGGATCCCTAATCAGTAAACCATAAATGATCCTAAACACCATACCACTTCTCTTTATACTCTGCCTTATCCCTGACCACTTCAACCTACAATCTGTTGTGCAATGGCAGCTTTGGTGGATACAAAATGACCAAAAATGGACCTCAATCCCAACGCACTGCTGCAACAGTCCGTGCACTCTCACAGATATGAGGTCCAGAGAGACAGAGCGAGTTTTGTAGGGCAGCTGAATCTTTGCAACACTAATGGTGTGACATATAAATAATATATGCTCCATTACAAACACTGGTGTGCATGCAGAGTACACGCTGATCCATAGTGTACAACCAATTCTGACCTCTAAGTGTGTTTTATTTATATCGGGATATCTCAGCGTGGGATCCAGCAAAAAATGGAATCATGAATTTCATTAAATCCATAAAAATATGGAATAATTTAAACTGTGTTAGAAATCAAACTAAACTAAACTTAGACTACTTGAAGAACATCATTCAGATAAATTCCACTGGCTTCATGCAAGGACAGAAAGTTCCACACTGGCAAAGAGTCACACGAAGCTCCAGTGGAAACCACATGCCATCCATCAACTGCAGGAACGTAGGTGGGTTGTCAGAGGAAAAGTGTGTTTTCAAATAGAAGCAGTTGATGGGAGGAAAAATGATGCAGGACTGTTGTCTTGCTAACATGCAGCAATGCTCCTCTTTGCTACTATAAGGTTCATCAGTCACAGCCATACAGATGGCTAGTGGTCTCTACTTTATCTGTCCATAGCTTTCTTAACTTGAGGAGAGCACACTTCGAAAAACACTGTTTAGCAATCCTAACGGTTTGTCCAAATAAAGTGGTTTAGCCTTGGGGTGGGTGTGCATCTATGTGAGGGGGAGATACAGAGTGCAGAGTGCTTCAGTAAAAAGAGGACATATGGCATGGCAGGATATACAGTAAAACAGGCAAGCGATTGGCTACACCACAAAAAAGAGGGACCCACACTGCAGTAAGAAACATATAATGTCAAGCTCAAAATATCCATGTTGGAGCAAGCAGCTATGGCCATCAACTGTGCTGCTGCTGTAACTAAAATAGAACAATAATACTCACTTTTGTCACTGTTTTTAAGACTAAAGCATGTAACATGAGCTCTTCTCTGACTGGTTCTAAGTGTTACTATATTCTGGCCTGTTGATTTACACCCGACGCCAAACTGAGAGATACTACTTCTGTATCTATTTTACATTTTATGAATATGGAGCCTATGGATGTGTAATATATATTGCCACAGACAGCACAATTGCACACTTTTGTGCAGCTATAGTACTGCCACTGACTTTCTCACAGACATCTCAATGCATACCTCTAGACGGCCGGTGTCTGGCTGGAAGCCACGAGCAGGGTCCTCGGTGGTCACTCTGCACTGGATTGCACAGCCATTGATTCTGATCTTGTCCTGTTTGAGGCCAAGCTCAGGAAGACTCCGGCCCTCACACACACGCAGCTGTGCATGGACCAGATCCACACTGTGAGACAGGGGGTGGGGGTGGTGGTAGAAGAAGGTTATTTAAATGTAACAAGTGAAAGAAACAGTAATAGTAATAGTAATAGTAATAGTAATAGTTAAGGAAGTTCAAAAATTATTCTATTCATTATTCCATTCATATCAGGCTACATTCTCCATGGATGCAGTGCAACAAACAAGACACTCTGTGAATCATACGGTTCTAAATGTTTGTGGAAAGGCCTTCTAATGAATGGATTCATTCACCTAATTTAAGTGGTGATTCATCCAAGATTCTGACCTCACTTTTGCCATCAATTGCAATCAAATTCTCACACCAATGCTCCAAAATCTAATGGAAAGCCTTCTCTTGACAGTAGAGACACTCCAAAAAAAAGCAGGATACATTTTGTTCAATATGCTAGATTTCAGAAGAAACAATGAATGAGCAGGTGGCCCAATACTTTTGTCCATACAGTGTACTAAGCAGAAGAGGAGCATTGGTACATATGTCAAGAGTAATAACATTGTTGATGTTTACATTACATTGGACTCATGTTAAAGTGTGAGACTTGTTTGTACCACTGACAGTATATTAAGTAGAGTAAATCTAGGACCACTAATAATTGTTATGCAATTAAAAAAGTATACGAATATGAACATATTAAACATTTTTACTGTTGCTTAGTTAATACAAACAAAGACCATATCACCTTATTAGCTGTATCCTCATGTCTTCTGCTTCTTTTTAATGAAATACTATTTTTGCATTTAGCTCAATAATACACCAGCAGATGTCCTGAGTAAGCTATCCTCTAGTTCTGTGGAGACACCGCAGAATTAATCAGAAATTAATAAAGCGGAGTCTCAATTAACATGGGCTTTAAATTTGTCCTAGCAAAATCTATCCTCTGATAATTCATCCAATTAAGCCATTTCAGGCTTGATTAGTCCATAAAGTCATTCAAAATAAGATCAAATAGCTTGTAGGCCAAACAGACCAAATACTCCTGGTGCAAAAGCAACTCATTTGTGGAAATTCTATCTTAGAAAACAGCTTCCAAAACAGCTGGAACACACAATTGAAATCATCTAATTCAACTAAAAGTTGCGGTCCCTGACAAAGAGATTTAACCAAGTAGAAGAAGCACATAAAGCTCTAGTCCATGGGAAAGACTGAGTGTGTGGGTAAGGCAATATGTGAGTGACGAAGGGCAAAAAAGATGTAGAAATTAGGAATGCATGCATATTGCACATTCATAGATGTAAGTAAGACATACAGGAAGTGAGCTGTCGCTGTGACATTACATTAAAAAGCCAGCAGGAAAACTAATGACTTGGCTAGCATATCCTTGCTAAATTGCCATTTGCCTCAGACTTGCAATTAAGATATAAGTATCTGTCCAAGTCCACCATGTGAATACAGAGTCAAGTACAGAGCAGGAGTCACCCATGTACCTTCATATTAAGGTGTTTCGGCTGTTTGCTAATGAAAGTGACCTTTGGAAAAGCTGTTACATTTAGCAGTATGGTTCCAATTTTGCAAAACGTGTCCAAATAATTATGTGGTTGCTTTATGATTAAAGCAATTCATAGTGTCCACTAAATAAGTATATTATCTCATATCACAGATTGTCCAGATGTTTACATAAATGCATCATGGAAAATCACTGTCCTTTTTTTAGGGCATGTACAACATACATCTTTACATCTTCAGAATGATGCAAAGAGTTTAGGAACCCAGTCAAACAGACAGTCTCGTATTACCCATCAGTTAGTATCATTACACTGGCTTCTCGTTAAGTATAGGATTTAGTTTAAATTTCTTCCTCCATCGTTCATCTATCCTTCATTAGTTTAAAATCAGGCAGCCAAGCCATTGTCATTCTTGTTATGTTTCATGTTATGTTTTGTAACATTATTTTACTTAACAGTACAAAAACAAGCATTTGGTGCACAAGTTGTCATTTTTGGGTCAAACTTACATGTCCAGAAATATACAGACAGTACACACACTTCAGTTGGGCTGAGCTTTCAAAAGTGCCTTTCAACTTGCCATGAGCTCTTAACTTCTAGTTGGTGATGATGATTGACTATGGATTATAACTAATCTGTGTGCCTATATAAAGGCTTTGATTGACAGCACTTGTCAGGTTCACCAACACACATTACAATGGGAAAGTCCAAGAAGTGTAGATCCAGAAGGATGATTATAGCTCAACAAGTTGAACTATAGATTTCAAGATCATTAGCTCGAACATATGTATCATATAACTGGAGACCCTGACTGACTGTCTTGGTTTGGATGGTGGAAGTCTGCCAGAAAATGAAAGCTGTTGAAAAAGTGTGTTTGTGCTATCAAATGAGTTTTGAATTGCCATAGACTGAAAGGCTGCCATCCATGAAATAATCCCCTCCTCTAAGCTCAACTAAAGTTTGCACTACATAGAGCAAAAGCCTTTTAGAAGAATATTTAATGGTCAAATGAGACAGAGATCGAGTTGCTTGACCACAATGACCCGCTGGTATGTTTGGAAAAGGTGAGGCATTCAACCCCGAGAACCCATTGAACCAACTGTTCAGCATGGGGGTGGTAGCATCATTCTCTAGGGCTGTTTTGTTGTCAGTGGAGCTGGTACAATGGAATAAATAAGGATGACCTCCTAATTCCTAAGCATATGCTCAAATCATAAGCCAGCTTTTTTCCCCAACAGAACAATGAACCCAAAGACAGAAAAAGAGAAATGTCGAATAATAAGCAACAGGTCAACATTGTTTACCACAATTTTATGCTTAATACTGTGTATGCCAATGTGGCTGGATGCCATCTTTGGACATACCTGATTGTACTGGTTTAATCAGTGGCTTTATGTCTTCAAACAGTTGATGACGTTTGCTTTATCCCTGTTTTAATAAAAATCTGCAGCCAAACCACCCCTTTGCAGACTGAATTTTATAGGGTAATACAATGCAAAAATGAACCCTTATATTTTGCACAACATTAAATCATGCGTAGTGTAACAAATTGGTTGTTTATGGGCAAAACCTCCCAGAAGGGAGATGCCAGAGGGTGGATAGCTAGTTACTTGCCCGATCCTCCATGGAGAGAACAAGCAGGAGACAGCAAGTGTGGTGTACTTGGAGACCATTTACTGGCCATGAGAGCAGACCCAATCCATTCATCAAAATACAGGATAACAAAAGCAGGCTACAACCCAGAGCCAACCAAACCTCCTTCCCTCTTGTGTGCACATGTGCCCAACCACAGACCTTAAGTGACCTTTATAATAGGATAGAAGTGAACTAACTTTAGTTAGCTAACATTAGCTGAAATATACTCAGTGACAGTAAATGCTTTAAATTCAGTAAATCCTTCGTTGAATTTTGCAAATAGTCAAATGCTACACACCTTGCATATAAATAGAGCTATTAAAGCACTACAACAATTAACTTGCATTTAGAATTTTCAAATTGCAGCAGCCTCTGGTGACTCTTCACCTTTTGGTACGTCTGACAACCCATAGCCCCTGAGAGCAAACAGTATGCAATATTAATCATTTTCAGTCTTTTTAGAACACTATATCCTGTTTCAGAATGTATCACAGTCAACACACACTAGTTCCACTTAAATACATTACAGAACTATCTCAGAAGAACCTGAGGGAGCCCTCAGGGCTGCCTAAGCCTTCAGACAAAGCGTAATGATTTTTTGGAACTACATAAACATGCATGTAAAGAAATGTAAGTTCACATTTTGTAAATTAATATTTGCTGTACTTTAATACTGAAACACTATGTGGCATAATAATATGCTTACTTCAATTTTTTTGTCTGGAAACGCAATCAAAATCACAGTGAGAATGTGCCAATGAATACTAAAAACTCTTTGGTCTAGTTTGCAGGTTGTAGTATGTTGGTAGAAGAAATTGCAAATATAGACAAAAGTATAAGGACACCTCCAATCTGTTTCTAATCTGGGTATTTTAAGAGTTTTGTGAGTTTCCTATCCAGAGTAGGCTTTGTAGTAGATTTTAGAGCACTGCTGTGAGGTTTGGATTGCTTTCAGCAACAAAAGCATTTGTGATGTCATGATGTTGGAAGATCACCATCTAACCTCATCCCCATCTTCCTAATGCATCTCAAAAGAAGTGTATGGAGCACCATGACAGTTGCACCAGAGAACACAGTTGCACAGCTTCACAGCAGTGAACAGAGAGAATGCTCTAGTTCCACTTAAAGTGTCTAATACATTCCAGATGTATCTAAGGAGAACCTGAGGGGGGCCTCAGGGCTGTTCTTCTCCTCCAGAGTCCTATTCTATTGGCAGTGTATATAGTCTACACCAATGAACTATCAAAGTCTGCATAAAACATCTAAAATAAGCTATTTGGTCATCATGTTAGCTTTCATAATGCCCTCAATCTACATTATAGTGAAACTTATTCACCATGGTGCATATGGAATAAATGTGTGAATCTTCGAATACAGGTGCTGTGAAACAGAAAGCAATTTGTGATGCAACTACTGTGCAACAAAATGCAGACAAAGGGCAAATGAAGAATGCAGTGAGCGTATGCACACGCACACACACACACACACACATATACAGGATATGACCCCACGTTAACTTAAAACAAAGAAAGTGCATTAGCATTGACAATGCTATCTGGAAAGTCAAGAGAGAGAGAGAGCGAGAGAGAGAGAGAGAGAGAGAGAGAGAGAGAGAGAGAGAGAGAGAGAGAGCAAATGCAAGCAAGATAAAGAAAGTGCAATTAGAATAGTCCACAGCTTTGGTTCGGTGACATTCAAACAAATAGTTGTGAGAAATTGAATTTTCTTGTTTATGGGCAGACAAAGTAAAAACATGTATGAAAAACGTTCTGCTGTGAAGGTACAAAACATGCTCAAAATACAGAGAAAGCTGGCAAATTTAGCAACCTCTCAAATACTGAGAAATTACCATTTGTATACGGGTAATAAAACAAGTACAGCACACTGGCAGCACAATACATCTTTCCCTACCAGTGTAAGAATGACCATATATTGCACACAAGATTAAGTGCAAATGCACACACACACACCCACACCCACACACACACACACACACACACACACACATGCAAACACATTTAACCATTCTGTCACTTCCACAAATCCTATCAGTTTATTTTAGACCATCCTGTTTTTCAACTTCCAGTAGCAATACTGGAAAGTTGAATGTACAATCAGACTTTTTTTTCTTTTTAACATTTCTACAGTGACGCTAAATTGTTAAATTTCTCATCTTATTAATCTTTCACTTACTCAACTTTGTAACTCAAGCTTAAGGAAAACAAATATACAACATTTTTTGTACAGCCATTAAAACAACCTGAATTGAAGAGAGAGAGAGAGAGAGAGAGAGAGAGAGAGAGAGAGAGAGAGAGAGAGAGAGAATGAGAGAGAGAGAGAGAGAGAGAGAGAGAGAGAGAGAGAGAGAGAGATGGAGACAAATATATTCAATTTTGGAGCATTTTTGGAAGCCAGTCCAGGCATGGGGCCCTGTAAATAACATTGTGCATTAGGGAAGTGTGCGGATTGCATATGTTCAACAGAATGTGACTGGTAGAGTGTGTTTTTTGGCAGGGACAGAACACATTGCTGGTATTCAATAAAAAATGAATACCAAACAAAAGTTTACTGGTAATTTTGAAAAGCAAAAATTGATGTCTATACTGTATTTATGATCTAGGGAAGTCTGTACAAGCTCCCTTTATTTACTCTAATGAGGGACTGATTGCGTAACCTATTTAATGGACATTGAGAGGTTGAATGGTGGATAGAAATAGTAAATATAGCTAATATTTTGTTGCTTGTATTGAAAGAACACTTAGAATAAAGTAGCTGCATGAATGTTCTCAGGAGACTTAGAAGACCTAACAATGACGTCCCCACTGCTGATCACTAGGTGAACAGTAATTTATGTTATGAGACAGACTGCTAGAGAGGGCAATAGACTTTTACACCACCTTTATTTAACTTTGAACTGAATATCGGTGATGTGCTTTGTAAATGACAAGAAGCCAAGGACACTGCTGTATGCTCAAGCAGGCTGAATTAAAGATGAAATGGTAGATAGGAGACGAGTACAAAATGTCATCTTTTATTTCTGACTGGCTCTGTGTGTTTTCTTGTTTCAGAACATTAACTTTGATCACTTCAGAGAACTGTACTGAGTACTGAGATTCAGTTCAAGCATATTAACATAGATATAATGTTAAGTGACTACTTATACTGATCAGTTATATAATTACAGTGGCAGCCTTCATGGGCTGGGATACAGTAGGCAATAAGTGAACAGTTGAAGCAAGAATAATATAATGTAATGTAATGTCTAGACAGTTGGGTCAGAGCATCTTCAAAACAGGCAGGTATTGTGGTGTGTCCCTGGTATGCAGTGTTTGCTCAGATAACATGCCTATGTGGGGCCAACGTGGGCAGTTTTTTTCTCTGGGCTCTATGCTGCCCCCACATAGGGATGCGCATATTAAATATGGGCCCCATGTGGGTTGCACAATGCATATGGGACCTAGATACAAACCAAATCACAGCACACGAACACATAAAACCCACCTCATCCACATTCCACCCATGAGAGAAGCACATGAGCATGTTGTCTTGCAGTATAATAGGGGCTCTAAGAAAAGACAACCAGAGAAGCACTGACATTGTCATGGGCAGCAAAGGCTCACAGATGTTCATAGAGGCCCCAGCTCACAAACTGCAGCACTTTAAAGGTCTGGTCTATTGTCTTAGTGTCAGATACCACAGGTCTTGTGAAGACCATGTCATAAAAAAATGTACACATAAACATGCATCCACTGTGCTCGCACACAGGGAAATTCATCACTGCATTTTACCCATCCACGCAGTGAAACACATACAGTACGTACACAGTGGTCAAATCACACAGTACGGGGGGGTGAACAGGTGGTCAGCCCTATGCATGGCACCAGCTACACCTAGGAGCAGTGCCTTGCTCAAGAGCACTTCAGTCATGTCCTGCCAGTTCAGGGAATAAAACCAGCAACTATCCAGTTGTAAGGCTGGTTCCCAAACCACCAGGTCAGAGCTGCTCCACACAGATCAGAGCTTTTCTTCAGAAAGGCCTCATGTTGACGTCACTAACCCACTACACAATCTGCCGTGAGTGCTGGGTCAACAAGGCCAAACAAGGCATTCCTGATAACGGTTGTGTAACTGTTCTAAGCTAAACAGTGTGGTCCTGTACTAGCGCAGGATGAAGTATTATCTGGGAGGACAATCCTGCTACCAACTTATCTACCAACCAAACTCAGGCCTTCCAGCAGCCACATGTACACTTAACCAGGACAAGATTTTAAGTGCTACTGAAGCATGCTTTTGTTATAATCACAGCTTTGTAAACAGAAAACTAATCATCTCTGGTCTTTGTCACACGCCAGTTAAACTACATTACATCATAATGAAAATATTGACCAAAAGTATTGTTTTCCAGCTTGTGTTTGATTAATGTCACTTCTCCCATTAGTCACCAGCAGGGAAAGAAGGATGAAGGGTAGAGGCAGTCTTACTAATTACACATCAAACAGAAAGTGCATTCTCTATGGAAACACAGTTTTGGAGAAACTTTTCTTCCCCCCTAAGAAAACAGATCATCTGCCAGACACTGTAAAAATGGGTTTGGAAGGGACTGCATATGTGTGACTGTGTGTGCATCAACCTACTTCAGCATTCAGGATTGCACTGCCAGTGAATTACAACTTAATAAATGCAAAAATGAATATTGAATATAGAAGCAAAATGTTGCCTTAAGAATCAGTTTTATGAAGAAAACTCAACTTGCTTGAGGATTCAGTAGTCACAGAGGATTTGAATGTGAGGCATTAGGAATTATGCAGACATAAAGTCTCCCTTTGAAATGAAAAGCACACACAGTTTCTCACTATTAAATTGTGCGTGTCCTATTTCTATTAGCCTGGAATGAATACACACACACGTAATAATATACAGTATAGCTCAGTATATAGTCTATTATTATAGTACTATACATGCTGAATAGGCAAGTTAATCAATGCTTTAGATATAAATACACACAGTGCTGTACAAGATTTTAGGTGCAAAGTTCCATATAAGGACAGTAAGTGTTTAGTTAGTAAAATGCACATTTTGTATTCATAAGAACCTCTTCTTATGAAATTCTAGTATATATAGTTCATCCAACACCTAGTTTGGTAAATCGGTGCTTAATTATGTTAAATCAGGTGATCTGGTTATGGAATTGAATTAGCTGAAGCCATCTGAAATCTGAAACCAAGCTTTGTTCTAAAACTAGCTCTCATAAGACCTCAACTACTTTCTACAAAAGCTGAATTTTTGTTACATTTACTGTATTTATATTTTCTTGGATCTGTTCTAAAGTGTTCTGGAGTTTAACAAAACAAAAACACCCATATTCAATAGTTTAACTGCACTTTGCGGGCAGTTACATGCTGTATTCGAGGCTTCAAATCTCAGGAACAGAGTAACAGACACAATAAACATTTCATAACACCTACAATATCATAATCACTGTGTGAATTATCAGTGAGAAATCCTAAAATCCACTTGTTTAAATGCCAAAGGAGCTTTCCAGTGCATGTCATCTGCTCTGTACATGTGTACATGCTGAACCTGCATGCAGACTCTGAGGAGAAGGAAGGGGCTGTTTGCTCTCTTTTTTTTTGCTCACACAGTGTTTCAGAATAATAGTCCTGAGAAGGGATAACACTGATACAAACATGGTTAAATGTGCAGAGCAGGTGTGCCTCCAGGACCTTGTGTTGAGAAACACTGCAGATAATTACACACACACAAACACACACACACACTCTAATGTTCTGCTGTTAAAAAAAAATAAAAAAAATATATATATATATATATATATTTTTTTTTTTTTTTTTTTTTTTTCAACAGAACATTATCTCTCTCACACACACACACACATACACACACACTCAATTTCCAACTTCCCAACCCACCACGTCAATATTATATTATATTTTCAAGCAGTGGATTCTTAATTAAATTCTGCTTTTCTGCTTCTGTTTATGGGCTGGAGAATCAGAGCAAAAAGAGAGGGAGGAGAGGGGGTGGGAAGAGAGAGAGGTATAGACTATCTAATGTCTTCCATTCCAGGAAAGAGAAGTGAAACTGAACACAGACAACAAATACATGGCTAGAGAGGGAGAAAAGGAGATGGGGAGAGAAACAGCAGCCAGATTTCCATCCAAACAAATGTTTCACAAATGTTACACACAATTATGTGGGGCAGCCGTGGCCTGGTGGTTAGGGACATTGCCTTGTGACTGGCAAGTTGCCAGTTCATTTCCCTAACCTGGCAAGACATGACTGAAGTGCCCTTGAGGAAGGCACTTAACTCCCCAGCTGCTCCTTGGGTGATGTGAATAGGGCTGCCCACTGCTCTGGGCACATGTGCTCACTGCCCCCTAGTGTGCAAGTTCACTAGTGTGTATGAGTAGGTCTTACTGCGTGGATATTTAAAATACAGAGGAGAAATTCCCATGTGCAAGCATAATGGATCTATATGCACCGTTACCTTCATTATTATATTTTCAGAGGGGGAAGAGGAATAAGTTAGGTTTATATCTACTACAGTTATGGAAATGAACTTTAGATCAGCGGTCACTAACACTGTTCCTAGAGAGCTACCTTCCTGCATGTTTCAACTCCAACCCCAATCATACACAGCCCATTCAGCCAATCATGAACTGCAGAAGCTTTAGTTGGATCAGGTGGGGTGGATAAGAGTTGGATAAGTGTTGAATATAACGTCTGCAGGAAGTCTCAGTGTCATCTTTACAGCCAGTTGCAATATGTTTTTTTTGGCTGCATTGTTTGCATTTCAGCTCTGTGCTACTTCACCAACATCTAGCAACCATATGGGAGCACAAACACTCCAGACAGTTCCGGTAGAGTTTAGTCTAGAGCCATTTTCAGAGCACCTTTGGATTCAGCATGAAAAACTATGTGTCATGATCAGACCATCCAAAGGGCTAGTTGTTTTCAGTCACTGGTCACCCAGACCAGGTCACAAGAGAATAATGTGACTTATTTCTTTGTTCATTTAAAAAACCTTCCATTTGTATTTGTATATTCTAAATTAGTTGCTGGATACTAGAGAGTAGAGAGAAAGAGAATTCCACAAGTACAGTATTGTGTTGCTATAAGAGGAGAGGAGAAAATCTGACTTTTTTAAACACAAACACAACAGAAACAAAGACAAATCAAGATCTCCACTAGAAAAATGATTAGAGCTGATTCTCTGTTCACACTGGGTCTGAGTGGAGGAGATGACTCTGATCAGGGATCTGGAGAAAGGGGTCAATGATGTTAGACCACGAGGGATTATAGAGGAAAGGTGTCACTCAATACTGACCATTTCAGCTTCAAATGTGCTGATGGGGGGCTTAAAACTAACCACTGATCTGACCTTCAACGGTCCTTTTAAACATACATACACACATGACACAGACACCCCCCCCACACACACACACACAAACATTATGAAAGCACTTCAAAAGATAGCATCTCTCCAATCTACTTCACCCAGCTGTGATCAGACCCCGTTAGTTTGTTTTTAATTGTCATTACAGCATCACCTCTGTGATAAGTGATCAGTACAATCCTGCGCTTCATGAGCTTACCATGATGCATTTGATTCAACGTCAGAGCGTAATCTACAGTATATGTCAAAATATTTGTAGACACCCTT
This sequence comes from Acestrorhynchus altus, assembly GCA_034509495.1. Lineage (NCBI taxonomy): Eukaryota > Metazoa > Chordata > Actinopteri > Characiformes > Acestrorhynchidae > Acestrorhynchus > Acestrorhynchus altus. The sequence goes on along the minus strand of JAVGWO010000027.1, from coordinate 4,193,115 downwards.
AAAAGGGATGCATTCAGCTACTTTAAGCAGCACCCATTGCTGACACAATAGCGCAAATGCACTGCGCATCACGGGCATAGGGGTGTAAAGGGGTATATCATGACATCTCCCCAGCATTGACTTATAGAGCAGTGGAATATATGTATAATATATATTTATATATATATATATATATATATATATATATATATATATATATATATACACACACACACACACACACACACACACACACACACACACACACACACATACACTCTATAATACATTTCCTATCTCTGACTCTTTAAACATCATGCTAACACACAGGAACCATGGATGTCTCCAAGCAACTCTGTAAAGATCTAAATAGAGGAACAATTAATGTGTCCAAACATTTGCATATATTACACAGCCTACATCAGCATTTATATTGGCGTTAAAACAGATGCTTCACTCATCACTGATATAAAAAACACTTTGATGCTTCACTCTATAGAAGGCTAAAAAAAAGCTTTCATGCATCATTGAACAGTGCAATACATTTCATACGTGCATTTACCTGAGCAGTAATCACAAAAGATGAATACATTTGAATATTAGAATAAACATAAAAAAAAACATAAAACATGTTGATTTGATGTGTGAGGGCATTCACTAAACCGTCCCATTGTGTAATAGTTTTGTTCATTATTCTCATTATCATGAGTGTTCAAGACCTTTTCCACACCATGTACCGCAAAAATCGCAAAATTGATTTTGATCCTTTTAATTGGGTTTTATTAAATTTTTGAACACACTTCCCAAGAAAAGATTAGAAATGACATGCATGCTTCTTGAGTGCAGATGAATATAAATACACTAGTTACACTTAATTAAGCACAGTGAGTATCACAGCACCTCCCCACCTGTACAGCCAGCATCACCGATGGCAAGCAGCATGGGATTCGAACCTGCTTTGATATAGGTCAAACTGGTCACAAAATAATAATAAAAATACTCTAAATATTTCCTCAGAAATTAGTAACATTAGTGAGGTGTACAGGATTTAAATAGCGAATGGAAGTTCAAAACTTACAACGTTCACAAGAATTTGAGTTGACTAAAGATTTATCAACACATTAGGTCATAATGTATGTTTTTTTTAATCATATGTAATGATGTCATTTTTGACAAGGAACAGAAAATTTGTTAAAATGAAATTAACATAGTAGGAGAAATATATATATTTCATTAAATGATGTTGCCCAAATTCATTCAGTGGATTTAGAGAGCAAAGAGAAGTCATTATTTCACATAAAAGTTCTTCAACAATTCTTCCCACTCACTGATCTATGTTACATATATGGTTCTTTACGGAACCAGAAACAGCTCTCCATTTGCGACACTTTTAGTTTCGCAGATCTGGATCTTTGAGACTGCAGACAGTAATGCAATTACAGACTTTTCTGATCTTTTACAGTCTTCTGAAATCCCCTCAGCGCTGACATCCCACCACAGCAGGATAAGTAAGGTTAACATACCCAAAACAAAGCTCTGATAAAACATGCTAAGCGTGCAAACATCAAAGGGTCTTTGTTTCTTTAGGAAGCAGAGATGACTTTCTTGAAAATGCTTTGAATTCTCTTTACTCTGCTTATCATAACAACTGCTCAGACATAATCTTTTTAATCTCATCCTCATTAATTTTACACTTAATACTTGTTTCCCCAAGTTATTCAAACTGAAATGCTAACTTCAAAGTGGTTTCTTAGATCAAGCCTTAAAAATCTGTCACTGATGTTCTGATTTGTTGCATATCCTGCAGTCACTCTCCTAAAAATATACAACCATTACCAAAATTCTGAAAAATACAGAAGACTTTCTATATATCTATACTGTGCAAAAGCAATACCACTAGTGACCAAACCTGATAGCCATACATTAGTTACTGGAGTGTGTAATATGCTCCCTTTAGCACTGCATTAGCTTTCCTTCCTCCAATAAAAGAATTTGCTGTGGTGGATCATCTGCTACTATTGCACAGATTCTGCTCTATTGGATTAGAGCAAACTGCCTGCAACTGATCCCATAACGCTCACTCATATTCTGCTATTGCCAATAACATACAGTGCATATGCGTCACTATTTTACGGCCTTATTCCAAAATGGATTAATTTAATTTTTCCCTCGCAATTCTACACACAAAACCCATGATGACAAAATGAGAAAAAAATTGTTTGAAATCTTTGCACATTTATTGAAATAAAAACACAAAATTGAGCTCAGGTGCACCTTGTTTCCACTGATCATCCTTCAGTTGTTTCTACAGCTTGATTGGCATACACCCGTAATGAAATCAGTTGATTGGACATGATCTGGTAGACAGTGCATGTCAGAGAACAAGACAAGAAGTCTAAGGAATAGTCTTTAGACCTCTGAGGCAGGTACTGTATTGAGACACAGATCTGGGCAAGGGTATGTAAACATTTCTACTGTATTTAAGGTCCCAATGAGCACAGTGGCCTCCATCATCCATAAATGGAAGAAGTTTAGAACCACTAGGACTCTTCATAGAGTTGACTGCTCAGCCAAACTGAGTGATCATGGTAGGATGGCCTTAGTCAGGAAGGTGACCAATAATTGTCTGACATAGCTCCAATGTTGTTCTGTGGAGAGAGGAGAACCTTCCAGAAAAAGAAATATTTCTGCAGCGCTCCACCAATCATGCCTGTATGGTAGAGTGGCCAGATCGAAGCCACTCCTCAGTAAAAGGCACATGACAACCCGTCGTGAGTTTGCCAAAAGGCACCTAAAGGACTCATCAGAGAAACAAAAAGATAGAATCTTTTGGTCTGAATGCCAAGGAAACCAGGCACTGTTCATGAACTAGCCAATATCATTCTTACAGTGAAGTATGGTGGTGGCACCATCATGCTGTGGGGATATTTTTCTGCAGCAGGAACTGGGAGACTAGTCAGGGTTGAGGGAATGATGACTGTAGCGATGTACAGAGACATCCTTGATGATAACCTTCTCCAGAATACTCTGGACATCAGAAAAGAATGAAGGTTTATCTTCAAACAGGACAATGACCCTAAGCACACAGCCAATATAACAATAAAGTGGCTTCGGGACAACTCTGTCAATGTCCTTCAGTGGCCCAGCCAGAGCCCAGACTTGAACCTAACGGAACATCTCTGGAGATATCTAAAAATTGCTGTACACCGATGCCCCCCCTCCATTTGATGATCCTTGAGAGGTTCTGCAAAAAGGAGGGAAACAGTTGTGCCAAGCTTGTAGCATCACACTCAAAAAGACTTGAGACCTTAATTGCTGTCAAAGCTGCTTCAACAAAGTATTGAGCAAAGGCTGTAAATACTTATTGTATGTACGTTATATTTTTGTTTTATTTTTTATAAACTTGCAACGATTTCAAACATACTTTTCTCACTTTGTCTTTGCGAGATATTGTGTGCAGAATTTTAAGGGGGAATAATGAATTGAAACAATTTTGGAATAATAACAAAATGTGCAAAAAGTGATGCTTTCAGAAGCACTGTACATCATTCAGAGCAGCGATGGAATATTACAGACTTTCATAAAATGGAACATCTGGAAACTCTACTGATAATGAATCTCTGAAAAGCTAACTTTACACAAAATGCAAAAATGTTTTTAGCTCTAATTGTTAATATTTGTGTGTTTTATAGCGATATAATGGATGTCACAGTTCAGTGTGAGGTTGGTACATTAGGAAACAGAAACTACGTAATGCTAGGTTTCTTTCCATTGATTTACAATTAACAGTAATGACTGCAGGACAGCATAACTTTTCTTTAGTCAGATTTTGTCACTATGAAGAATTTATTTAATACTATGGTAATGAATTTCATGTATTTTATAAATTCTGAAAGCAGCATGTAAATAATAGTGCAGATACACATTTAACATAATTGAATGTTACAGAGAATAGAATTATATTGTCAGCAATGTATTTATAACCTTGTAAGAAGACTTTTGACTCCAACAAAGTTATTTTTAACATAGAATTGATATATTCACACATTTGTTTTGTAGATTTCTGAGTTCAAATTATCAAATATTAACCCTATTAATATATTTTTTGTTATTTATAATGTATTAACAACCAAAATACTTTGGTACTATCAAACTCTAGTTAAAGCTTGAAAGCCTGAATAATATATTCAGGTTTAGCTTGTTGTTCCTCACTCAGAGGACAAGAGAGGGATTAGCTATTTGATGCAGCAACAAAAACAGCATCCACAAACACTTCTCTTTCTGTTTTTAATAATAAATTCAGTATTTTTGTTTGGTTTATACAACACATTGTAATAATATTGGACACCCCACTGAGGATTATATATAAGGGTTCTCGTTAATAGACATTAATGCAACATAATTCTGTTTAAAAACAAAAACCAGAGAACAAAAGCAGAACAGTAGCTGTTAGTTATGCAATGATAAAAAACCACAACATCATGCATTACACAGAGAGAACTATTTATGTTTGTCTTAGTGCTGAGCTTTTCTTCTAAATGTGGCCTATTTGCAGTCCCTGCCTAAAGAGAGGCCTAAACTTTACCACCTCAAGTTCCACCACATACATATTCATAAAAAGAGTTAAGATGGTCACATGTTCTCATAAACCGCACAGATTATTGTCTTTGACAAGTTATATCTCTCATCCCACTGAACACATATGCATACACACATTGACACGCAGCCTATGACTCAGAGAACACGCCGAAGAAGGGGATAATAGGATAAGAATGAAATATGAGCAGATAAAAGAGAAAAATCTGAAGTAATAAATACAACATCAAAGAGATAAATGGGGCAAAGAGAGAGAGAGAGAGAGAGCGAGAGAGAGAGAGAGAGAGAGAGAGAGAGAGAGAGAGAGAGCTTTCATGGCTCAAAACTGCCACTGCATGCAAGAATATATGAATATGGCTAAAGACTGATTCAGATGTAGTGTTCTGTAGCCAGATGTCCTCAGGGAACATTTCTTTAAAAAGTTGTTTTGGATGACAAAACCCCAGAACAATCAACTGCACTACTGACTCTGCATTAGTTATAACTGAACTGACTTAACTGTTCTTTCGAAGAACCAGTCCTCCCAGGGAAATATTGTTACTCTTTATTTGACTGTGCTAGTGCATCTCAGGGAATTCTAATATTGCAGAAAAGTGTATCATATCACATAAATAGGACAGATGTCAAGCCTTATGAGAAATCCAGTTTGTCATATTATTAGAATATTTATTTTTGATTTCATTAAACTACTGTTCAATCTGTATGAATTATGGGGGAGACTGCTGAGCTAACATTTGTCCAGAAGATGATCAACAGCACCCTCAATAAAGTAAGCCACAGAAGGTCATTGTTGAAAATGCAGGCTGTTCTGAGTGTGCTGTATCAAAGCATATTATTAGAACATTGACTGGAAGGTAATGGAAAGTGTGGTGGGAAAAGGTGCCTGAGCAACAGGGATGACCACAGCATTGAGAGGACTGTGGACAATTTAAGAACTTAGGAGGGCTTCACAAGGAGTGGACTGAGGCTGGTGAGAATGCACTATGAGCAACCACACATAGATGTCTCCAGGGACAGGAATACAACTGCAGTAGTGCTCATATTAAGGCACTCGTGAAGCAGATACATCAGAAGCGGCTTAAACTGAAATTTTGCTGGGTGCTCTAAAGTCCTCTTTTCAGATGAAAGTAAATTTTGTATTTCATTTGGAAATCAAACATCTCAAATCAAGCGTCTAGAGTCTGGAGGAAGAGTAGAGATAGATATAATCCAAGTTGTCTGAAGTCCAGTGTGAAGTGTCCATAGTCTGTGATGGTTTAGGTTTCCATGACATCTACTGGTGTTGGTCCACTGTGTTTAATCAAGACTTTAAGTCAATGCAGTGTCTACAAGAAGATTTTAGAACAATTCATGCTTCCATGCAGGACTTGCTCACCTGCTCACAGTGCCTAAATGTTGTATGTAGCTCTGGAATATTCTCATAATTTGATATGACACTTGATTTCTGGTTTTCGTGAGCTTTAAGCCATAAAAGTAAAACAAAAATGGTGTCTAACTATTTGTAATTTATACAGGGTCTTAGTCAACCCTGTGATGGACCGGTGTCCAAGGGGTTCCTGTCTTGCGCCCAATGATTCCAGATAGGCTCTGGACCCATGGTGACCTTATTCAGGATGAAGGGGATAAGATAATTACTGAGTGACTGACTAATTGATATCTTAGTCAATATCATGATTCTTGTATTCTACAGTTCCTCACCTTTTAATTTAGCTAAAGATCCAGGGCAGTATTGTTTCTTCAGCATTTAAAGTGTTTAAAATGTGTACATATCTTCAATTTAAATGAAGAACAATTGATCCTTTTATACATTTCACCAAGATGAAAGCAAATATTAGTGTATTGCATTGCTTTGCTCTGTGAGTGTGGGCCTCATTAGTGGATCAAGAGACTGTGACACACTCAACCAATGTCTCTACACAGAGCCTGGGGACAATTTTACATCCAAATGATTGACAGCTCTGTAATAACGCCCTTTCAGAACAGAGCAAACAATGGAGTTAGCACTCAATTCCTCTCATCGCCTGTGCAAAAACATACTTCTGAGAGGACAGGAAAGGAAAAAAGGAGGACAACACACAAAAGAATGGGAGAAGAAAACAAGATAAAAGCAGGGGAAGATGGAGCAGGGGCTTCAGAGAAAGAAATTCAGTTTGAATCAAAACGCTTTTTCATTTTCAGAATGAAGGTCAAAGAATGGACGCTGCACTGCAGCAGAAGCAGATTTCAGTGGATTTGCATATGCATGAATATTCAGCGAGAGGTCTGATGACCCACGCCCCTTCCCAGTAATAAAAGGGGTTAGTCTCAAGCTCCCTGAACTTGGTGCACTCAGTAGGGAGCATGTGGAGGGAGTGCAGAGGGGTCAGAGAGAACTGACCCTTAACAAATTACACAGAAATCAAAGCTGCGGAAAAGACACAGCTTCCTTTTACAGTGCGATCCGTTTTTCCAAAGCATGTGATGCAATTTTCATCATCCCACTTCAAGGGCTTGTTAAGCTCCAATTAAAGTCTGAAGTAAATGCACAAATGTGTGTGTGTATCTGTAGGGAGAATGAAGAGCAAATAATTTTCAAATTTCTGTCAGCCTAACAGTCTGGACAGACCCCCTCTTCACCAGAAGAGCTGATCTGCTTACAAGCTGTCCCATTTTTGCAGAGAGGAGGTCTTTCCCCCTATCTTTACTGAGCTTCTCCTGTCTGCACTGAAGCTTCTCAGGTGAAAGGAGGAGGATGATGATGAGGCCATGAGGGGATTTTGTGTGTGCATGGGTGTGTGTGGAGGTCAGTAAGTTCAAAAGAAAGCCCTCAAGAAGGCAGCACTACAGAATGAAGTTGTAGGAGAACAGAGGAACCAGAGATTTAAGGCCACAAAAGCCTGGAGGAGATTCATCACAGCACAGCATGGGGCTGCCTCCTTATCACACTGAGCAGGCCTTTGCATGGAGCTCCGCCCTCAGGCCCATTACTCCAGTCAAATCATCCTCAGCCCGCCAGAGATCCTTCACAGCAAGGTGCCCATATTGTTTAACTGTGCTCGGTAGGGCCCAGCATGGAGCTCCACCATGGGCCTCATTCTCCCTCTGTGCTCAGGGTGATAGGGCCTCTGTGAAGAGCTCTGCTGTGAGGCTCAGTCAGTGAAGCACGCAGAGGAGGATCCTTTGACCTAACGGAACAGATGGATCCGTTTTTCACTCTGTATTGGGGCTGGTTACCCCGTGCTGTGCTGGTATGCTTTATTTAGTACATCTTCCACAATTACAGGCGAGGAAAACATCAAAAGCTGGCTGAGACAAAATAGCACATATTTAATGAGTCATCCGAGGTGGAAGAGATGAAACGCTTTTAATCACACAAGGACAGGAAAAAATGTAGTTATGTTCAAACATGTGTGTGCGCTTAAGATATAGATGGATGCTATATGGACAAAAGTATTGGGACACCAGCTAATTCATTGTTTCTTTTGAAATCAAGGCTATTTAAAATCCTTATTTTGGGAGTTACAGTGTCTACTGACCGGGGAAGGTTTTCAGATAGATTTTAGATTCTAGGACTGAGCGATATGGACAAAAATGTATATCCTGATATATTTTAGCTGAACACTATACATATATGTATATAAAAATTAAGACACCCTATGAAATCCTATCCTTATGTCCCCTCCATAGTGTGTACATTAGATCGGTGGCAGAGGAGAATGAGGAGCAGAAAAAAAAATTTACTGAAACAAAACATCCTTTAAAACTCAAAATAAACAATATCGCTAAGACCCAAATATTGTGCTCGGTTTATATCCCAATTTAGACATACATTTGGATATATTGTCCAGCCCTACATCATTTAAAGAATGATGTTCCACAATTCCATTGCTCCACTGCTCAACACTGTGGGCTTTATACTCCTCTATCCCATTCTAGGCATCAGGCATGGTGCCAGTAGGTTCATGTTCATCTGATCCAGAGAGTCAGATGTACTGTGTGTGTAGCTATGTGTGCAAAAGTTGCATCTTAAAGTAACTGAATGCATTCACTACAAGCGGTGTCCACAGTCATTTGGATATATAGCAAAGCACTGAAAGCAAAAGGAATCATGACCCCAAATATATTGTATAGATTTTCGGAATGGAAAAAAAAACACACAAGCACAATCAGCACAATGCAAAGCCAGAACTGTTAGCTGTGACCCTTCAGGAGCTATAACATTTAATGAAATCCTGCCTCCTATGCCCAGTGGTTATAAAGCTAACAGATATTGTGCTGCCAGCTTCCAGGTCTTGTCTAGCACTTTTTTTTTTATCAAAGGGAGATAAGCCCCAGGTAGCAGCTGCCCTTTCATAATTTTGTGATGATCTAAGACCAGCATCTTCAATTCCAGTCAATACTGCAAACCTGAGTTCAGATCAGCTTCTAAAAGCAAAGATCATGGGTTCCATTCTGATAGGTGCAGGATGTGATGTTTTTAATCCCCTGATCCCAGACCAGCTGTCCAGCTTCTGTTGGTTCAGTAAAGGCTAGAATGTGGCTACCACAAATTGGTCCTCCGTCGCAGCAAACAAAAAGGGCACACTTTGCACAGTGCCCATTCGCGGTGTGTAAACGATTCGTGAGCAATTTGAATGATAATAATGAATGCTCATCAGAATCGTGCTCTGCCACCAATGGGAGCACTTTTCCTATTCAAAAACAAATTTACTGTGAGGAAATGATGTTATAATGGGTTAGAGAAAATTGTTTAATATTTAGTGTGTGTGTGTGTGTGTGTGTGTGTGTGTGTGTGTGTGTGTGTGTGTGTGTGTGTGTGTGTAAGAATGTACTGCATTGTGAAAGCAGTGGTAGGGGACAGACTTATCGATAAGCATGCACACACAATACAAAGGCTGAACATATGGTGTCATATTTAGTACTGCATAGATATCTTTTAACGTAGTGATCTGGAGGAGGCTACAGAATGAAAATGAACCTTCAACCCTTCTAATATTATTTCAGTGAGTGGTGTTGATAGTGCACCTATGATATCAAAGTTTTATTGATATTATTCAAAGTACAATTTTTTAATCTATGTAACTAATGATCCATCATTTACTTTATTATTTCTATGCCCAAATTAATAACCACATAAGTCAATGATTTACCACTGTGTGTTTCATTTACTGCAAGTTGTATCACACTGGCAAAATGTAGCAATATATTTGCTTATATGATCAATTCTATTATGTGGCAATAATTCCACATGAAGCTGAATAATGAATTAGAATTATGTTAGCAGGTGTTTAGGAACTGTAAATCTAGAATGTCTTAATGTGGTTTGACTTTACAAATTATACAGATTTCACATAACATTTGGAGTTCAACAGGCTATATGTTACAGTTGACAAAACCACATAGTATCAGGGTAAAATGCTAACACCATCACCTCTTACAGGACAATTGTAGACAAATTTCAACACTATAGATACAACCAAGAAGAATCTTTCATGCAGGAGACCGATCACTAGTTGAAGTGTGAATGGGAGTTTATCTGTTTATGGATATATTCACACCCTTCAATCAATTTATATATACATATATTATTGGGGCATTTTAATGGCTGTATAATTCAATTAAAATTAAGCAGCATACAATAGAGCTCTACCCACCTAAACACACTCTCAGGATAGAAAGAGGAAGGAGATGCAGAGTAGATAGAATGTTAGTGGGAGGTCACTCACTCAATAAAACAAACTGACGAGACGAGAGAAAGAGCAAGAAAGGCAGAAAGGGGAGTGTTGTGGTGAGAGGGGTGAGGATGGCATAGGATGAACTGAAACACAATGAGAAAAATAATAGCAAAGGCACGATGGAAAAACAATAGGAGGTCGGTGACAGTAGAAAGGCTAGAATAATGGAAAAGTGTGATGAAAAAGCTAAATGAAAGCCAAGGAACCTGGGACAGAAAAGAGTAAAGAAGAAAGAGAGTGACGGAGATAAAGATGTTTATTTGTGTCACTGCAAGTGGCAAAATGGGTTTTTCCAGAGTCAGCCATGTACAGCTGAACAAGCAAATGAACTAACAAACTAGCTAATATCCATTAATAAGCAAAGCAATGAGAACAAATGAAGTAAGTAATTAGGTAATGGATGAATGAAGGAAGCCATAAACAAACAGAAGCACCTATGGACATTCCCAAAATTCAGCAAAACACATACACAGATTATCCACAACATTAAAACCACCTGTCTAGCATAATCTTGTGTCACCAAAACAGCTATGACCCTTCAAGACATTGACTCCAGACATGGAGCTACTTCTACCATCACTCTTACATGAGATTGGACCAGTCTTCAACAGCATGTAATTGCTCGGAATGGTGGATCTTGGTTTGTGCACTGTCCATGTTTTCAACAAAATTCATGTTATTTCTTTCATCTGTTAGATGGTTTTAATGTTATGGTTGTTCAGTGTATAACAATAATGCATGCAGGTTGGGTCAGTGTTTTATATTTAAGTAGCAAATGTGGTGACGGCGCTAGAGGAGATCCGTAGAGTTTGGATAAGCAAGCACTTAATCCGTTTTAACATGCCATGCTCTCCTATTGGCACTCCATCAGTGCCCATTCATGCCTTAATGACATGAACAATGTGCTTAATACTGATCTCATTTCCATTTCAATCAATGCAAATTAAAACCATTTATAGCCCCACACAACCAAACACACACTTGTAGATTAGATTTCTAAAAATATATAAATTAAAAAATTGAACTGACAAGAAGACGTGGGGAAAAAACAGCTATGCAAATATTCAGTAAGTACATAATACTCAAACTAAAGCAACAGGGGAAAGTGTGCCTGGGTGTGTATACATAGTTGTGCGTGTGGGGACGGATATTCATAGGGCTGCCAACAATACTGTACTTTCATGCAGGCAGCTCACAGCACAGCACAGCACACACTCTCTCACACACATACACACACCAGATCTGGCCATGGGGACATGTGTGCAAACTCAGAAGAACCATAACTAGAGGCACTAACGGAAAAAAAAAAAAAGAATGACTAATGTAGACTAGCAGTGGAACAAAAAAAATGGTTTCTAGACAGGATGAGTCTGGTATGGTGGGGGGGATGAAGTTGGAGGGTAAGTGCGACAGTCATCGCTGAATACATGAGAGAAGTGTAAAAATAGATATAAGACAGAGAAAACAGGAGACATGAAAGAGTACTAGGAAGAGGACGTGAGTGTGACATCGTCTCAATTGCAGGCAGTTAACTAAATGATAGCACCACTTATCTGTTCCATGGGATGAGGGAGACAGAAAGACACAGGGAGAGACAGTGTGAGAAAATGAAATAAGTAAATAAACAGAAAAAAAAAAACAGACTGACTCCATATAATAGCTACCTTCCCCGGTCTTTTGAGACCTTCTCGATCAGGCCTCATTAAACCAATGGTTGGGCCAGAAATCAATTTTACACCATTTTTTTTTACAAACAAGACCCATGCAGTGTCAGACACCACACAAACAATAGATCTGAGATTACTCAAGTATGAAGTGGGTATGTGATTATTTGGACATGCAGATTTGCAAAATACTAAACGCTAATTACTGTTCATTAACAATTAGCTACATTAACATTTAAAACTTATGTGGAAAAAAATGTAGAAAACAAAAAATGTCTCATCGACCCAGCAGGGCTGCCACGATTGGTCAGGGTATCAATATTTTAAGTTGACGCATCGCTTTTTAAACTGAAGTAATAATAAATGCTTAAATAGTAGATATAAAACGCTCCTCAATACCAGAATATAATTCTTGCATATATCAGGTCAATCATTTTTGCCTTCAGTCATCAGTTGGCTCTATTCACTGCTGCAGCTTTACTCTAGAACCTGAGGTCTGCCCATTCCGGGAAGTTGCACGCCATTTTCCTGGCTTTATAACTCAAGATCAACTTACAGACATGTTACACATATCATAATAAATTCAAGACATAAGACAAGTTTGTTCTGCCCATCATGTCTGTAGGTTAATCTTGTGGGGTTATCTATAGATCAGCTTACTTGTGTGATGTAGAGCACAAGTAGAGGGCAGGACTTAGGAGGTAGGATGGGAGCAAGAGGCTAAAGTGCAGATGGTTCTGGAGGCAATAAACCTGTTTCCCACAGCAGCAAGGAACTCTTTTTAAAAGAACACAACATGGTGTAAGAAATGGGATGCTGTAATATCGTTCTATCATACAGAAAGTAGTTTAGGATAGTTCTAACATAGGAACATCAGCGCTAAACTCAGGCAGGAGTAATTGCAGCATTCGTCATGGATGGCAATGCTATTGGGACTGTGGAGTGCCATCTAAACACCAGTGCGCAAGTGCCAAGTGCCACATTTAGCATTCAAATGCTTCAGCCATTTGACTTTGCAGAACCTCAGGAAAGGCCAAAACAGATATGAAAATTCATCTTGCGAGTAACCTGCACACATCCACAGAGGATAACCAGGTTAACACTCTCATTTACTGTATGGGAGATAAAGCAGATGACATATTGTGAGGGCTGAATCTGACTGAGGAGCAATGGTGCCAGTATAAGCACATAAGAGGTGGATTTGACTCTCTGTCATCAAGAAAAATGTCATATACAAACATGCTAGATATAATACGAGAAAACAGGGAAAATTAAAGGGTGGGCTCATTTGTGACTGCCCTGTATGCATTAGCCCAGCACTGCATCTACGGGCTACAACATGATGAACTGATACGAGACAGACAAAGGATTATCGGAGATGCAGCTCGATAAAGACCTGACTCTCGAAAAAGCCATTAGCATGGTGAGGAAGACTGAAGAAGTAAACAGCAGCAAACAGTCTGTGTCGTGATTCAAATACAGCAGGCTTGGTAGACAGAATTATCAAGAGTAGCCCTGCAGAACTCAAATAGGAAAAGTCTGCAAAACAGCAGTCCAGCAGAACAAAGCATGAGGGCAAAGCATGTCAAAAATGCAAAAAAAAAAACCCTTGCGTCCAACATGCCAATGCCCAGCAAATGATGGTATCTGACATCTGTGTGGATTAACGGGCCATTTCAAGCATGTATGTAGCTAAAGCAGGGCATGAGATCAAGGAGGAGGACTGCATGTTTCATGGGACAGTGTCAGCCAGTGAGGAGGACTTGTGGATGCTAGATATCCAAGGTCTCGGCACAAATGTCAAGTTTTAAACTGATACTGGGTCGGACGTGATGGCTATCCCAGAAAAAAGTCTTCACATACATATTCTCACACCCCAAAGTCATTCTACATCTAAGACCTGTAACAAAAGCTCTTCTAGGGCCCAGCAGGCAGCCATTAAGTGTGCTTGGTGTCACCAGCCTCCTGCTGTGAAAAGGTGAGACAGAAGCGACACGGGGTGTGTACATCCATTAAAAACCTACAAACATCCTTACGAGGTAGGCCAGCTGTCACAAGTTTAGGGTTGGTGGCAAGACTTGATAGTGTCAGCATGAACGCTTTAAAGCTGTGTAGTGGTTAAGGGCCCATCCAATAGCCTTATGCCATTAAGCTTAAAGCCGGGGCTCTGAGATGGATTCCCATACCTTTAATGCGCAAGGTGAAAGTAACAGTCTGTAGAGGGAAGTATATGATATATAAGCCAAAATGTTTAGCAAGCTTGATGCCAACATGGAAATTTGACAAGTCCCCTGAACACTTTCAAAGCAGAATGGTGGCTGAGGTGACAGAAGGACTGAATTGGGCTGTCTGGCATATGAAGGATGTGCTCATCTGGGGCACGTTACAAGAGGAACATGATATACAGTTAAAAACTGGGCTGAAGAAAATTCTAAAAGCTGGCATAACACTGAACACTGACAAGTGTGACCTGTCCAAAAGCAAGATCCAGTTTTTGGGGCACATACTCTACTGATGCAGATGACATCAGGCCCTACCCAAATAAAATGGAGGCCATACTGAAATTGCAGCCACCCTCTAATGTGAGTGAGATTCAGAGATTCCTGCTCATGGTAGACAAGCTGGGAAAATTCAACTCTCAGCTAACCAAGAAGGGCAAGCCACTCAGAGGCTAGCTGTCCAAATGGAACCACTGGATCTGGAGGCCAGATCAGGATAAGGCCATTAAGGATGCAGAAACGAAGAGCTGATATCAACACAAATGCTAGCTATGTATGGCCCCAACAAAGACACTAAACTGTCAGCCAACGCTTACTCTTATGGGCTGGGAGCTGTTCTTTAGCAAAAATGGGCTGAAGACTGGAAACCGGCAACATATGCATCATGGTCCCTCATTCCCACAAAGCAATGACATGCACAGGTGGAAAAGGAGGTGCAAGGTCTTACATGGGCTTGTGAACAGTTTCGAGACGTTCTGCTTGGTAAGCATTTTCTAATGGAAATTGATCACAAACCTCTTCTCAACCTTCTAGATGTCCAAGCCTTAGACACTCTCCCCCAAAGGATCCAGCACTTCAGGATGAGGCTGATGAGGTATTCTTATTCAGTACTGCATGTCCTGGAAAATAATTAGTGGACTGCAGAGGCACTGTTGCGAGCACCTGTCAGAGGAATACTTAGCAATACAGATACAGACTTGATGGAAAGCACAAATATATATGTGGACACACTTGTGGATAATCTGCCAGCAAGCAGCTCTTCCCTGGACAACCTGAAGGAGCACCTCAAAGAAGACAGTGTTTGTGCCCATGCTATGAAAATGTGCATAGAAAGCTGACCAAACTGGGCTAGATGTGAGGGGGCATTAAAACTGTACTGGGCAGAGCGTGCTTTTCTACCTGCCCAGGATGGAATACTTATGAAAGGTACAAGGTTACACCTTCAGCACTCAGAAATTATGTCCTCTACAAACCCTCAAGTAGTAGCCTAAGTGCAGAGGGTGGACACATCAGTCCATGTGGTGGCCTTGCCTCAGTCAGCAACTGAATGATACAGTGCTAAGGTGCAGAGCCTGCATACAAGAGAGGACAAAACACATGGAGCTCTTCATTTCAACACAGATCAGAGCGACCATGAGCGGATCTCTTTACACTGAAAAGTCAGAACTGCCTGCAGGTCATAGACTATTATTCTACGTATGCTGAAGTTGCTCATCTGTCTTCCACAACATGCTCTAGTGTCATTGTCTAGCTAAAATAAATATTTGCACATCATGGCATCCCTGAAATATTGATTACAGACAATTACAGACCTTCGGGTTCTTCCGTGTGATAAGCAGCCCAAAGTTTCCTTACTCTAATGGAGAGGTTGAACATTCTGAACAGACGGCCCACACCTCTTCATAATGGGTTTAGCCCTTCCCATCTTCTAATGGGATTATGCCTGTGTACCACAGTGCCAATTCTCCCTCATTTATTGCGTCCTACTCTCCCTGATGGGGATGCTGTCCGCTCCAGGGAAAGGGTGAAAAAGGAGTCAGATGTTCAGTATTTCAACAAGCACCACAAAGTGAGGAATGCAGGGAAAATTCACAAAGTGAAATGCAGCCTGGACACGAAGTCTGGCTAGCTGACTTCAAGGTTCCAGGGACAGTGTTTCAACACCAAACCACTCGTTTCAACACCCGTTCTTATCTGGTCGAGGGGCCACACATGACTGTGCAGCATAATCACCATCACCTCATTCCTCTACACCCATCTGCCAGAGACAGAGGTGCACCTACATCCAAAACACCCTCAAAGAAACTAGGATTCAGAACCAGGTCTGGGAGAGCTGTGGTGAAGCCAGACAGACTGAATTTGCAAAGGAAACAACAAACAAACAGATTAGCGTGAAGAAAAAAAGAAGCAAGTGGAGAAAAGAATGCCAAATGTTTGTTATAAATGTTTTTACAGGGTAGCCTATGAGGTAGCAGTAGTAGTATGTCTCTGATGTCTTTTAAATGCTTGCCTAATTTATGTTTTTCCGTGCAGAAAAGAAACTGAGAGAAAATCCAAAAGAGACTGTGGTTACTTAAAAGACGAGATGTGGGGTAATCTATAGATCAGCACACACATAGATTGTGTGATGGAGGCAATAAACCTGTTTTCTACAGCAGCAAAGGACTCTTTATTAACAGAAGATGACAACTCTGAGTTCCTGTTTTGAAGCCTAGAAAACAGCATGCAACTGCCCAGAAAGTGCAGATCTCGGGTTCTAAGAATAATGGTGGCTGCAGCAGAGTGCATTTCAGTTATTAGTGAGAGGAAGCCTAGCCCAACCTTCTTTCAGGAGGAATAGCTACTGGTCATCGTAATGTAATCATGAGCAGATCATCCCACGGAAAGATGATACTCAAACAGCATAACAGTAGACAAGTTAGCCAGCAATGAATGTGGCTGACCGTGAAACATCGTCCTAGCATGCTGCCCTCTTTCAAGAGTGTGGACCTTACAATGCTGGATACTGACCTTCCCCAATTTGTGGCGGGAGCACACAATCTGTGCCCCTTTTCTAAATTGCTAAGACATGTACCGTTGAAATTGATTTTACTTCTGCGCAGGGATGCTATAAATACAGCAGATCACGTTTTAATAACTGTGCCAAACCACTGGAGCTGATAAGTGTGAATCATGGATTAATTCTGGTCTGCTACACTGCTAGTCATGCATTTTCCACAAAACATACACTTTGCATTTTTCCTATTATTTCCTTCTAGTGTCTCTAATATGTTCATATGATTTTTCAAATCTCATTACTTGATTAGTAAAGTACCATTTGATACCTGGAACTCGACCCAGTATTAGTTCACATGCAAATGATACCCAAATCTACTCTGGCATATTTTTGTGCGTAATGCATCTTCCCAAATGTTTTGGATGCAAATGGCACCCATCTCTTAGAACGTCTTAACGACATTAAGGTTAGGGCTGTCCAATCTTATCTCCAAAGGCACAGCACAGTCGGCGTGGCAGCGGGTTTACCTCCAATCAAGCCGGAGCACACCAGATTCCACTTGTTTAATCAGTTGCTCTCATTCTTCAAACAATTGATCACATGTGACCTTCAGCTTTGCTGAAATGAGAACCTGCCGCCACGGCAGTCCTCTGCGGATTAGACTGGAATCCACTGGTATGAGTATATGGGGAATTGTATATCTGATTTATTTAAGCATGAGTATGTGGCAGCAACATTCTCTATAGCATCCCTGTTTGGAAGAATAAATAACACATCAGAAACAACTGATCACAGTCAGATTGCAATGAATATTTCAGGCAGACCTACAAAATATTTTTATGAAATATGCATATGCCAAGGACGTATGCTTCACTGAAAGGCATAAACACAAATTCACAAATTCACACCATCTATGCAGTGATGGTTCAATGTCCATAGGATTCAACGGATGATGTGTCTCAGTCTCTGCTCTGCAAATGTGAGCTGGCAGCGAAGCTATGGAAGCCAATTCAGCATGACAGTGTCAATTGCACTTGGCAGGTCTGATATCTATTATATATGAACCTCCACTTCCCCCAGTGAGAAACTTGTTCTCGGAAACTTACACAAGGGTGTAATGTGTGTGTGTGTGTGTGTGTGTGTGTGTGTGTGTGTGTGTGTGTGTGCGTGTGTACAGCGGATGGGGGGCTGTGGGAATAGGAGATGAGAGCGCCATCAATCACTCCCCTCATCAGCCTGATAATGTGTGTGTGTTTGTGTGTGAGCTAGAATGATATCAGGCTCATCTCTGTGTCATTACAGTGCAGCTCATAGGTTATCAGAGGAAGCAAGAGCTATTTATATCTTCATTTTCTGCTCTCCCTCTTTCTGTTCGGGTGCAATGATACATCAAAACACAACACACTGCAAACGCAATGTTAGAACACCAAAGGTCACAGTCAATTTAGCCCTCATAATCATGACCAATGATCAACAACCCACAATTTAACCTTAGCCTGTACTGTCACTTCAAACAACGACTGCACAGTCAACTCAACCTACATCCGAACGATCAAGTCAACCTACACCTGGACAGTCAACTCAACCTGCACAGTCAACTCAACCTACACCTGCACAGTCAACTCAACCTGCACAGTCAACTCAACCTGCACAGTCAAGTCAACCTACACCTGCACAGTCAACTCAACCTACACCTGCACAGTCAACTCAACCTGCACAGTCAACTCAACCTACACCTGCAAAGTCAACTCAACCTGCACAGTCACCTCAACCTACACCTGCAAAGTCAACTCAACCTACACCTGCACAGTCAACTCAACCTACACCTGCAAAGTCAACTCAACCTGCACAGTCAACTCAACCTACACCTGCACAGTCAATTCAACCTGCACAGTCAACTCAACCTACAACCGAATGATCAAGTCAACTCAACCTGCACAGTCAACTCAACCTGCACAGTCAACTCAACCTACACCTGCATAGTCAACTCAACCTACACCTGCACAGTCAACTCAACCTACACCTGCACAGTCAACTCAACCTGCACAGTCAACTCAACCTACACCTGCAGTCAACTCAACCTGCACAGTCAACTCAACCTACACCTGCACAGTCAACTCAACCTGCAGTCAACTCAACCTACAACCAAATGATCAAGTCAACTCAACCTGCACAGTCAACTCAACCTGCACAGTCAACTCAACCTACACCTGCATAGTCAACTCAACCTGCAGTCAACCTGCACAGTCAACTCAACCTACACCTGCAGAGTCAACTCAACCCACATCTGAACGATCAACTCAACCCACACCTGCACAATGGACTCAAACTCTACCTGCACAATAAACTCAGCCCACATCTGAACAATCAACCTAACCCATTCCTGCACAATCACCTTAAAATATGTTTGCTTAATCAACTTAACTCATAGTTGCACAATCAACCTAACCCACTCCTGCATGATAATCTTAACCTACACCTGCACAATCAATTTAAGACACACCTACACCATCACAACTTACACTTGTACAACTAAAAACACAATAGCTTGATCACCTTATCCCACACCAGTTGTTAACTTAAACTATTCATGCACATTTAATGTTACCCATGCTTGCACAGTCAATTTTACCCATACAAGCACATACCAGTTAACCACTCAGCAAGCACCTTAACCCACAGTCAACCCACTCATCAAGATTAACATAACTGACACCTGTACAATCAACTGAACTTATGCTTAACTAAGACCAGGATGTTCAAATGAACCCACGTTGATGCCTTAACCCATACTACTGCCCATGCCAGCAGTTTCAACTTATCCCACACCAGATTGTGCTCGCTTGGGAGCTTGGACTCAAAAAGTCAGACTGTTCAAGTGGGGATGCATAGTTTTGATAAAAATCTGTGGGTCCAAAAAATAATTCATCAGAAAACTCTGCATACTCAGTGCCCACAAGACCAACATGTTCAGTGTCATCCATCACACTCACAGTTCTGGGTCTGCTACCTCCCACCTCTACTCTGATACACAGCCTGTTCCAAAACATGGATACAGTCTTTTCTTTATTAAAATTCTGTTCAAAAATGTTTTAAAAAGAATATTGAATTCAAACCCAACATCAATAATGGAATCAAAAACAAATGTGAGCCGAGTGTCTAGTTACACCTCTACACTCTTGGTCTCCTGTGTACCACATTCTCCTGCCCGCGGCTAATTCCTTTGTCACTCCTTTTATCTGGTTCTGTTCACTCATTCTCTGTCTCTACCCATCGATCCCTCATTTCTCCCTTTCCTCCTACCTCATTCATCCTTCTCTCCCCTTGACCAGCTTCTTAGGGTGGAGGTGGCATATTCACATTCATCCTATCCTCCGACAGTGCACCTGTCGGACTGTGTGAGGACACCCACTTCCACACACACACATACACACACTAAAATTTATTCTGTGCTTGAAAAGAAGCCCTAATTTTCCTGTCCTACAGTTAAGCAGCTACACAAAGGCAATGCATGACAACTATTGACTTGCACACATAGCATCCCAATGTCTTTCCCTTAAAAAACACTTCAGGCAAGAGTTTTAAATTATTTCAGAGGCCTTATTGTCAAAAAAGCACCAACGCTGCACCCACAAGGAAGTGTTGCACTGCAATGCTATTCAGAACACAGATAAAGGTTACCAGGAACAATAAAAGATTACACATTTAGACTGATATGGACAATGGTTAATGAGCTACACATACAGAAGTAGTGTCTCAGTATGGCTTCAGGTATAACGCAATATCTCGCAATGGAATTGTAGAGATGCCTAAAGGTGTCCTGCAACAATCCATCCAATGCCACTTAATATTCTCACTTAGTTCTTGCAGATTTTGTGGTAGGGGTGCAGTGTTGATAGCACGTACAAGAGCATCCTGCACATTTATTATCTGAGCCTTCAAGGCAAGCTCTTATGTTGGCAGTACAAGGGTTGTCATGTTGGAATAGCATTCACTTCATTAATGTAATATTGCGCATCTGACATTATACAAAACTGCACCTCACACCATGACACCAGGGCATCTAGATGGGTGATGTATGAAAGCAAACCATTGTTTGGCCCTGACCACAATGCCTCTACACACAGATCCATTGGTCACCTCAACCAAGACCAAAGTGGAACTCATCGCTGAAGATGACCCACTGCCGATATGAGCGACTCCATGACAGTCTGGCACGGAACCATTGTAGTCACACATTGCAATCAGCAGATTCCTTCTGGGTGCAACTATTTTTTGATGAGTGTATATAGGAATCAGCAGTCAGAATGTGCTCTTTGTCAGTAAATGTACTGATATGTTGGATCAGTTGGATATTTTCCAGTGCTGAGATCACAAAACACCAAAACCTGTTTTATTCTCAATATCCATGGAGAATGTAGTAATGTAAATGTAGGTTATGTTAATGTTCTGTGTGATTTTACACTCACTCAGTGATCTCCTCAGTAACGGTGTGCTCCACCTGTAGGCGGGAGTTGACCTCAATGAAGTAGTGCTTGCCATGTTTGTCCACCAGAAACTCCACTGTGCCTGCGTTCTCATAGCCCACCTGTAAAGCACAAGAAATAAAGCATGACTAAAAAGCTCTCCAACATTTAGCAAAAGAAACAATGAATAATTCACACAAATATTAAACAAAGTGTAAGTGGACTTCATTAGAATATATTAAATACAGTCTACACAGAAGAAATATTTTAGGAAACATATAAAGCATTTAACATGCCATTTGGTCTGTACACATTTTTATTGAGGCCTGAATTTGAAAGTTTCACAGTGAGAAACTGACTGGATGGACGACCAAATGCAGGTAAAATTCTAACACCTCTACACTACAGTATATGAGCCAAAGTATAGGGACCTATTACTGGGCAGCAAATGTCCAAAAAATTATTTCTATTCTGGACACTGACTCATGTCACCTTGAGGCTACATCCTGTATCTCATCTTCTCTCATGGCTCTAGTTCCCTCTACCTCCAAATTCAATATGAGACAACATTTTAGAAAACTCTCCTAAATCCGAGGGATAATCTCAAGGATAAATGACAACAGTTAAAAACACGACTTGGTGGAGGGAACTGCACTTGTGCATAATTAGGCATAATACAATTTAAAGTTTTACATTGTACACATTGGTCCAAGACACGATTAGCAAAATTATATTCCGATACTGATTCACTACACAATCAGTGTTATAATACCCCAGCTAATCTGACTCATATGTTTTGATCTGGCCCTGCTCTAGCCACTTACTGGAT
Source organism: Acestrorhynchus altus (assembly GCA_034509495.1). Classification (NCBI taxonomy): domain Eukaryota; kingdom Metazoa; phylum Chordata; class Actinopteri; order Characiformes; family Acestrorhynchidae; genus Acestrorhynchus; species Acestrorhynchus altus. The sequence continues at coordinate 4,170,872 of JAVGWO010000027.1, read as the reverse complement.
TATGATTTTTACGATTCCTTAAAGTACAGTAAAATGATAAACTAAACCATCATCGCCTTTACAACCCATCATGCTTGCAGAAGACTGCTATTACACTGGAAATCAAAACACCCTCCCAAAGCTTCGATTTGGCTGAACGATCTGTTGCAAATCACAGCTGGAGAAAATAAAATATTCACTTAGAGGTCCTAGAAACAAAGTTTTCTCTGTTTAGGAGATAATTCTGGCTTACTTCTACATTACTTTTTCTACATTATCTAGTCTATTGAGAATCCCATGTTGTATTAATTTGTTTTTCTTTTATACTTTATATTTATATGTATATATTTACTGGAATCTGCAGTCCTACTGTTTCTGTAGTACAGTGAAGGCTTTTTATAAGCTTCTGCACTTAAGTGACATTCAATGAGAAGAACCAGTGTAAGGAAGGTCAGGACATTAGTGTGGTCCCCAACTCGACACTAAAGTATTGGATGGAACACCATCATAACAGAGGACACAATTTCACTGCTCCACAGCTCAATGCTGGGGGCATAATACCCCTCTAGTCCATGCCTGGCATTAGGCATGGCGCAATTACCACAGGAGCCTTATTCTACTGGCAATCCTTCTCTACAGGGACAAGACATGCTGTGTGTGTGTGTGTGTGTGTGTGTGTGTGTGTGTGTGTGTGTGTATGTGTGTGTGTGTGTGTGTGTGTGTGTGTGTGTGTGTGTGTGTGTGTGTGTGTGTGTGTTTGCACATTTGCATCAGCAATGGTTGCAACTTAGTTGAATGTAGCTGAATGCATTGACTGGGAGTCCAGAAAGATTTGGACACTGAATACGAAGCTATATTGTTATTCCAAATCGAATGGTAGTGTGTAGTTCAATGTGAGCCAGTAAAGAACAAATGTAGATGAATGGGAACGTATATGTCACAATATTAGAAAGGCCAACTCATCTGGAATTAATCTCAGTATCACTACTCATTAAACTGAAGAATGACGTAGAAGCCAAGGGCAAGATGTACTTTGAAAATATCACAGATTCCCATGGTCAGTTCATTTTCCAATTCTCAGCTGAGCCATGTAGCCGCAAGCCAGACACTAGTGCTGAGGTCATTATCTTTGGCACGTTCTGTCACTTTCTGAACAAGGCCTCATATCAAATCAGAGAATACTAAGACTTTTATAAGAACCCGTCTGCCAATATCTGCCTTTCAGCTCCCACCAATCACTTTCTATCTGCTTTTTTAATCGGTGCTTCACATACCATAAACCCAGAGAGAGTAGCACGGTTAACAGCTTTCAGCACTAAGAGACTCAACAGGGAGAAAATTGATGTCAATATTTCTGAAGTAGGCTCGCTCAACCCTTTGGGAAAACCTTTTCACTCATAACACTCAACATCAGGTTCTGATTCGGGATTGGCTCACTTTACCTAAATCCCAAAGTCAACCACTACACCAAAAAGTGCAGAACTGATCCCAAATCAGTGGAACTGGGGAACCTCCAGCAGCACCTTTCAAGCTCTCAGTGGAACTGATCCATAGGCAAAAGGCCAATTCTGTGGCACAGCAAGGTGCCAATGGTAAGAAGGGGATGAGTATTTTGGAGGAAAAAAGCATGGAATCAGCAGGACTCCTGGCCTGGATGAGAACCAAAATAAAGCTCCATATTCCATACCCAGAGGAGCGAGAGAGCGATGGATGAGTGTGGAGAGAGAAAGAGAAAAACAGCATGCTGAGGGAGGGTGGGAAAACATGGTGATAAAACAGTGAAAAAGATTGGAAGGCATCTCCAGGGAGTGCGGCTTTAGCGGCTGGTGAGGGCAGAAATTGAAAGCTATGGTCATGGTGATGCTGGTAATTATGTATATCAGGGCCACCCAGACAGGTCATGACCCGGACAAGCTTCATCCAGGAGACCACCTGGCAAGTTATTACATACAGTAAACCACCCAAGCTCAAGCTTCAATCCTCCTGTCTGTCTGTCTGTCTGTCTGTCTGTCTATCTCTCTCTCTCTCGTTCTCTCTCTCTCTCTCTCTCTCTCTCTCTCTCTCTCTCTCTCTCAATCCTCTCCCCTTCATTTTTGCTTTTTTCCTGTTTCTACTCTATTATCTCTCTTGCTTTCGCCCATCCTGTCACTGAACGTTATCTCCTTCCTCCTTTTCTTGCTTTTTCTTCCTGTCATGCTCTCTCTCTCTGTCTCTCTGTCTCTCTCTCTCTCTGTCTCTCTGTCTCTCTCTCTTGCTCTCTCAGGGGATTGAGAATAATCTGGTGCCAAAATTCCTGTAATCTGATCCAATTTCTCCCCACAATCCATATCAGAGTGAGCCTGACAACTGAACACGCCCACCCTAAACACACAAGCACACACATACATATATACACACTGATGCATGCACTCTCATGCACACACACACACATGCTCCCTAACACATTCATGCAAGTATAAAGATGTTATATGTCCTATTTGATACTCTTGTTGGCACAAAACCAGGCACAGACACGCGCACACACACACACACACACACACACACACACACACCTATATTACTTCCATTGAAAAAAAATTCACTGTAACCAAAATACAAATACACACACACACACACACACACACACATACATACACACACACACACACACACACACACACACACACACACACACACACACACACACCATATATTATTCATGCCCCCCTCCTTTTCTCCTCTGACCTCTTCACCCATCCATTCACTACAGTCTTTCATTCAGGCCAGTGGGATTTGACTTGTTTTAATCTGTACTGACTAATGTGACCATGCTGACACAGTTCAGACTGACACTGGCAAATACCATCACTGTGATAACAGACCAAAAGAGAGAGAGAGAGAGAGAGAGAGAGAGAGAGAGAGAGAGAGAAAGAGGATGAGGTATGTGAAGGTGTAGCAGATGGTCAGAAGATAAGTCAGGACAGAGTGAGAGAGAGAAATAGAGAGGGAAGACGCTGTTTGCAGAGCACAAATATCACTAACTGCAAACCACAGACAGGTACAAGAGGATATAGACAGACAGACAGACAGACACACACACACACACACACACACACACACACACAAATGCACACACATGCACACACACACACGCACACACACATATATAGTGAGAGAGAGAGAGAGAGAGAGAGAGAGAGATTCAAGACAGATGGTGAAACAACACAGAGACTATGAGAAAGGGAGGAAAGGAGAAGAGAGAGGATGACAGAGGGGGAATGAGAGTGAGAGACAGGAACAGGGAAAGAGACAGATACCAAGAGTGAGAGAGCAAGAGAGCGAGAGAGTGACAGTGAAAGGAGGCACAACCAAAAACGACAATGTTAGAGAAAGAGATACAGAGAATGAGAAAGAGAGAAAGACAGAGAGATCTGGAGAGAGCAGGGATGTCAGAGGGAGAGAGACACACAGAGAAAGTGAAAGTAATCAGTGTCTTTTTGATCAGATGTGTTCGCAATGACACGCATGATTATAATCGGCTTTCTGCTGGAGAGGACAAGCGGCTGCTATGGTGACAGCACACCTACAGATGTGACCCAGAAAAAACGGCAGGAGAGAGAGAGAGAGAGAGAGAGAGAGAGAGAGAGAGAGAGAGAAAGAGAGAGAGAGAGAGAGAGAGAGAGGATTAACAGATATGATCTTTCTTAGAAGCTGAATGAGTCTGTTAGAGTAAACCTCAGAGAAACACCGTCATTGTTAAGGATATTAAGCTCAAGCATACAGTTCAGATGGCTATGAGCTGTTTTTAGAGCTGCTTTTAAATATTCAAACATTGTCCAACTGACACAGCGGCTAATGCTCTGCATTTGTTTTTGTTTTATTTTGTTTGTTTGTTTGTTTGTTTTTACTATGTTCAAGGTCTCAGGAAAAGATACTCTGTATGAACCAAAGTAAACTAGTCTCTCATCTCATCTCAATGACACAACGGCCTTTATTTAAGGTGACTTTGTTTTCAGTGCTAATGAGTTAGAAAAGCATGTTAAGAGAAGTGGGAAAAAAAGGAGCGAGAGCATGATGCAATGAGCCTATTTTCAAGGGTTGGCATTATACATAACAGGTTTTTAAGAAATACTCAGACAAATGTCAGAATGTCACTCTGAACAAGACCATATATACTGCAACACTTAAAGCCAGTCTTAACAAAAGTAAATGAGTAAATGATCTAGGTTTACTCATCTGTGTAGAAATAGAGGCATAAATCAGAGACGTGGAATCTGAAGCTTATTGCCTCCAATTAGCATCATGTAAACTATAGGTGCCTTCCAATCACTTGGGTAGATCCTTGCAAAGCAGCCTACACAGAGTATTCAGACTCTTTAAACATTCATTAACTATGGTCCAACCAGTGGGATTTGCTATGCCTGGTCTCTATCTGGGATTAGATGGCTAGCATGGTACATCAAGCTTGAAACATGACACAGAAATCAGCTATAATTTCACTAGTTCATCTGAACTGCTTCTCAAATCACGGGAAAGCCGTCATACTGGCCACATGTCTGTTCATTAAAACCCCATGCTCAAAAATTGCACTCTAAAATGAGACATTATTTGCTTTGGCAGGCAAGCCTCTGGTAATTCAACCATCTGATCACATTACTTTTCCACCTTAAATGGTGCAGAAACTACAGGTAACAGAAGATAAGTGAAGCACTATTTTAAGGTGGAATTTCCAATGATATTTAAAACATTTTATGTAAGTTAGATCCAGTCCATACATGCAAAAAAAAGCTATAACAATTAAAAAAACAGATTGATGATCTGAATCCCCACATTGTTGTACAGATGAATCCCCACATTGTTCTCACGCCCTGTGCTCACTGTGTAGAGCAGGTGTCACCAACCCTGCTCCTGAAGAGCTTTCCTGTAGGTTTCAACTCCAACCCAAACCTAACACACCTCAGTCAGCCAATCAAGAACTTCTGAAGACAGTGGATTAGGGTTTAATCTAAAGTCTGAAGAAGGCTAGCTCTCTAGGGGCAGGGTTGGTGACCCAGGTGCAGAGAATAAACTGATATACACAGCCAGAACATCATCATCACTGACAGGCGAAGTGACAAAACATTGAATATCTTGGTCTACAGGGGCATCTGTCAAGAGGTGGCAGCAAGTGAACAGTCAGTTCTTGAAGATTATGGGGGTTTTCCTGTAATGCAGTGGTCAATACCTACCAACAGTGGTCCAAAAAAGACAAGTGGTGAACCAGTGGGCACTGAAAGCCCATCACACAACTGGGAGTGCTAATGAAGATTGCTTACATAAGCTTATGTTCAAACTGACTTCAAGCTCAAATTCTAGATATTCTATGGTTGTGGGTATTTCCTCGTTCCTTCATTGATCAGTTTCTTCTCGTACATCACCCACAAGGAAGTGTCTAAACAGTGCAGTGCATCCAGTGTGTGAAGCTCACTGATGCAATCCATGGAGATCCCACCACATACTGTAACTCCCTCATCAAACAACTCATAACATTCATAACATTCATAACATCATCAAACATATTAATGCCAGATGTGTTGTGGCAGCACATGGGGGACCTACTCAATATTAGGCAGAGAGTTCTAATGTTATGGCTGATGAGTGTATAAAGATACTGCTTAGTGACCTTAATCCAATTTATTTTTTGTCATATGTGAAGGAGATGTGCCATTTGTCTGGTACTGTAAATGACAGAAATACACTAGATTTGAAGTCAATTTGGGACACTTAGATGTGGTATTGAAACAGGATACATATCTGATTGGCATCAATGTGACTCAGACTGTGACTGAAATGCCATTTTCCTGAGCACCCGATTCACGTGGAATCAAGAGGAATTTGTGGCATGCGATTTGAGTGATTCCACAAACAGCACAGAATTCAGTTTGTGTGTGTACAGAGATTAAACACGGCTCAGACACTCACATTTGTTTATGCGACTGGTGCTGATGCAGTCTACCCCTATATAGTGCAATACTAAGGAGGGAATAGGGAACCGTTTTGGTCACAGCCTCAGTCTTAACAGCCAGATCGGAATTCAATGCGACAGCCATGAGGAGGCTTTCAGCATAGTGAGGTAACAGACCTCATAAATATCTGGGGAGATGTTTCTGTTCAAATAAAATTAGAATATATCACAACCACTCTCCGATTTAAAGAAATAGCCAAACATGGTTGCGTGGTGACATGGGTATAGTAACAAAGAAAAATATAAAGCTTAAAGCGAAGTTTAAAAAAAACAATAATGCTTACCAAAGAAGTGTCTGTGGGCAAATAACGTGCCCTGTTTAAATCAAGCTTGAGTGCATTCTCTGAGCTGTCAGATAGTGGAGCTCCTATTTCACTCCTGTGATGCTAGTGGAAATAAAACTGAAAGCTTTAGCAAAAGTTCTACCAGGAGGCTTAAATGCTGCGTCCACTTTTCTCAATCACATGCTCCCACCTGTCTGTAAAAGGCCTTTAGTCAAATGCCTCTTTTGCTGCCCTACAGATGCTGATGATCTTCCCCTCCTTACTCCCCATGGCCACAATCAGTTTGGTCCCATCGGTTGCCCAGGAGGTTGGCTTTGCCCATGCTTTGTGTTTTTGGAATGTGTGAGGAAAGTAGATCCCCCGGGGGAAACCCACGCATACAGGGAGAGAACATGGAAACTCTACCCAGATACGGCCTTGAACCCAAAACCCCACCAAGACCCCACTAAGCCACCATGTTGCCAAAGACTCTCATTTATTAACATCGTGAATTCAGTAATGAACCACCTATAAGTCTTTGGGAAATACCTGACCTGACCACTTACAACACTGGTCACTGTACAAAATGCCATTAACATGGGGAAAATGTCATATTACAAGGTTAAATCTCAAAATAAGATCAATAATCAATAACTGAATATGTCAGGAATATGTTACTTTCCTCCAAATCTGTGTTTCATTAGTTTGCATCTTTAAACTGCTATGGTAAGGTAACAATGAGAAATTAGATGACTCTGATGGTGAGTCTTCTATAGTCTTGTTGGTAAACGGTTGCTGCTTTGTTTTCAGTACCATGACGACTTCAACTGCATCCCATCAAGAAGTGTGAAAAGGGTCTAATCCTTTAATAAAAAGGTCAATGTCTCACACGCCTACGACAGCATGGCACAGACAGCTGGCAGCATAAAGTATAGACGCTAGACAGAATGCGAGTGGCAGCTTCAAAAGAGCTGAACTCTGAGATAACACTATTATTTTGCTCAGCGCTCCAAAATCTCAATGGGTCTTTCTATTCAAATAAAAAATAAAGTGGAATTTACATCAGTGAGTAACTGCTAACAATTGTGTTGGAGTCTACAAGACTCATTATTTTCTACCCGCAGGATGTTCTGGGTTATAAATTTATAAATCATTTTCTGTAAACATGCTGCTTCTGTTGCGAAACGATTATTAACATTAAACTATTAAACAGAGTCATAACAGTATTTCACTGATTACTGCCTTGATGTAATACTGGGTAACGTGCTAAAGTAGGGACTACAGGGACTCTGTAGACTACATTAAATACAAACACACACACACACACACACACACACACTCACACACACACATACACACACACACACACACACACACAATAAAATACAAATATGTATGCTTTCTAACTTTTATCTGATGGCTTTCTGACAGGAAGGAGAGAGAACAAAGAAAAAGCAAAAAGAAGAGAAAGGGAGAGCCAGAAAGAGGGTGACAGAGAGACAAGAGAAGAAGAGAAAAGACTGGAAGAGAAAAGAGAGTTGAAAGAAGAGAAAGAGAAAGATGGAAAAGTGGATAGGGACATGGAAGAAAAGAGAAAAGATATGATAGGAAAGAGAGAGGATGAGAAAAAAACAAAGTTACGGGCATAGGGGAGAAAAGAAAAACAGAGCAGAAAAGGGGGGTGAGGAGAGGAAAAATAGAGGATAAAAAGAGAAAAGAAAGAGAAAAAAGCATACATAATGAGACAGGGACATAGGGGAGGAGGAAAATGTGGAAAAGAGAAAGAAGTTGGAGAAAGAGAGAGAGAAAAAGAAAGACAATAGAGAAAAAATAAAAAGAGAAGAGGAAGGAAGTAGAGAGACGGAGAGAAAATAGGAAAATAGGTAGAGTAACAGACGGTGGGTGGATGTGGGCGGGTGGGAGACAGAGGGAGTGAGAGAATGACAGAGCGAGAAAGGGAAAGAGGGGCAGAGAGAGAGTGTTTAGAAGTTATTGATTGACAATAACTGAACCAGAATAGAGTGAGGGAGTGAGTGAGTGAGCAAGCGAGAGAGTGAGTGATTGAGTGATGGCTCCCCAAACCTGTGTTTAAGAATCCCAGGGCAGAGCGACGGTATCCATGGCAACAGTGGTTATGACATAAAATAAAATAAAATATCTGCTGCCATGATGACAGTCTTATTACAGTGTGTAACTGCAGCTCCCCCAAAACATCCAGCTGCCTCATCTCTCTCTTAGCATTTCATCTGAGTCCTTACCTTTCATCTGCCTCTGCCTTTTCCTACTCTCTATCCCTCTCTTTCCCTCTCTCCACTTAATGCCTCTCAGTCCCTCTCAGTCATTTCTTTTCACACACGGCTCTCACTTTCGCGCCTAATGAGAGAAAGTGGAGGATCACACATACTATAGGCAGAGAGACATGGAAAACACAGGAGTATCAAACATGCATAAGAATAGTATGCGTCCTTTACACTCGCTCCATGACATTCAGCCTCTGCGACACACCTGCAATTTCCTCTATAAATATACTGCATTTTCCCCTTTATTCTCAAAGAGAGTGACTGCAGAGTGCACACATACTTGTTTCCCTTCCCAAGCCCCCAGCCACCTCACACGGCAGTGAGCTCCGACATGCTCACCATGTGATTACCTGGACCTCCAGCTGATCAGTACATCACAATACTATGAACAGAGACAGACTCCGGGCTTCTGTAGACCCCTACTGTCCATACAGGCCTCAGGGGGCACACAGGCTGTGTCCCATGTCAAATGGCATAGTCACCTCATAGCATGGTAGCACATCCTGCCTCCTTCCTGACCAATGGAACCTCTGGCTCTGATTACATTCAGTTTGTTCTAAGTTCTCAAAAAAAAAAAAACATTTTAGGAAATTTGTTCCAAAAATAAAATCTGCATAACTGTATTTGTGATTTGTCTGAGGCAAATGAGAGCTGGTAAAATACGGCCTAGAAAGCAATAGTAGCACTGGCTGAGCAATGATTTTCTATGATTTTCTATGATTTTCTATGAATTTCTATGGTAGAAGAAAGGTTTTCCTTCTTCAAAATCAAAATGGCCAGGGGTTAAATATGGAGGTAGAGTGCTATTTCGTCCAAGGTTGTTAATAATGTGAAAGCAGTGTTGTAATATTACATGGTATTATGTGGCGTTCTCAGCACTAACATCTTGAAAGTATGACTAAGGATTCATTCATGCTCAGTGTTAAATATGGATATGGCTTTCTCCATACTATGCATTCATTTGGCACATATTTGTGCATGTACTGAAAGAGACAGAGGAGGATACAGAAGTTATGGAGCCGTATCACTGGAAATCATGAGGGCAGTGAAGCCAATAGTGCAATCGTTTGAAATGCAGCACCATATGGACACAATGGAGAAGAAACTGTGGCAGATGAGAAACTTACGGTGGCACCTTGTAGTTCGAAAATTACAAACTGCAGTACATCTGTTTCTCCTTTCACCCTGTTCATAAATGGTCAGAACCCCACAGGACCAGCACAGAGCAGGTATTGTGTATTAATGTCACTGAAGTGACATTAACAGTATGGTGGTGTGTTAGTGTTTGTTGCATCGGTAAAAGTGGATCATTGCTGCTGGAGTGTTTAAACCCTTCAGTGTCATTGCTGGATTTCTGATTTCTGAGTCATAATTACAGACAATCATCAACTTACTATGCTGTTTGTGTCACTTATTGGGCACAATCAGTAAACATCTACAGTGCAGGCTAGAAAAAGTAAGTGAACCCCTGAATTAAAAAAAATCCCCCTTAGTAGCAATTGTGACCACCAAAGTGTCTTCTGTAACTGCAAATAAGATGTGGAGAATGCTGAGGAGGAACAGACCACACATGCAAAGTTCTTCAGTTCATCGATAATTCTGGGAAGCCTTGCATCCTGTTCAGGTCATGTCACAGCACCTCAATAAGGTCAAACTTGATAAAGTCAGGACCCTGACTTGGCCCTTGCAGAACACAAATCTTCTTTTTTCCAACAATCATTTAGTTTATTTACTTGTGTGCTTTGGGTCTTAAAAATGAGTTTATCCTGCTTTGTTGGATAAACTGTCTCTACTATCCAGGAACGGTGTTCTACTAGATTGTAGAGAAATGTTAGTCAGGTCAGAATGTTGGATGATTACCAACCCACTTCATTCTCAACTCCCCAACTCATCTCAAAGTATTGCATGGAGCACCTTCATTCAAGAGAACACACTTCCACTGCTCCATAGCTTAATGCTGGAGGGCTTTATAACCTTCTAACCCATGCCTGGCATTAGGAATGGGGCCAAAAGATGTTTATCTGCTCCAAGACGTTTCATTCTAAGACAACACTAGCTGAATGCATTCATTAGAAAGGGTTTCCACAAACATTTGGACGTAATATAATATAGGTATCTAAATGTTTCCGCAGTGCAAATACAGAATTAAAAATCCCATTGAAATAGCTTTCCCAGGACTTTTTTATTTTATATTAAATCAACTTTCTGATCATTAGACAAATTACCATAATTAGCTCCAAATTAATGTTTGCAAATTGAATACTAAACAGTGAGCATCTAAAAGGGTGAACATAAGGAGAAAGGCTGATAGAAACTGCCTGAATGTATCAGAAACACTGACACTGACCCGTTCAATAGTAGCTGCCATGACAACCGCCCTTAAAAACTCAGATTTTGGAGCAAGTCTAATTAGTGAATACAGGAGGTCTAAACTGGTGTTACTGAAAACAACCTCCCCACACACACACACACACACACACACACACGTATTCAAAACCATTCCCAGTCAATTTTGCCAATTTCGCAGTGTCTTCACAGTAACCCTATAAACAAATGAGTGAATGGGATCAGTTGTTGGTATGTGGGCAGGCCTACAGGCAGAAGAACAATCAGTGCAATTAAAAACAGCGCTTGATTACGGTCCTGTTATTTTCTGCAAACATGATCGTGACCTCAACTACAGGACCAGGACTCGAGTTTGGTTACCATGGCAAACATTCAGGGTGGCTGCTCAGGGCAAGCGAGGAGGAATTACTGACCAAGTTTGAAAGGTACACTCACATCCTGGTCCCAGTACACACACTCGCACACACAGGCACACTCAAACACACACATTCACACATGAACAGGCGCATACACTTGCAAACAGTCTTGTTGATTGCCAGGGAGCTTGTTAACAGAACATTTTGAGAAAGATGGAGGGAGACAACTTCAAGACGCTCTTATGCAAGAGTGCTGGTGTCCCTCATATCTCTCTCTCTCTCTCTCTCTCTCTCTCTCACTCATTTTTCTGAAGAAAAAAAATAAAAAACAAAACTATCAGCTCTCAGAGAGAATATTGGAGTGGAGAACTCAATTAAACCAAGAGGAGAGGAAATGTGGTATGAAATTCATGCTGAGTCTGTGGATGTGTGTGTGTGTGTGTGTGTGTGTGTGTGTGTGTGTGTGTGTGTGTGTGTGTGTGTGTGTGTGGCTAAGAAGGGCTCTGAGGGAGAAGATTTGGATTTGTGTGTGAGTGTGTGCGTATGTGTGCGTATGTGTGTGTGTGTGTGTGTGTGTGTGTGTGTTGTCAAAGTCTGCATTCAGACACACTTGGATAATAGGAAGGTGAAAATAGTGAATAGGGCCAGAGAGGTGACCCCATTTCTCTGTGTTAAAATATGCTGCATTTATTAAAAAAGCACAAATAAACACTGAAATCTTTCATTACAGATATTTACTCCTGAACTTTCAGAGCATCAGAAAAATAAATGAAATGATCACCAGCATTGTTACTAGTTTAACTGTAATGTTAGTAACGGTTTGTAAACCAACTTGTCACTAATATTAGGTTCCATAAAACTGGCATTTAGATCACAAATGTACCTGTCATTTTCCGTCCAACCTTAAATGCAGCATTGAAGGTGGAATGGAAGCTGTTAAACTCAGAGTGAAAGAAAAACAACCCAAACAAGTCTTACAATAAATTCATCCTGGAATCCTGTTTGTTTACTGACTACAAGGATTCTTTATCAAACCAATTTTTAACATTTTTAACAGACAAGCCATCACCTTCCCACAGGCTTCTGAGCTAGAAACTAAACATTAGTTCAACTTGCATTATCTATGAAGAGGTGGATGGTGTAACGAAAGAGACTCATAAGATTTCATGTTTCTGTGTTTCCTATAAAAAACAAAATACCCCCTGCACTGTATCTGGGAGCCTGTAGCTAACTTTGGTTTACTCGACAGTTTCTATCATGAGGTAATAAAATAGCTCAGCATACACAAACCCAATCTTTGGGAACTCTTTGGACCTGAACCCCATAGAGAATCTAAGGGGTAATGTCAAAAGGAAGATGAGATCCACCACACTCAGCAGGACAGACAAGCTGAAAGCCACTATCAAGTAACCTTCAGCTTCAGCAACATCTCAGCAGTGCCATTACCTGATTTCCTCCATGTCACAAAGAAAGTGATGCAGTGATCCATGGTAAAGAAACCCCAACCAAGTACTGAAACCATTCCACAATGTTTACATAGTATACAGAATCAGTAGGAATGAAGAAGCATTCAGGCTTCCATTCAAAATGAGAAATAACATGACTATCACTGGACTTTAGACTGCAGTGAACCGTTAAAACCAGTAGCCACCCTGTTCTATGCAGAGAGGTGTGTCAAAAGCAGTGTTAATCTACTCCACTACTCATCTAGGTGTTAGTGTTGCTCTGTTATCTGTCTGTGTTAAAGTCTTTTCAGTATGCATGGTTTCCTGCATGAGTCAAAGTGTCTCTGCTAATAGGAAGGGCATGAACACGTTCAGTTCACCTTACTCCTTGTCTCCAGGTGTGTGCGAGTGCATACAAGTGTGTCTGTGGCCATGCACATGTGTGTAAGTATTTGTGTATAAGTGAGTGGACACTAAACAAATGTCTTTGTGTGCTAGTTCAGGGCCAGGTTTATAGAACCAGAGGCCCTCTGTTTGGGAGAGGTTTATGTGTGTGTGTGAGGAGGGGTGGAGGAGAGTGAGAAACACTGCAGGGATGCTGAATAATGATTTGTATTGCACTGGAGGGAGTAGAGGTGAGCAGTGAGGGGAAAATGATAGAATCAGGTTACTCAAGGTTCCCATTGAGTGAGTTTGTGGGTTCTTCTATAAAGGAATACTCCAGTATTTTCAAACTAACCCAACTGACAAACACTATGTGGGCAAAAGTATTGGGACACCTACTTTATTGCTTCTTCCAAAATAAAGTAGATTAAAAAAGTTTAGTTTGTCCTGTTTTTTTTTTTTTTGGAGGTTTACTACTAGATTTTGAAGCATTGCTCCAAAGTTCATTCACCCACAAGAGTGTTAGTGAGGTCAGGGTGTTGGATGATCACCCCTCTGCCTCATCCCCACCAAAACATTCCAAAAGTACTGGATGGAGAACCATCATTCAAGAGAAACCAGTTCCAGTGCTCCACAGCTAATACCCCTTTAGTTCATGCTCAGCACTGTCGGCTCCAGAGAGTTCTATTTTATTAGCAGATAAAGTGCTATAACCACAGTAATTATCTTACATGTGATGTATATTATAACATTCTGGAGAATTACAGTTGAGTTTTTGTAACTCAACAGCAAAACACACACACACACACACACAAACACACACACACACACACACACACACACACACACACACACACACACACACACACACACACACACTCAGTGCAAGGTCGTGCACGCACACTGCCAAACAACAATATCCAAATACAACATCAACAACACAGCATCCAAAAAACAGCTTCCAAAACAAAGTCCAAACACAGCATCCAAAACAATGTAAAAAAAGGAATCCAATTTTGAAAACACAGCAACAAAAACAGTGTCCAAAAAAGGATCCAAAACCCAGCTTCCGAAACACAGCATCCATAACAATGTCCAAAAAAAGAATTCAAATGTCCAAAAACGGGATCCAAAACAATTGACAAATATAACATCCACAGCAAAAACACAGCATCCGTAACACAAATTTCAAACACAGCATCCATAAAATAATGTCCAAACAGAGCATTCATAACACAACATTCAAACACAGCATTCAAAACACAACATACAAACATAGCATTCATAACACAACACAAACACAGCATCCATGACACAAAGTTCAAACACACCATCCATAACACAACATCCAAACACACCATCCATAACACAACATCCAAACACACTATTCATAACACGATGTCCAAACACAGTATCCATAATACAATGTTCAAAGACAGCATCCCCAACACAACATATAAATACACAATCTATAACTCAACATACAAACTCAGCACTGAAAGCACCACAAAGTTAAATTTAGCTGGATTTATTTGTTTAAACATATTGTTACTAAAAACATACAGTGCATTTTGAAAGTATTGAGCCCCTTGGCCTTTTCACCTACTCACCTTCTTTGAAAGAGGCTGCAACACATTTAAGCAAATCTTATCTGATCAAAGTCTCTGAAGCAACATTCAAGTGGTTTAAGAGGAAATGTGTGAATGTATTGGAATGGCTTTGTCAAAGCCCAGACATTAATCCAATTGTGAATCTGTGGTCAGACTTTAAGACTGCTGTTCACCAGCAGAAACCATCTAACTTGAAGGAGCTGGAGCAGTTGTGTCTTGAGGAATGGGAAAAATCACAGTGGCAAGATGTGGAAGCTCAAAGAGACTTATCCAAAGTGACATGGGATGCTCAATGAAAACAAAGAGCAGAAAACAACACACGTTTGTGTATGACTTCTTTCTTTTCTCAGGACTTTTTTACCAGTTAGAAATTAGAAATGAGTTGACTGCTGCTATACTAATGTTAAAAGGTTTTAATTTTACTGTAAAATATGTCACACAGCAGACATTTGTACTGGTTTATAAGTCTCTGTATAATAACCATTACTGGTGCCTAGCAGATGCCTGAGGGTGCTCTGCTAAAACAGAGCATCCAAACTGGATTGAGCTTAACATTCTGCCAGTACCCAAGATATTAATACATGTCTGGACTAATATACGTGACTAGGCAGATGATTTCCCATTGACTTCCATTACAGGTGTGTCTTGAGTCAACAGGTTTTCTGTTCTTATTTAAGTTCATTTAATCACAACAGAATTATTCTTCATGGTAATTGTGCAGTTGTATGCTACGGCAGCTGCCGATCGAATTTATGCTGAAAATGCTGGTGTATTCCGTTAATCCTTGCCACAGAAATTAAAGGATGAGCTTTCTATATTATCAATCACCTCCAATCTAATTGCTTCTAGTTATATGTTCAATGATTTGCCAATAAACCCGTCTGCAATTGAAATCAGTTTTAGACAGAAAAGAAGGATGAGGTAGAAAGCACAGTGAGAGAGAGAGAGAGAGAGAGAGAGAGAGAGAGAGAGTTCTGGCATTCTCAGACATATCAGATGGGCTAGGCATATAACAGGATCTGGAGGGGACGCACACACACACACACAAACTTATACACACATGCACACAGTAATAAACTTGCAATGGGAGCAGAAATCCATTTGATTAGATTCTGAGCCAAGTAGGGGTTCACTGCTCATAGTATGTATGTGTGTGCAACCATGCCACCCACACACGAATACCTTATGTTTGATTAAAAATCTCCATCTATGCATAATGCATTAGTCACTGACACAATTACAGAGAATTAGGGGCTTCAGTGCAACTAAGAATGTGAATTGGAGGTGGGTATGTGTGGGGGGCAGCTACAATATCTGTATTTTAAAATACTGAAGCTCTGTGGGTGCAGTTGGCAGCACCAGGTCATAATACACAGTACTGGAAGAGAACAAGAACAATACCATAATGGCCGCAAGTGAAAATTCACAGCTTGTGCAATTTTTGAAGCAGCGCACAAATAATAACATACCTCAATTAAAACACACTGGGGCTGACGTCGTATTAAACTTTCCTCAGCAGGTTCAGGTGCAAATCAGATAATAACCCTTTTTTTTTCCATACAAACCCAAACTTTATGAATCTTATGCACTCAAATATGTCTTCATTTGAGATGTAAATATTAACAGAATTTAAATATTTCTATGAAGTTGGCCATGTTTTGATAAAAAGAAATTATATGTGCATGCAATTTTTTTTGCTTGTTAAGACTAAAAATACTTTAACACTTTTTTAACACTTTCTCAGACACTGGAAATTGATCAGCTAGAGTGTTTTAAAGAATAAAAATGATATTGATATCATATATTGAAAATGATATTTGTAATGATTAGATTGTCTATGACGTTTATAATAATAAGTAGTCCCAATAACATAAAAACCATGTAAATGTAATGTATTATTTTTCTCTTTATGTATGTATCACTATTATTCCTACTCATGATCAGAAGGAATAAAAGATGATATTCTGAACATTGTGTGAAGAAAGAAAGAGTGCAAACAGACCCTCCCCTTTCATTTTCCTCTGTAACCCAATATCTAGGCCAGTGGGTCTTTTCTTGCTTTTAAAAGCTGGAGTAATTAGCACTGGAGTCTCATAGGAATGTTGTTGAGAGACGTCCTTTAACAACAGCAGCAGACACAGCTTCTGGAATTATACACAAGCCTCATGGTCATGCTGAAAGGATATTTAACAGAATAACACGCTCTCAGCTCACACAGTTCAATGTACATGCATGAGAAGATGCAGCACAAAACAAGCCTTGATGTGCCTCGTTTCACAAATTCTGTTATTTCTTTTGGAGCTGGAGCAGAGCAGGAATAACATCTCTGTAGAGTGTTTTGGGTTTCTCTTTTGTGGCCCCTTTTTTGCTGCATTGTTTATACCTTGCCCTGGAGCCCTATGAAATATGCTTCATTCCCTTCCATTATCAGTTTTCTCTAATTCATTGCTTAATTAAACAACTTATGAAGTAAAAGACCTGAAACATTCCCTCTTTACAAATATAAAAGCAAAAGGCAAAAGCACCAGTGGTGTTGTATGGTGGGTAAAGAAGTAGTATCCTATTTTTCAACTGCAGCTGCATCTCATCCTACATTTTTCAAGTTATATACCTTTCCAACTCCAGATTGTTTGGTGTGGTTGTGTGATTCAGGCTTGTCAACAGCTCTTTGATACAACATACCCAAAAAAGTAGATTTTTCCCCATAAGAATGAATGCCTTGGATGCTGCCTAGCAACCAGCTGGCAACACCATAACAACCACAAGGCATTTCACTGCAACCACAGGGGATACCTCAGCATCCACTTAACCATTTTGCAACCACTAATATCCCCATAACAACTACCTAACAGCAACTAGAACAGCAACTACCTAGAAGCCACTTAGAAACACCATGGTAACCACCTTGGATATCGTTGCAACGGCAAAGAAATCACTGAACAACTCAATACCAATCACATAGCAACACCATAGTAACCACCACCAATGATGTAGCCATTACTTAGCAACCACTTATCAATATCACTGCAACCACTCTTACGCCAAATCAACCACTTTGGATACAGTGAAACCACTTAGAAACTAGTTAACAACTGTATAGCAGCCACCAAGCAACACCATAGCACCATTAGTAAGCTCTACGAAACCACTTAACAACCATTAAGCAATTCAATTCAATCAAGCAACCACTTTGCAAATTCATAGTAAATGCAACACTTTAGCAGCTACTTAGCAACACCATAGTAACCACTTTAGATACCACAGCAAACACCTATCAACCACTCAACCACTCAACAGCTGCCACCTAGCAACAACATACCAACCAATTAGCAACATCATAGCAACCACATTTTAAACCACAGTAACCACCTATAATAGCATAACAACATACTTGCAACAACTAAACTAAACTATACTCAACAGCATCCACCTAGCAAAACATCATATCAGCCTCCTAGCAACCATTTAGACAACAATGCAGCAACCACCTGGGATACTATCACAACCACATAGCAACATCATAGCAACCCTAGTGACCACATAGAAACAAACTAGCAACTGCCTGCATGTGGGATCCACTTAAGCTGCTCAACCATTCTGAATATCATTTCCTCTGTTAATCCATCGGGTCTTTCCCGAAGTGCAGGGGCTGGATGGTGTGATGTACACAGAAGTCATATAGTAATCATGCATGGAATAATGGATGAAGTTCCCTTAAATTAATACAAAATCTATTTTTTTGTGCCTTATTAGGCAGTCTTCTGCACCTGCGCTTCAGCATACATTTGGTCCACTGTGTGTACCTTGCCCAGGGCCATGAACAGCCTTGATGGCTGTTATCTCTGAAGCAGCATAGTTTCGCTAATTTACATACAGGGTTAAACTTTGTTAAGCTGCTTTCATTTTGCTACACTACTCAAAATATTGGACACGTAATTGCATAATGAGTTATGCAATGGCCTGCATTTATTGTCCATCTGTAGTCTGCATGGACAGGTTCAAGTCTGCCATTCTGACTTCTTTTACTCAAGAAATAACAAAATCTGGCAGTAATCTTGTGCTTTTATTTTATTTTATGTTTCTTCTCGCAAAAGTAGATTGCAGCCACAACAACATTTTATCAATATCAAATCATAAATCTCTTCTCTTCTATTTACAAGAACAAAGGTGTTACTGATCAGACATTCAGAATCCACACTCTCTGAAATATTTCACTCCTTGTATTGGTGAGCAATGAGTGAGAAGTAATTAACAGAGAGTTACAGTATTCTCCTCTGTCATTCAAACAATACTAAACTGTGAACTCCACTGAGCTCAGTCTGAAACAATACAAACAAAGCATGAGAAAAAAATAATAAAGGGGTGACATACAGCATCCCTAGCACCTGGAGGATTATGCCTCTCGGCTTCTTCACTAATGAAAAATGACACTCTGATGCAGCCATGCATTCGCTGCGGCTGGCATCTGTCTAGCATAAAGATTTTGTGTCTTTGCAATTTCAAACTCCATTTGCATGCTACTTGCTGAATTACATCAGAGAGAGAGAGGGAGGGAGGGAGAGAGAGAGAGAGAGAGAGAGAGAGAGAGAGAGAGAGAGAGAGAGAGAGAAAATGAAGGGCTATTAGGCAACTAGCACAGACACTAGGCGAGTTAAATTTGCTGATGAAGGGAAAGCATCTGCTTCTCTTATTTTCTCTCCCTTCTGCCTCATCCGGGTGTTTATTTTCAGGGTTAAGTGCATTTTGTGATTTAGCTGGGGGGAGAGGGTGGCGCAGAGGGAGAGACATGGCAAAGGCAAAGGGAATGGGGTAAAAATGGGAGTGAAAAAGAGGAAGAGAAGAAAATTAAATGAAGCAGCATTGACCCGAGGTCTCTCATCCTCCAAAAATAGGCTGCGATTTTCATGCCTTCCAGACAACGGGTCGAATTTCAATAATGACTGATCGCTCTTCTGGCAGAGAGGAAAGAAATCTGTAGACTTTAGAGACAGACAACATATGCAGTGTTGCTCAAATAGAAATACAGGTTTGTGTCAGCAGAGTAAGTGACAAAGTAAACTCCACTGCATTTCCAAAAGGAGGCAGAATGTGTGCACCGATACCCGCTCTGCTCTTTTCTGCCTGTGGGTTCAGCAAAGTGTTTGTGATGGCACTCTGCTGAAACCAGTTCAATTTCTGGCCATGTCACTGTCACTGGTCATACACAGCACCTATCACACACAGCACCTCCAGACTCAAATGTGCTTGTTTATTCATTGTTTTTTCTTTCCATTTTTATGCCAAAAGAATGTCCTTCACTGGTGCGGATTCTTTCTAGTTGTCTTGCTTGTCCATCCCTCTCCACCTGCCACTGTTTACTCTTTTCTCCTCTCTCTTTTCTTTCATATTGTCAGCAATCTTCACTCTTCACTTTCCCAATCTTTCTGTCTCTCACTGGTTTTGGTCTTGCAAAAAGACAGGGTGGTTAAGGTTTCCTGCATCTCTTGTTTGTGATTACTGTTGAAAAGAACAAACTGTCCTCTTTCTCTTTTAGAAGAAAAGTGATTCTGCTTGAAGTCCCATCTACCTGCACTGTTTGATTATCCAGTCTCTCTCTCTCTCTCTCTCTCTCTCTCTCTCTCTCTGTCTCTCTCTCTCTCTCACACACACACACACACACACACACACATACACACATACAAGCAGTGCTGTGTTACCTTTAGGCATATCCATTCAGTTAAATCTATGCCATATTCTAGGCTTAATAACTCAAGATCAGACTAAACTACAGACATGATACACATATAACAGGCTATAAGATTTAACCATAATCTAGCCATTTGTGTCTCTTTGTGTCTCATCACTGTTGGATTCCAGCAAGTAAAACAGTTAACATTAACTTACAACTTAACCTCAATTTAAATGCCAAAGGAGATTCTAGTGCATATTAACTGCCCTGATGACATCAATGACACATATATTGGGTTAGAAAGGAAAACAAGAATGGAGGAGCCATTTGCTCTCTTAATAATAACAATAATAATAATAATAATAATAATAATAATAATAATAATAATAATAATAATAATAATAATAATAATAATAATAATAATAATAATAATTTTATTTGGACCACTGTCAAGTATTTTGAATAAATACAAATAACTCATCAAAATTCTTGCTCAAAAATACTCTGGGTGATCAGTTTCAATATAAAGTGTTTTGTTATGTCCTTAAAGGCACAATTACACCACAAAAATGTAAGTGCAAGTAAATATTGAATAAAAGATTGCCAAATTCACTCAAATATTTAATTTTATTCTGTTCATTTTTACATCTCAAAGATTTGAGCCTAGCATCTCCTAAAAATAACAATATCTGGCATGTGTGACTATCTCCTATTAATACTTTCCTAATTATCAGGTGAATAAAAGTACATCAAACTATGAAAACATCCCACAAAATTAGACTGGTTCTAAATATTAAAAATAAACCCCATTCTATTAGCAATACTCTAGAGACAGTTATTCCAACAGAAGCAGCATAAACTCTTTTAACACCCTTGATTTCAGAAGAAACAGTGAATGAGCTGGTGTCCTAATACGTTTTGTATATACAGTGTATCTATGAATAAACATGCATAGTCTGCATGTGTTCTTCAGTAACGTTTCTGATGTTTGTGAGAAGAACATGTTTAGACATACCCCGGTTTGGTTGATGGCTTTTCTGTGAAAGCAAAATGAGCTCTATATTAATATGACAATATTTGATCACATTATGCTGAATTTTTCTTTTTATTGACTTAATTCAAGTTCATTTTTTTCATTCTCTTGTAAAACTGTCACTGCCTTTCAGAAATCATCAAGTGTAAAAATACCAACTGAGTTGTGTCCAGGTCCATCACAGGCATTCTTTTTGAATATCATCATTGCTTAAAAGCGAAGAGTGGAAGTTATGTGTATTATGAGTTGGGTTTTGAGACCCAACATATTACGTGGATATTGTGGATGTAATCAGTGCAGTGCTTAAAGAACACTTATCAACTGCACATTTTATTACACAGAGCAGGATTAGTTCTGATTAATATGAATAAACTAAATAAAATCACTGTACTAGGTATTTGAATAAGAATTCAGAATTTGCCAGAACTGGTGTATGTTTTCTGTGAGTCAAAATATCACATTAAATATTGTGCATCGTGAAAATGTCCTTAAATATTGTGATGTAATTTTTTACCACATTGTCCACCCCTAGTATTCATATAGAACCTTTATGTCACTTGAACATTTGTGCAGCAGACGAAGAGAGGCAGACATTAAACAACCATTGAAGAACTTAAAGGTGTAAATTTACTACGATTCCTCCAAGAGAGGTGAGATGTTTAAGCGAACACATCAAATTCCAATGTACTGTTTGATTATCTGTATTTCTTTTATAGCAAACATACATGTTCCTCCCAGAAAAACAGCTTAAATGTCTAAACTTTCTGTACAGTACACACAGTACATGCTACACAATGAGGACATCAATATCAGTATCAGTTATGTTACTTTAATAGACTTAAAGCAAGCTTGCACTCTAATCCATATAAGTCCAGTAAGTTTTAAACAGATTAAGAACTCTAAGAATGGATTTATGTTATTCATTTAGTAGAGCTGAATCAGACATAGCAGTTATAGTGAACATTTACATAATTAGCAGAAGCTCTTATCCAGACTGATTTACATCCTTAGGAGCTTTGCCCGAAGGCTCTTGATAGCAGAGCACTGTTGTTTCTGCCAGAATAAAATGCTACATCAGTGAGTTTGAGAAAAAAGGAAGCATTCACTCCCACTGGACTACACATTCAAGTGTGTTAATAAATAAAAAATATTCAAATATATTCCAATAACTTCCGATCAGTTGGGTCTGTCATTATAACTATTTTAATTGGATGACATATTGTTCCAAAAACATATTCATATTCATATTCATTACATTTTAATTATAAATTATTTTAAATGTGTTTAGTTATATCACCTCCATCTCTTAAAATGACGATCAAATGTCCATATGTTTAAATATATTAAAACAAAGACATATTTTTTATAGGGTGTCAACTTTATCCACATAACTGGATTATCAGTATGCTGTAGCCCTAATATTGGTTGCTAATGTATCAAAGACTAGGGCTGGGCAATATGAACAAAAATAAGATCCTGATGTATTTTAGCTGAATGACGATAGTTATGATGTGAAAAATATAATGTGAAAAAATTAGGACAGCCCACAAAATCCATCTTCTGTCTTTTATTATATATAAACATTTTGCACTTTATAAAATTCACAAATAGGGGTGAAGGGTAGCAGATTAGAGGAGGAACTGAGAGCTAGAGGTGGAACAGTGTAAGGGAGGGAGAAGAAAAAGGTTTCCAAATGTTCCAACGAACAGAACGTTATTTAAAAACTTTAAAACTTGATATAAACAATATCACCTCAGCACATATCACACTGTTGATATCACGATATTGATATAATTATCCATATACCGTCCAGCCCTATCATACACAACTGCATATCATACATACAACTTTAAATGAATGCAGTGACACTAAACTGGACGTAAATTCTTGTATATAAAAAACAGTAGTAGTGCTGAATAGTAGGAAAAGGAACTGTTCACATCTTTCCAAGCTTCCACAAAGAATCCAAGGGCACCTGCTACTAAACAGGTAAAGAAGAGGAGAAGAAGAGCAAAGAACAGAAAAGTAGCATTAATAAAATATGAGAAAGAGAAAGAACTTGCGAGCAAATCAATGTGAAACTGTGTGTGTGTTAAAGATTTAGGGAGAGAAAGCGCGATCAAGGGAGGGAGAGCAACAGCTATAAACAAGGTCACTTAAGCTAGTGTAGCTTGCTACAATAAAACAGCAGTCTGCACTCAGCTAAACGACACAACAAAAAACCGTGTAACTCCAAGCAGCTCTCCACTAACCCATTTCTCTTTTCTCATGTCTCACTGCCCTCCTACTGTTCTGCACTTTTCTCACTTTCTCTATTGATCTTCTTACATCCAAGTCTTTTTCATTGGTTCTTCTCCACATCTTTTACCCTTTCAAACTTCTCCATATATCCAACACCTTAACCTCTCTGCACACCCAACTAGTGCTGCACAAATGTCTCATAGTATCATGATGTGATTTAAATATACAGCATTTTACAGAATTTTAATGCATACAATTGATATCTAATGTCAATTTATATATATAAATAATAATCGTCTCCACCAAGGCAAAAGCGACACTCACTGAAGAGGACCCACTGCCATTCTGAGTGACTCCACTCCATAAAAGAGTGTCAAGCCTGCTTCCATACAGTTGAATTTTTCATTCGCTCAATTCAATTATCCAGTACCCATCAGCTGCCGGATCACTAGAGCTGTTATACATAAGGAGATTGCCCACTGTTTGAAATATGAATGGGAGTTGTCATGATGCTCAACATGGCATCTGTTTTTGTATACAGTCTTGCCCTTCAACAAAAAGAGCCAATCAGCTTGTTGTTTATCCTGCAAGCAGAGGAAGGTTGGCAATATTGTAGCTCTAGTAAGAAACACACTTTGTTTTATGTCTGTAAGTTAATAGTTGATCATAACTTGTTTTGTGCTTTTGTAAAGTATTTTTACAAGTCCATTTGGTGATTGATAAAAGACATGTTACTAAAGTCAGGAATTAAGAGGGATAGTAAAAGAAGGCTGACCTTGATTGGCCTGAAAAAAGATGTTTTTTGTATTTTTGCTTAATTTGTACCACTTGTTAGTGGATGGACAGTAGAAAAGTCATTAGATCTGTAGGGTTTTTTTTTTTTTTCCTCTGGGAAAGTTTACACTTAAAGCCCCCTAGTCAATGCTAAGTTCACTCTAGTCATAAATCTCTCATTATGCCCTTAATTAGTACCTTTCACAATCTTTAGCTGTTTAATATTTTTGTTTGTTTTGTTTATAATGAATGGCAGAGGAAGGCGACATATGTGTAAATATCTTGCAGGAGAAAACTAAAGTACAGTTTGTGGTAGGGAATTCCACTATCAATACTGAGAAAACATGTTATTTAACACTATTACAGTAAATTTAAATACCATATGAGAGTTAAAGTCTGTACAATTCTGAGAATTTTTTTTAGTTTGTAAATTATTAGAAATGCAATTTTCTTGTGTGGAAAAGGTTGATTCACCTTCATATTCCTTTCTACTTAAAATACCTAAAGTTATCACATCAGCTGTTAAAGATTAGGAGGAGGATGAGGCTGTATTATTTAAACCTCAGACATTAGTTTGGTTTGCTCTTGATTGTTGAAATGAGTGGGGCCACCATGGCACGCTCATAGATGTCTGCAAAAGGGATTTAAAAAGATCTCAAACAATTGGAAATCAGCCACTCCACTGTCCAGAAAACTAAAGTGGAGAACATTTAAAATCCTAGCAAGTTTAGCCAAGAGTCTCTAATGTCTCCAGCAATCCTAAAATGTTGTCCTGGGACCTACAGGTAGCTCTTGCCACAGCTGATTTCAAAGGGCAGCATCTATCAAGGTACGGAAACTCATAGCAGATATTCTTCAATACAGTTTATATTGCTAGTATGCTTATGGAGATACCTACATATCCACTGTCTGCATATTTGCACATATTGCTCATATTGCACATTTATAACTGTCTACACTGTGATCTCCTGCACTAAGCCTACTTATTGCACACTGCACACCTGCACAGTTTCTTGTTTGCACTTTGCTACTATTTTGCACTTCTGGTAGATGCTAACTGCAATTCGTTGCTATGTACTTGTACTGAACAATGACAATAAAGTTGAATCTATCTATCTATCTATCTATCTATCTATCTATCTATCTATCTATCTATCTATCTATCTATCTATCTATCAGAAAGAGACTGAACAAGGTTTACTTTTATATGGCAAGGAAGAAACCAACATGGAAGAAACATCATAGCAAGAGGTTTCCCAAAGAATACCTAGACAAAGATAATGACTTCTGGAACAATATGCTTTGGATGGACAATTGAGCTCAACTGCGAAGGATGGAGATGGACGTGTTATGATTTGTGGCTGCTTTGCTGCAGCAGGGCCTGGAGAACTCCAGCACAGAAACAGAGGGGCCTTGTAAGACAGCCTGTACAAAGACTGACACTGAAACATCATATAGCTGAAAGAATTCTGGGGAAAATCCTTCTTCCAGTTGATGTTGGAGACTGGTAGATGGTTATAGGAAACATCTAATAGACGTTTGTCAGCCAAGGGAGGAAATACCAGTTATTATGGCATAGTGTGTCCTGAATTTTCCTCACAACTGCAAATTAATTTTATTAAAAGATCAAATGTCCATATTTTTAAACATCTTAAAGTCAGTGTTCATGGGGTCAAAGTTTTGCTGACACGAAACTGTCTTTCACCTTTTTCACTTTTTGAAATCATTTGCGTCTCCCAGTTGTTATTTAAATTATAATTTATAATTTTGGAAATACAAGGTTTTCTGTAACTGTGACTTTCAGTGAGTTTAGTTTTATATATTATAAATGCAGTAAAATACATTAAGTGCAGATGTTTTACCATAGTAGCCTAGTGTTACCTAAACTACTTTATAGGTACTTCAATCAAAACGTGAAAAATATCAGCCAAGTATAAACTTCTGTCTGATCTTGATCATTGTTTAACAGTGCCAAACTAATTTTAAAATTACTGTGCATCAGTAATATTTCATTTTATTAGTACAGCGCAGGCCTGGGTCACCAACACTACTATAGATATATAAATTGCAAAGCACTACCTCCGGCCCCAAACTCACCTTCTTTCTGTTGACATCCCACTCACACTCTACCTCTATCTATGCATCCATCCATTCACTCTTCCACTGCTGTGGGCACTCAGTCATGCTGTTTAGCAGAGTCACTCTCAGCATATAGTTCAGTGACTGCAAAGTGACAAGGTCACACACACATACATGCACACAAACACACATACACAAACACATACACACACACACACACACACACACACACACACACACACACACACACACACACACACATGCACACACACACGCACACACACACACACACACACACACACACACATACTGACCTGCCAATGCCATTTCTAGCCATGTAAAGTCACCAGTGTTTGCTCATGCAAAATCATATATATTCCATTAAGCCAGAAAGAGCTTTTCTCAGTTCCAGCACGTTTTCATTAAGTATTCAGCCCGTCACTCCCTGTGCTCTTCAGGGAGGCTCATTACCCTCCTTACCGTACTGTCATCAGGTATGAAAGTGTTTTTTTTGGGCCCTGTGAAAAAGTAAAACGTGCAAACGTAAACTCTCTCTCTCTCTCTCTCTCTCTCTCTCTCTCTTTCTCTTTCCGTCTCTCTCTCTCTCTCTCTCTCACTCTCTACCTCTCTCTCTCTCTCTCTCTCTCTCTCTCTCTCTCTCTCACACACACACACACACACACACACACACACACCATGCTTGGGTGACATTCCTTTAAAGTGTTCACATAAGCACCCCATAAATGTCTGTAATTAAATAGTTCATATAAGCCTCATTTATTGGTCTATAAAATGTAGTTAATTTGCTGATATGCAAAATGCATTTTGAAAAACAGTTACAGTAAACCAAATTGGTCAAATTGGTATAATATATATACAAAAATGTACACAGACACTAAAACTACATGCAAAATGTTACTTCTATATATTATTTATATTTTCCCCCTTTAACCCTTTAATTCTCTGCCAAAAACAGCTATTTTTGATTTGTAATCTACTCCATTAGGAACATCATTTTCCAATGCTGTTGTCACATGGACTCTGATATGTAAAAATATGACCTAGATAATTTGAAAGATCTCACTTTAGATACCATCACATATTTGAAAAAAAAACTGCAATATTTAAGAGGTATATGGGAACTTTGGGCTGTTGCAAACAGATCAGAATTATAGAGAAATATAACAATTATATACAAATGCAGCAATAAAAATAAGCTTGTTTGTTAAAGAGTGTTGATTTTTACTGCTGCCTCCATCCAGTATTTTAATCAAGTCAAAGTATCACTAAGAAATTCATCACAGAACTGGTGCCTTTCATTTCTACTTGCATAAAGTAAACTAAATATTTATATGAACTAAATATCTACAACCATTTTCACTCTAAAATTCCTTTTAGCATTAATGTAAAAAAAGTGATTTGTCCAACAGAAAAATATTGAATGCTGATAAAATACACTTTTGCTTTTCCAAACCTAGCAAACGCTCGCCTATACAGTTAAAAATTCAGTTCAATTGCGTCCATAGCTCCATCTCAATTGATAAGTCCACTCCACTCACTCGTCTCGACCCCCTAACATGCATTTTTCAAACACGCTCAGTGGGTGGGAGACCTGCTTATACTGGGGGTGGATGTACTCTTTAAACCAATCAATAATAAGCCATTAGTGATCTTAATTCTTTTCTCACTCACTCAGAAACCCCCTTAGTGTATCCAATAATAAAGACAGCAACTACTCCACAAGCTGTCTTTAATAAGTTAAAAGTTACAGTGCCACAGTCTCTGAATGTACTGATGGCAAGACATTAGCTGTAATACAACACACAGCTGCAACCACATACTTGCATCATTTCATCTTTGACTACAAGGACAGATCAATGCCTTACAAAAATGTTTAATAATCCCAGCACAGTGGGCAGTGGTCTAAACTGTGAGTCAAACTGTAATTGTAGGGCAGATATGATGTATCCATGCACCAACAAGGCACATGTTAAAGCCACCAATTCTAGTTAAAGTGTCAGTTTTTGCACATCTGCTGCAGAAGACTGGCTCTTCAGATAATTTGCAGTTAACACCCTTGGTTTGACACATATCAGATAATGGAGAGGACACAGTGGAACAAAACGTTATAAGACTAGAGAATTATGACAGAGACAGATATTCAGGCTGATGGAATTTCATGTCCTGTAAGCCTATGATGCAATGTGTTCCAGGCTGCTTTTGGTCATTACCTGTTTAAGCTAAAATACACAAGAAGGAGACTATATTGTGAGACATTGACACTAAGGTACATGTGAACTTATATGTGTTCACACTCCACTGCCCATATGAATGAGTGAATAAATATATCACTCCTTTTGAACACCCAAGAAACACTGCTATGCTGATGACACGCGACCCATCCTCTCTTTCCCGCCTTCCGACACCCAGGTCTCATCTCGAATCTCAGCTTGACTCTCTGATGTCTCATCATGGATGGCGGACCATCACCACAAACTCAACCCCAGCAAGACTGAACTACTATTAATTCCTGGAACTACTGGTCCTCATCCTGATCTTACCATTTCCTTTGAGAACTGGTCACTCCATCTGCAGAAGCATAGAACCTTGCTGTAGTTGTGGATGACCAGTTATCGTTCTCGGCTCACACTGCAAACCTGACTCGGTCATGCAGATTTCTCCTTTACAACGTCAGGAGAATTCAACCTTTTCTGTCTACAGAGGACACCCTTTAAACTGCTTGTTCAGTCTCTTCTCATTTCAAGACTAGACTACTGCAGCTCCCTTCTAGCTGGCCTTCCTATGCGGACCATCAGGCCTTTACAACTCATCCAAAATGCAGTGGCACATCAAGTACAGCTTGGCTTGACCCACCATCCTGCAAACTGCAAGGAAAACCTGCATCCTGAGTCTTTTCTGTTCTGGCATCAAAATGGTGGAATGAACTTCCCCTGGGGTTCTGAACAGCCACTCACTGTCTTCAAACGCAGACTGAAGATCTATCTGTTTCAAGATTATTTAACTCCATAAAGATCTGACATTTGTTTCAACAGCATCAAAGCGTGAGGAAACTCTGGATTCTAGCCTCGTCTACTAGCTAAGGACGAACAGCAAAGCACTTTGGTAAGTCGCTCTGGATAAGGGTGTCTGCTAAATGGCATAAATGTAAATGTAAACAGTCAATATCTCCCAATGCACAACCTTTGAGTGTATTTAAAAAAAATACTACAGTGAGCCAGGGAGCTATAAATGAGCAACTCCTGTCCTTTGCCATTCCCCATGGGCAACTCCAGAATTGAATATGGTGCAGCCCATCTCAAGGAGGTTTGTTCCACAGCATATATCACAACATACTGAACTGTGACCCCCGTATTGTCATATGCATTGTATTGCCAGGTTCTTGCCAATACATAGTAGTGGTGACCTTATTTGGCACTGCTCCAAAGCTTCCCATTCTATTGTCAGAGCTTTGCTATGAACACTATAATTAGAAAAACCGAGCACCTTTAAAGCAGGGGGATGTCTGAATACTTTTGGACATGCTATGTACAGCTATTCTACTGTGCAGTTGTACAGTTGTTCTTTAGTATAGTGAAAGAATGCAGTTTGGACACCTGATGATACCATTTTCCCCATTGTCTGATAAGTGTCCCCATTGCTGGTCTGAAGACACAAGGAGCAAAAGCCTTGAGACAGACATCCCCATCTGCTGGTCACAAAGGGCAGTGCAGTTTGGGGAGACTGACAGAGTTCCCTGTCAACATGCTCAAGCCATCACCTTGCCAAGTTTCATCAAAGGAAAAAAATGGAAAAATGTATCCTTCCTGTCTACCGTACCTACTCCGAGATGATTTTTTTTCCCTCTGCCCCTCCATCTTTCCCTGTCATCCCTCCTCTCTTCTGCGCCTGCCAACATCGCTAATGTCATTTCAAAGGACGACGCATACAAATTTGACTCTCATAGGAGAGAATGACTTATCAAAACTGACAGCTCATGCTTTATCAACAGATGGGAATTGGTAACGGTGTGTGTGGAGGGAACAAGCACGCAAACACACAGACAGACAAACAGATTGAGACACACTTCTGGACATCACTGAGTGAGGAGTCTGTGACGGCAGGATTAGGGATTTCAGAGATGGACTCACCACCCAGTGATTACAAGTGTGTGTATGCACGAGCGTATGTGTGTGTGCTTGTGTGTGTACCAGCAGTTTTGACAGGGCGCACAGATCAACACAGGTTAATCCCCAGAAAGAGAAGATTTTCCCCAGGATGCAGCAGTAGTGATTTTTTTGCTTCCATTTACCTCCTGAGCATCTAAATGTCAATTTCTTCACATCCTCAGATCCTGCATCCACAGGGACATTATGACACCCAGCATAATACTTTAAACCTCTTAATATTATTGTTCACGGTTTATAGAGCAGTTACTGGATTCTTCATTTGCAAAGCAAATGAAATGCACACAACATCAGAATGTGCTGAGCACCCAGCAACTACCGTAACACACAGTCAGTGGAAAACCTGGGGACGTTTTTTAATGCATTTGCCCCAAGACTTCATTGACATGCATTGACAAGCAATGACTTGGACTTGGAAGTGCCTGGGAAGAGCTGAATAATTTTAAGGGAAAAATGTCAAATCATTTGCATAATTTCCACCTAGATAAATTTATTAGCAAATTTAAACTCACATTTCTAACAGAAAAGGTGCTTGGATAGGGAAATCGACACATCCGTGCTCCAACAACAAACGCTTGACAGATTTGATGGCAAAATCCTATTAAACCTCACTGACAATGTTTGACAACAGTCCATAATGTTGAGTTCCCAGTTAGAAAAGCTATGCTACTGTCCAGGTAGACTGAAGACACCAACAAAAAGCCTTGCATTATAATTAGTTAACATACTGTACTAATGCTTACTTGATTACATACTGTAACAAAAAAGCTACACATCATCTGTCCTGAGCATGTGACCCTTCACACTCATACAACATCAATCATGAATAACTTAGTAGCATGGCAGGTGGTTGCTATGGTGTCTCGGGTAGGGGGGTGTACTAGTGTATTAGAATCACTGACATCTGACAAGGTTTACAAACTTATACAACCTTATAATTCTTATACAAAATCACTAATAAATGAACAAATGAACAAATATGGTGAAAAAGGTTTTTTATAGGTGGTTGAGATGGTGTTATTTGGTCAATAGGGTGAAACTGTTTTACCTAGGTGGTTGCTATGGTGTAGCTACATGGTCAACAGTGTGGTCAATGAGTATATATTATGTTCAGTGCTACATTACTATTATTTGGACAACATAACTTATTACAATTATATTTTGGTATACTGAATGTCCAATACGTCTTCCATATTAAAACACATTAGTGTACCCAGGCAGGGACAGTATGTTTGAACAAAATGATATGCCCAAAGAGCATTTGTTATTGGTCTGAATGCACACAGCACACAAACAAAAATTCTGTGACTGTTCATAGACTTGTATTTTAAACACATCTGACATCACAAAAAGCAATTAACAAGCAATCCAGTGGGTGACCTGTGTCTTTGCTAGCAGTGGGTTAAATGAAGTGTATGAGGCTTCCAGGAATGTAATCCAGCATGAGGGATAACATCACTACTGTAGTCTGCAGAACAAGTCACGATTTCTCTTTGCTACAAATTACACTGAGGACCAGCAGCAGGAACACACACACACACACACACACACACACACACACACACACACACACACACACACAGACTCAATTGTACACTCTGTATCCCGCCCTGTGTAAAATCACATATCACCTTGTGTTAAAACTGTCTTAAACTATTCCATTTCCGTGGCTGTAGGCATCTCTCTTTATCTTCTACTTTTATATTAAACCCCACACTGTAAAGACATATAGTCAGTGTAGCAAAAAGACTGCAGGCACAGTGTGACCAACATTGTATACAGGAAAAGCTTAAAAGTGCCACAGAAAGCATTTATTCAATTTTTTGTATGTACATTATTTTATCTGCATAATTTTATGATATATCAGTGATACGCTTTGGCTGAGTTACATCTATTCAGCAGTGGATTTACATCAATGCAGCTGCATAACATAGCATAGTTTTTTGTATGTAACAGAAACAATGTAATGATTCTCATCTTACAGGACAAGCCTGGTTAAGGTTGTTGTCCTCTTGGCCCAGTGTATGATTATTTAGCTTAAGAGATTGTAGCCAAGAAAGCTTTTAGCATACTATTCACTTGCTTCCCTAGGGTTTATCTTTATTGACTACATCACTGATAAGGTAGATCACTGCATTTTATAGCATATAAATTAAATAAAACTTCATATTTTTCTATTTAGAAGAGCACATAAAGCTTATATTTCTTCATGTACTATATAATGGCTTTGGTTACTGTAGGGTTTGCTTGGCTCCACAAGATTTGAAGAACCCGGTGTGCATCAAAGCCATTCTATTTTTATATTCAAGTAGTGCAAATAATTACATATGTGTGTTTCTGTGCTGTGTAGTCTGACAGTGAACAGCACATTCTCAACAGGATGAATAGACATAAAAATAATTCGCTGTCTCTAAAGCCAATTTGTTAACCGATTCAGTGTTTAAACCATGCCCAAATACATTGATAAGGGCTGGTTTGTTCCATCCACTACAAGCAGCCACAGTGTGACATTCTAGGGCATAGGAAGCCACAGACTGAGTACCCTGTTTAAGGATGAGTAGTTGCTCCCCTTTTAACCCATCGATGGCATCATGATCAAAGATTGATTGAAGTCGTACACAGAGTCCTCATAAGACCTAGACTGAACGCTCTCCCAAAAGGCGGGAGCCCATTTCTAATGTGTCTCCTAAAAGACAGGATATTGCAAAGGTGATCTTATATAACAGGGGGGAATTATAAATACTTAAATATAAGAGGGAGAGTAAGTAAAGTATACAGAACATTGCACAATAAGTCCACTACATTTCTCCAGATGCCTACTAAATGGCTCGTTTGCAAACTCGGCACTGAGACAAACACAGACAAGGCTTAATATACACACTGACACAGGCAAACATGATCAGTATTCTGGTGATTATGATCATGGTAGAGAGAGAAATCATGGGAGATGGAGTCGGTTGGACCTGAGGGCAACGTGACACACTTTCATTGTGAGGTGTACTAACTTGTGTTGCAATCTATTTGGACATGGCTATGTGTTGAGTTATACTATATCTATACTGCTACACAAGCTATACACTGACTACTATAAGTTATATCCAAGTTTCATTTCTATAGTTTTGTCCCATGAACAGATATAATAAAATATTTGCAGAAATGTGAGGGATGTGCTCACTTTCTTGGCTGCCATGTATATGTTCTGTCTCCCCTCATGTCGTTTTTCTGTTTGTTTTTGATTCTTGTTTGTATATAATTAAATCCTTAAAAACCCTGTGACTGTGTCCGCCTCTCTTTATCTTCATCAGCTCGGCATGCTTCATGACAGATGCCCTAAATAAGGCAGATATAATTATAATGGCCAATGTTTGATGACACAAGCAAGCAAGAGTAATATCTGGAATGAAATGAACATCTAGTTGTATCCATATGACCAAACACCAGGACCTGAAAGATTAAATTATAAGAAATTATTATATTAATATGAAATCCTCTTTTAGTGGTGAGCACATTGCTAGGCCCAATTTTGGACTGTTCAGGAATGAAACATTAGTAATTTACACAGCAAATCTAAACAAATTTTTTTTTTTGCTTATTTATGAAAATGTTGCAAAGATGCAAAGAATACAAGCATCCAGACCAGTGGTCTCAAACCGGGTCAGAAAACTTGTAGCCAAACTGGTCTGTTTCCAACCTGGACTGAAACTGCTGATCCAGACTTTTTTCCACCCTGACATGGAACAAACTTTCCCTGGGTGTCCAAACTGTAGAGTTGCTTGTTGTCTTCAAATGCCAAATGAAGACCCATCACTGTCAAAATGTAAACAAGCACTTATTAAAGGCTTTCAATTTTGATCTGGCAGCATCTACTTTTGAGATATCTTTTGGATTCTGGCCAACACAAACTAGCTCTGGATA
This sequence comes from Acestrorhynchus altus, assembly GCA_034509495.1. Taxonomy (NCBI): domain Eukaryota; kingdom Metazoa; phylum Chordata; class Actinopteri; order Characiformes; family Acestrorhynchidae; genus Acestrorhynchus; species Acestrorhynchus altus. The sequence goes on along the minus strand of JAVGWO010000027.1, from coordinate 4,136,312 downwards.
TTTTCAACTAGCTCTGGATATTTTCAGAGTACACAGCAAAGCTCTTTGTAAGATGTTCTCAATAAGAAGATCTGCTTTCAATGCCTTAATGCCATATTTCACTCCATGAATTTCCAAATAGCATAAATTTGCCATTCTTATCTGTGTTTTCTTCTCCAGGCCCTCTTTTTGTTCTGTTTGTATTTTTGAGATTAAGCTATATTTACCCATATAAAATTCATTCCGTTCAGTAATTCAAAGCTGTGTGTACAAATGTTTCCAATGTAGATTGAATTTGAATGATATAAAAACAAACAGCTTTATAAAGATGAGGTAGCTGAATCTATTTTGAGTTAAATCAGTGGAAAATAATCCAACTTGTACCACATAGGCTGCTGAAAACTAGAACTTTAAAATCACAAACCCTTCAGCCAGTGGAAACAATCCAGCAAGCTACATTAGTCTTAATTATAGTCTAATAAATACTATATAACCCCAATTCAAGTTTCATGTTTTCAGCTGGCATGAATATCATGTTATCATCAGTAGAAAAGACTGGAAAGAAGATTGGATAGAAGGTGCAAAATGTTGCCTTAGACACTAGATAACTAGTGTTCCATGCAATTTTTAAGAATCTAACACTGAGTGAAAAGAATTTCTTTAAAAATGTGCATCGACCTGAATTGCACATTTTTATGCAAATAATCTAAATACACAGCTCAGATGAGAAAAAAGGTCCACCTACTGGTTATTTTAATCAGTTATTTTCTTAAACAATTGTGTTCTGCCTCAGAGGCAGAGCTGCATCTAGAACCATTTTGAGTGATGATTTTACACAAGCTGTTAATATTATCTATCTTCATGGTAAATTAGCTTCCCGCTCTTTTGTCAATTAATTCAATGTATCTGCATTTCTTCAACATTCCTTTAACCAACCTAAGTTCATCCAGAGTTTCTTGAAGGGTGGTCATAATTTTGGTCATTTCTAGAATGATCTTTACTGTGTCTGATTTCACCTCTTTGCCTTTTGTCTGATTGTCTAGTTGATCAAGTTCTTTGACACCTTTGGCAATATAAACAATGTTAAGTATGAAAGAAACATTTGAGAACATTCCTCCTATTGCTTTAGAAGCTCTCAAAGTTCTAGATACCTGTCATGTTATTGTTTGCTATATTGCTTGTTGTATCCCTTCTGTTATAACCTCCACCCCTGCTGCTATTCCAGCTTCTCAGGCCTTTGAGATTGAAACAAAGGCCTAAATGTCCATCTTTTCCACCTCAACTTTTATTTCTTTCAGAATGTCAGTCATGGGGGAAATTATTTTCTGAAATTCTTCCAGAGTTCTTTCTATTTCTTCATGTGAAGTTTTCTGATGAGCCTTGTCTTTGATGTTGGATGCAGCTCCTGTTACTCCTCAAGCTATTGCTACTCCAGAACCTACCCCTGTTGCAGTCAGTGATGCACCCACAGTAACTGGAGCAAGGGTAGGCCTACAATGGAGGTGATTCCTCCAGCTGTTACAGTAACGCTCCCAAAGATGGCAATACTTTTGCTCATGAGCTGGTTGGACCAACAGCTCCTCCAAGCACAGACAGTAGACCCTCATTTACAGTCTATGCAATACCTTGATAGTACTGGAGAGTATTGCAGAGAAGGGGAATCATGTGCAGATCCAGATCGGCACAGACGTTTTACAGTCAATTATATCGAAAATTGTAGCAGCAGTTACAACAATAACAACAACAATGAAACTGTCATAAACAAAGATAATAATAACAATAATAATAAGAAGAACAAAAACATCATTATTAAGGAGCACAAACAAATGTTTGGCTGCAGATTCCAGTGTTCCATTCCATTCAATGATGTCACGGAATTGGAACTATGTCAATCAGGCAACTCAGCCTCAGTTGAGAGTCAGCACCCGACAAGGCAGGTGTTTCTTACAGTTACTCTGAAATAACTTGGAGAATGATTCATCAGCAGCAAACTTATCTAAAGCAGAGGTGTTCTTTGTCACACCGATAGCGCTAAGAACCATTTACTCATCTATTATGACCAAAATGTCATACCAACAACTTCTCTTATACAACTAAACATGGTGGTTCTTCAAGGCTTTTAGTAAAAGAGCCACCCATGAACACTCAAATAACACTTTCTTCAGTTCTATGTAAAGATCTCTACAGTGTGTTCTCCATAAATCTGTAGAACCTTTGCACAATGAAAAGAAGCTTTTATTAAGGCAAAGGGTTCAGTCTAAAAAGTACAAGATCTTTGAGTCACTATTGCATGTTATTCAATTTGATACCATAAAGGGACCTCTTAGAGTGCTTCAAGGAACCTTCAATAAAAGGGCAAGAAGCTTCCTGGAGGTTACTTGAAGCACTCTATGAGGTTCCTCCCCACTTTCAAATATAAGATCCTCCAATAGGTCCTCAACTACATTTGACAGTGTTTAAGGCTCTGTTTAGAACCATTTTTTTTTATTAAAGATGCCTCGAAGATCTGTTCTTTGTGTGTGAGGCTCTAAAATTGTGTGGAACATTAGAATAAATAAATAATCTTTTGTTATATGTTAATATCTTATGTCAGTACTGGGATAATAATCATAAAAAGATATTTTAAAGACTGTCATACATTGTTAACATAACTCCTAACTTCTGCTTCACATTCCATTAACAGGAATACAATGGACACCAAAGAGGTTCTTAAAAGCTTAGGCTATGAGGTGGTGGGCCACCTCGGTGAAGGGTCTTGTGGTCAGGTCAAGCTGGCCAAATCACCATGGTACCCTAAATACAAGGCCATTAAGATTATAATGTGAATGAGACGGCTGAAGAAGATGCTGCAGCAGTGCACCAGAACATTGCTGAGGTCTATGAGATATTCGAGATGCCAAGCAGGCAAGTCTACATAGTCATGGAGGCTGCCAAAACAGATCTGCATGAAAAGATCTGTGAGATTGGCCACCTGCCAATTAGAACATTAGAATAGCAAAACAATGATTCTCTCAGCTGGTCAGTGCCAATCTCCACCTCCACAAACAAGGTGTAGTGCATAAGGACATCAAAGATGTAAATGTACTGCTGACAGCTGTAAAGCTGGCTGATTTTACTGTGAGCTGCTTCGTAAAAGGCTCAGAGCTCAATGAAGACTATCTTGGAACTCCGCCCTACATGGCACCAGAGATACTACTAGAAACACCATACGGAAAAAAGAAAAAATAAATAAAGTGACGTCTGGAGTCTGAGAGTTACTCTTTATAAGATGGTGACTCTGTGAAATTACCCTTCAAGGGAAACACTGTAAGTGAACTCCTGCATTTCCAGGGTCAAAAACTGGTCTACCCCAAAGACATCAAATTAGACCAGGACTGCAGGGACTTCATCGTCTACATGCTGCATTTCAATCCAGAGGTGTCTCGGCATCCATGGCTACAGTCAAGGCGAAAACAGTAAATAGACCATTGTGCTGGAAATTGAGTATCAATCAGAAATATCTATCAAAATTTTGATTTTAAATTGATTAAAATTGATTTTTATTTCATTTTAGATTGTTGCAGAGCTGTGTTGGCCTAATGTCACAATTTCAATCCTCCATTCAGTGTCTTTTTTCTTCCTATGGCAATGTTTCCTCCAAGTGCTTGAACATAAGTCATAGAACACACCTCAGAACACCTCCATTTCTTCTAGATTTAGAGAGAACTTCCAGCAGTTATTTAAGGTTTCAACAAACGTTAAGAGTTAAGATGGAAACAAAGGCATTCAGAGAGGGTTTGGTGTGAAACTCTTGGTTCTAGGGAAATGTGCTAGATTTGTGTGCCATTGAAAAATTAAGGACAAAACCATTGAAAAACAAATACTGTAGTGAGTAACAACATTTAAGTGTCCTTTCAATGCATGTGCAGTTATTTCCACCAGAATGAGATGATGCAAGATGATGAATCAACTTTCTATATATGTTCTATAATAACCATCTCCTCTACAAGGATCGGGCCAGTACAAACACAGGCAGTGGAGAAACTCCTTCATCTCACCACGCTGGAGAAGGGTAAGATTCAGAATTAGAAATCACATTGATGATCTGTAGTACCTTTCAGTGGAATATGGATTCATATTTCACTGAAGAGTTAAGAAATGATGAAAATCATCTCTGATATCAGGCCTGTGTTGCAACATTTAAGTATTGAAGTGCTTGATTTGAATTTTGGCTCTCTTCATTAAACATCTGCCAACACTGGCACTAAAGAGGCACACTTGGTGTATTGTACATATTACGCCTTGATAACAATCAATCAACGTGAAGACACTATGTTTGTTCTTTAACAATATGCAAATTATCCTGTGTACCATCTCCAGGAACAGCTCAGGTTTCTTTCAACTTGCAATCCCAATCCAGCTTGTGAATGAAGACTGGACAGAGGAAGTGGAGAACATGCCCTGGTTTGGGAATGTCAGCCATGGTTTCCAGACATCTATGGAGGAGGACAGCAATGGAGCTGTTGCAGCTAGCCTAACCACCAGAAGAGTAGAGGTTGTAGAGGAAGAGCCTGGTTTGCTGCAATCATAAAGGCGACTAACTCACTCACAACAGAAGATGAGGAGGCTGTTTAAGAAAACTGCGTCTCACAACTCGTCCTCTTCATCCCAGCATGATGAATGGACGTCTCTGAACCCTGCTGAAGCTCCTTGTTCCGTTTGTGAAAATCAAGATCCTCCAGTAATCTGTGAGCATGTTCAGGAGCTGGAATCATGGAAGTTGGGTTTCTCACAGTTGACGTATGTGAGTCAAGTGTTGATTGATTGTTGCAGCCCCAGAGTTTATACTGTCAAAAGATTTTCAATATTTTTCCAGAATAATTCAGTTAGTTAATCTGTGTCATTTTGTCTCTCCAACAGTCCCTGAAGAAGAAGAGGAATTAATGTCTTACACTTCTGTTGATCCATCTACAGTCCTTTTTTACTATGTTGTTTCTACAGCTACAATTTCTTGTTGTATATAATAAATAATCCTGTTGAATATTTAATTTCATTTCCTTCATTATTTATGTCCCCTTTTAAGGTTGTCATTTTTCCGAATGCAATTTTTAGTTCAATACAACACTTTTGGGCATTGAATTTTTAGTTTTGCTCTCTTGGCTGGTAGAACTGCTGAGTTGAGCCCTAAATCAGTACAGAAAACCTCAGAGAATTGAATAAATTGATGCATACCTTCCGTGATCAAACAGGCAGAGATGCCTTACAGAACAATTTTCTTTTGTTGTGTGAAATTAAACACAGAGTTCAAATAGAGTCCCATTTGCCAAGTAGAGGCACTGGTCAGACCTCATTCCACATCCCATTAAATGCTGTTCATACTCTCCTAATGGCAGGACTAACACTGAGGCAAATGAGAATCAGAAATCATAATACTACAGTTTCTGTGTCAAAACAAGCTTACATGGCTGTACAGTGAAGTGATGTTTTTAAAAGAACTAATTCCAATATTGTAAACATATTTTAAACTATTTTACATAAGATGTTTCATATTTACTTATTGTCAAAGCTACTGCTTTTCATAAAAAAATAAATCTATATATTACACAGTGTTTATTCTTTTGTAATATTCTATTTTTATAGAAATTATTCTGTTTATTGCTTTATATAAATGTAATAATTGCAATTTTGCTGTATTTCTGATTCTGATTTACATTGTGCCAATTTCAGCTTGTAGTATGCCAAGAAAAGTCAACACCACAGCATAGAAAACCCATCACCAGACTAGTGTTTTGGAAGTGTTTATGTTTGTGGTGTTTATTTACTATATAAAAAAGTTATAAAAGTTATATATATGTCAACTCCAGTGTCTGAATATTCTTATTAATTTAAAGTTAAAAGCTCTTTAAAAGGGTGTAATTGCATTATTATACTATTATATTACCATTATATCAGTAGCATAAATTGGTCTGAAAATGAGGTTAATATCATTTGACAGTTGAGCCTTAATTTCTGGAATCAAACATCATCCAAACTAAAGCAGTTATTATGCAATAAACAAATGCTATATTTGACCAGAAATAAGCAGCAGTCCAGAACACAAAACTTTTCTGTTTTCACTTTCTTTCACTTTCTTTCACCAACCAAACCAAGGGGAAAATGCACCAATATTACAAACTCATGAACTGATTTGAACCACAGCAAACAAACTATATCCCTAATCTCTTTCCATCAGAGTCTGTTATTCATTTCAAACTATCTTCACCTTCTTGGCATGTCAAAGGGCACACAGTCAAAATCAATGACTGTGTAGAAGACACTCAGTGTTATGCAACAAACTCAGATCCCTACAACTTCTTACTGTTTCGAACAGGATTTAGGCTCACATTCTATAAGCTTGTCTAAGGCAAGACTGGGTAGACAGAAGGATGAAAGGAAGAAAGAAACAGGAAGAGAGGAAAAAAGGTGGGGGTATGGCTAAAGGGAGAAAGAAAAGAATCTGAAAGGATAAAGAGCGATATGATGATGATGACGATAATGATGATGATGACGATGATGATGATGATGATGATGATGATGAATGAGTCTAAAGAGGATGAAGCAGATACTGAATGCATCCTCTATAATGACAGTTTAAGGAGGCACTCTCACTCATCTCATTGATTCCTCCCATCTGCCTGTAGCCGGTGCACCAAGCAGCAGGGATTGCTAAATAAAAGCCTGGGATTTACTTGCACCATGTCTCCAAAGAGAACACATTCCACATAGGAGTTAGCAGACAATGCAAGCATGAGTTCATCTTCAAATCCACTCATATCATATACAAGCTTCTGAAATGGAGAGAGGGCTTGGATCGAGGCCATGGAATATGTGAATGGGGTCAGTGTGTGTGAGTGTGTGTGTGTGTGTGTGTGTGTGTGTGTGTGTGTGTGTGTGTGTGTGTTCATATATTTTCCAGGCAAATGAAACAGTAAAAATCTGGAATCAGGAATAATTAATAATGTCCTTGTTGGTAAAATGATCCTGACTTCATTAAGTACATTCTACAGTCAAGTACACACCCAATGTCAGCTAAGCATTCAGCTACTTTTACACCCAATGCTGACACCGATGTGCTAATGCACACACACAGCTCATATAGTCTCAATAGAGAAGTATTGCCAATAGTATAAGACTAAAAGAGACGAAAAGAGCAGACAAAGATGAACCTACTACCACCATGCCTAATACCAGACATGGACAAGAGAGGTATACACCCCCCCCATCCCTGGCATTTAGCTCATTACACTCATCACTACATGCAATCAAATCCTCATAGCAATGCTCTAAAATTTAGCAGAAGAGTTATTCCAGCAAAAGTATAATAAATTCTTTTTTGAAATATTTAAAGCAATTATGATTTATTACTGAGGGTAGTTTTATAGACTCTCACTACATGCATGACTGCCACTGTCAATTCTATTAATAAATAATTGAATAATGCACCTGTTTTGACAATCAGGTAAAAAAGAAAATTATGCTGTATAATGAAAAAGAATGCAGAGGTAATATATATATATATATATATATATATATATATATATATATATATATATATATATATTGCATGCTCATCTGGGTGTTTCTTAATATTGTTTTGCATTCTGCATTTCTTTTATGGTGGTAGATGACAATGACAAACTGCAATATCCCATGTTTCACACAGTGAAGCAAAAAGGGGAAATTCTGCTGTCATATCAGCTCATCTGCAGAATGTTCTATGAAGAATTTAATTTCTTCCCACTTTTGCTGTTGAATGTTGCAATGAAACAAACTGTATAAACTGGCATGTGTGGTTATGTACAAATAAAAACACACACTTGAATAACAACACATCATTATAGACGTGCGTTAAGACAAGATGTGGAAAAAAATGACAAAAGCCATCGCGATGCACACAAACAGACAAACCAACGCTATTCCAGTACCGTCGTGACAACACATGCTGCTGCCAGTTGTGTATCAATGTGGTGCACGGAACAAGATCTCTTCCAGTGCCAACTTGTAAATGCAGCATTAGAGACAATCAGGGGAATTTAAAATATGCATTATCACTATCAACTGCCAAATAGTCACTGATGATTCACTGAGTACATGTTAATCAGTGCTTCCTCCATTAAGTAAATGGGGTTTAATGGAGTAATCGCAACAGGCCATAGGGTTATGAATCATTTTACATATCTGTAAATAAAGGTGATCTGCTTAATGTGTATCTTAACCCTATGGCCTGACAGGGTTTGCGTATGTGTGTTTGCATGTGTGTACCTGCTTAGCCAGGTTGACGGCGTCGAAAGTGAGTCTGTCTCTGAGATGAGAGTCCAGCTGAGCGGCAGGGGCAATTTCCACTACTTTCTGATGCCGTCTCTGAATGGAACAGTCTCGCTCATACAAATGAATCACATTTCCATACTTATCACCTGAAAGAAAAAATGGCACAGACAGGTAGAGGACAGAGAGGGAGAGAAAGAGAGAGAGAGAGAGAGAGAGAGAGAGAGAGGTAAAAAACTTACATTTCATGCCACGCCATCAACAGTCTCTTTTCTTACCCTGCTCTGATTTCGCTTAAAAATAAAAAGATAAAAGTCCTACAACGTGTTTCTTAAGCAGTGCCCTTGAAGAACAACTTTTGTTTCCATAAAGAAAGATTTTTTTTTAAGAGACGTGAGAACTTGTGCACTTTTGAAATGTTAACAATCTTTACATGAACTGAAGGTTCTTTAAACTTTTACAAGCTTCTTCTAACTCACACGTTTGTTTATAGGAGTGCTGCTGAACTAATCACTATGCAGGTATCTCACCTTGTCAACAGGGGGGTATTTGAGAACAGGAAAGGCAGGTAAAATTCACAAGGGTTCTATTTTTTCCCCCTTACTTGCATGGTGCATCGCTTCCATGGACACGCTGCTGTTTTCCCTTAACAAGCTGTGTTCACTTCCAGCTGTATAATATCGACTAAGCGACCAGCGCCAGAGGAACAAATCACACCTAATGAGTGAAAATTCTCCAGCATAATGGCTGGAATACACCAGAGACAAGCTAATAAATCATAGTAAGAGGAATCCACACAAACACACGCACACACACACACGTACACAACACATTGGTACACACTCACCTAAAATCTGTACTTCGATGTGACGTGGCTTCTCGATGAACTTTTCCACAAACAGAGCACCATTTCCAAAAGCTGACAAAGCCTCAGAATATGCTCGCTGATAATTCTCCTCCAACTCCTGCAAAATCATTCAGAAAAAGCCCAAATACATGAGAACCCAACTATGTTCCACGCTCTAGACATCATCTAAAGAACATTTTTCCCAACACGCAGCGATACATACACCAATATTAATGTCAGCAATCATAAACATCCATATTCAATCTCTGTTTATTCTTAAAATTCTCTTCCACACACACACAAGCACCAACATCCAGATAAGTTTTGCAGAGCCAAGGGCAAATTATTCTCTTGTCGCATATGTATATCTTTAATATTAGTAGCATTTCAATTATTAATGCAATGGGGCTGAATTTGTTATATAATCTGCTTGTTATGAACTATGAATAAATTATTAGGCAGTGAAAGCTCAGAGAAAATAATACGGCATAATTATATGACAAGCAGTTTAATATTCTTCTCATTTTCTGAAGTACATCTTTTAGGCCCTCGCATTCACATAAATACACAACCACAAAGCCAGCTAGAATGTTTTGGTTAGTAGAACGTTACGGGAATCTTCTGAATGTTAGATTTAGCTTTTTCCTTGATGGCAAGAGGATGTCAGTCCATTGTTGGACACCTTACACGATCTTACACAGTCCCTGATTGCAAAGTTGGTGGGTGTTAATTAACCAAAAAATTAAAAAATAAAATTGTTTTTGTCTAACTGGGAATGCTGCGTAAGAAGTGTCCCAATAACCATGTGAGACAAACCATTTTATGTCACACATTTTCAGAACCTTCCAGGAATGTTATTTCTGTTAGCTACAGGCTAACTTGAATGTTCTCAGCTAGCTATGCTAACACATTTTACAATATATTCGACTTATCTTTTGGGATATAATATCAATATAGTACCAGTTCATTTTCAGCAGGGAAACACTGGCTCACCTCATACTCTCTGACCACACGCATGCCACGACCACCTCCCCCATAGGCTGCTTTGAAAATGATGGGGAAGCCATAGGTCTTAGCAAACTCCTGAGCTTCCTGCAGAGAAGATATCGGGGCGTCCGTACCAGGGACCACTGGAACACCTGCATATGAGCACGAACACAAACACGCATTCATTTAATAAAAGACCAGAGAACACAGGTGGACTGTCATATTAGTGTATTATTAACAATGATACATGGTCAGGTATTTTAATTCACTTATATGAAGAGGTTCCCTGTGTATTGTTTTGTTGATGGTAATCTTCACATCTTTGCTGATGTACATTGTTTTGGACCTTTTGCTTTATATGCACACAATTTGTGACCGAGCAATCACATACATACATTCATGAGATTCAGCTGTTGTGGATTTATGCATGTATGCACACAAAAGCTACTTGAGTATTACTGGCTCCCTTTTATGAAGACTCTTCATCCTACTGAATATGAGTGAGTGCTTGAGTGAGCCAATTTACACAGCCAGCATATAATACTTCACCATAATGCTAAGTGCAGACAACATCCTGATTTTCCTGCAGGTAAACAAAGGGATGTGTGCATGTGCCTGTGACAACTGCTTGTTTAGCATGGATAGAGCAACAATGCAACTTTTCCAGGTTGCAGATACCCCAATGTTTATTAGATATTTTAAAATCTCTGAATCTTGTAGAGTGAGCAACTTGATTAATGAGCAGCAGCCAATGAGAGCACAACAGAGCAATCTCAGGGAGCAAACACTGAGCAATTAGTACAACAACAATAAAAGCAAAGTGGTAAATAAAGATGCATTCATAGTGACTAAAGAATTCAACGGATGTGTTAAAATCAGCCTCTCCAATCAAAACTCATGGTTGTTGTGGTTGCAGACCAAACAAAGGGGTATTAAGATTTTTAGCGGAACACAAATGTTATATGACAACAAACACGCTGACTTTAAAAATGCGGAGGTCAAAGAACATGTGGAGGGAAGACCTAAAAGGCAAGGGAAGGACAAGGAGCACTTTATACACTGACTTTATGTAGCCATGTAACGTTTGTCTAGATGCATCCTAGACATGAGCCACAAACTATCACTTCCACTGCTAATGAGTGCTTGTGTGGAGGAGGAAAATGAAAGAGTAAATGGGACAGGGACCAGAAAATTTTAATTAAAAAATAATGTTAGTTTTTCTAGTTTGGTTTACAGAGCACAGAAGGCAATGGTTGATTGGTTTGATTTGGTGCCTCTAAATTACAGATCAGCAGTGTGGTGGTTCACTCAGTATACTATTTAAAATCCGTCCTTTGGTCTGCACACCACCTGATTTGAATTAACCCACTCACTCCTCAGCTAACATGCATTTACAGAGAACACAAACCCATGAATATTATGGTCTGTAGAGACAAGATCATCAATCTGGGCTTTCTGAGACACTTCAGACACACCTTGATGAGCATGACGGAGCTTTATCTAAAAACTCTCCTCTCCATCTCTCTTTCTCTGTTCACACAAGTGCACACAAGCCTGGATGGGATGCCAAACAATTTCTGAATACTTTCTACAATAATGATAGAAAACTGAAAGCTTTCTGGGGTAGAATTGCATCACGTTGCTGCAAGTGGCAGCCAATTGTACAGAGAATACTCTCTACCGGAAGCACTGAGCATTGGGGGGTTCACCCAGGACAGAATGCCAATCCATATCTGGGCATACAAATATACATTCACTCACATACACCAGGGCATTTTAAAGTAGCCAATTCATCTGATATCCATGTGTTTTGAAGGTAAGAGGAAACCAGAGCTCTCAGAGGAGACCCATGCAGACCAGGCAGAACATGGAAAGTCCACCCAGATAGGGCCTTGAACCCAGAGGTAAGCACACTAACCACCAAGCCACTGTGCACACTGTGATAAACATTTTCAGTCATACCATCCAGCCTGACTCTTAAACAGTAGCAATGGTTGTTTCCTTTTCTGAACTGCACTACAGCATTTTGTAATGACCCAGGAACACAGCTGTAGGGCTTTGGATTCATGAACCCTTGCACAAATTAGGGCACAAACAAAAAAAGCAAGCATCTCAAGTTCCAGTGTGACAAGTGGATTCATCTTGCAATTATTTCTGCACAGAAAAATCCATACATAATGTGAACAGTTTCTCTGTGAGCACATAAAGTGAGCAGATTCTTTGGTTATTTGAACATTCGAGTGAATTACAAGGCAGATCTGTGCAGTAATTCTAAAAGGAAAAATATGGAGTTGACCTAGTGAGGAAATGTAAGAGTGACCACTACATACCAGCTTTGATGGCCAGAGTACGAGCCTCCACTTTATCACCCATCTTTCGCACCACATCTGGGCTTGGACCAACAAATCTAACCCCAGCATCCTCACAGGCTTGAGCAAAGTCAGAGCGCTCTGACAAGAAGCCATAACCAGGGTGGATTGCGTCCACATTGTTCTCCTGCAGGAAGAAACAGGAGAGAAATTACAACAGAAAACAAGAGGAAAGAACAGAGGAATACAGAGTAGAAAACATGCAGGGAGAAAAGAAAAGAGAGCCACATGGAATGGGATAACATAGAAAAAAGAGAAAAGAGATTGCAGGAAAGAAAGAAGGCATTCAGCTCTAATTAGCCTGAGAGTATGCGAGCAAATAGTAATTTTATTAAAATCCCAATCAGAGGGTAATTGCAAGCCATCTCTCTCTGTTGGCTGAGTGTGTGTTCCCCATAATAATGGCTTTGGAGGAAGAAGTCTGCAGTGCTTTAAAACAATGAGGCTAGTGAGATTATGTGTGTAGGAATCTGTTAGTGGGGGGAAAGGGGCTGGCTGGCCATGTGTGTCTGTGTGTTGGCACATATTGTTATGGCCATGGCTAAGCTCCCAGTCTGACAGATGAGCTCTCTGCACTATAAATGAAAGACAGACCACTAAAGACCTTTTTTGGCTGTCATATCTAGAAGAACATGTAGTCTGAATGACTGGCCAAGCCTTCTCTCATTGACTTCCGCTTTCAGAAAATTTCTGGAGGGCCTTTCACAAAGCAGGATTTCTTGGTTTAGCTAGATAACGTAAGCCCCAAGTCAAGCATATCCAATATGAACAGAGCTGGGAGGCCTTCCTATATTAGAAAGTCTACAACATGAGATCCTGTTTGACGAAATAACCCCCTGATCGGTTTTGTCCTTATTTATTTTAATCACGTCTGTCCATGTGTTGAGCCGAAGGGGGTCAGATATTATGCAGTGTAGCCTTGACAGCTAAGCAACAGTGAGGGTGGACATATCTGTCCAGAAAGCCAACAGGCAGACGAGGCAAATCACAGACAAACACAGTGAGGAACAGACACAAACAAAGAGACAGCAAGCAAGCAGACGGACAGACTTTCAGGGAAAGTCCACATGGCATACACACGATAGACAAACATATACTCAGAGCACTATTGTCGGACATAAAGCTGACCTTGGCCACTTTGATTATGTCTGGTATGTGAAGGTAGGCAGCGACAGGAGGAAGGCCTTTGCCAATCAGGTAGGCCTCGTCTGCTTTCTGTCTGTGCATCTGTCCTGTATCCTGCTCAGAATATACCGCCACTGTCCGGATCCCCAACTCTGTACAGGCCCGGAACACCCGGATTGCTATTTCACCTGCATCCAACGGAACATGGGAAACAAAAATCATGGTCATCCTTTTAAGATGATTTTAAAGTTGCATTCGGTGGGAAAAAAACAGGCTTACAAATGTTTTATCTTTCCTCAAATTTACTCAAAGTATATTGTGTAGCTCATAAAAATTTGACTTTTGTCTGTACTTTTACCCTTTTGTGTAGGTGACATGTACAATGGCCAACTTTTCTTTATTTTAATATAAAAACTAGTGTAACTAGTGTACTAGGAAACCCACAGTAGTGTAGGACCCCAAACATAGCATTGGGCTCACTGATTTAAAAATTCGACAGAATATGCCAGGAGAGCTGTTGAGCCACACCTCTGGACAGCTACACACAGCTCAGTGGTATTTGCAGGTGCAAAAGTCTAGTGCAAACATGACTTCATCACTTCCCATAAATGATTGATTGGGCTCTTACTCATGATACTCAGATACTCATGCACGCCATTCGTCACCATTCTTCTGATTTCTGCAGAACACTCCTTCAACCAATTCTGGATAGCCTGAGCTCGATGACACAGTGTATTATCCTGATGTCACAGCATATTATAAACATCCCATTATTGGTATATGAAGTCCAGGAAAGACTGCACATGCTTAGCAAGCAGTGAAATGTAATGGGCACCAATCAATGTTTAGGCCAAACCAGTGGAACCAACCCATGCCTTGAGAATACACAACAACAATATGGAAACAATGTCCCTACGCCAACCTGCACAGTTCCTTGTAGACAACTGGAATCCACAGCTTTCTGAAATCAATGCCCAAAATAATGGGTACCAGCAAACTAAAGCACTCCTCTATTTAGATTGTCATCTAGGGTCCAGTTGTTGTGTTAACAGAGGTATTCTGGCGGGTCTTCTGCTGCCATATCACATGGAACCTAAAGAATGCTCCCCTGACCTGTAGGATATGCATGCGGGGGTCCTGCATTGAATATGGATGTGATTTATTCCAGAATCACTTGTCTGTTTGCATGATCATTTCTAGCCAGACACCACTCTTCATGATCTTTAAGAATTAAGTGTTTGGCCAGTGCACTGTCCAATGTGTGTGGTAATGCTTTCTATGTTGTATGAAAAGTACACGAGATACTGTGGATCAAAAGAATGTTAATTGCCTGCACACCTCAAAACATATACAGGTGCAGGTGTTTCCAATTTGTCCCCTGATGTAATGCCACTTCATAATCAGTTTAGTGCTATACCATGACCAGTCACCAGTTTAAGACCTGTTTCTAGATCAGCACATAAGATATTACCAAAACAGTCTCTTACCTCTATTGGCTACCATGACTTTTTTGATTGGCCGATACTCAAGGGTCTGAGGCGAGGTGTGGGCAGAGCGTGAGAGCAGGTATGCCCTCCGCAGAGCCAGTAGGCCAAGACCATTCCTTACTCCACCCAAGTACACCAGCATCCTGAGAAAGAGGGAAACAGAGAGCGGGAAAGAGAGATGAAGAGCTGGGTCAGTACAAATTGTCAAAGGCATCATTCAATAAGATGGAATGAGAGAGACAGAGAATGAAAGATAAAACTAAACGATGTGAGAGAATGGCTCTCTTCAAAATATATGAACCAAAGCCTACACAACATTACTTATATAAATCCTCAAGACCGAAGCAATGATCCTCTGAAGTTTTATGGCAGCAGTTAAGTGGTCCCATATTCTACTATTTCCCTCCACATGGTTTACACCATCCACAAGAAAATACCTTACTGCCACAAAACAGTTACAGGCCTGTTTATGTGAGTTTGCTGCCATCTTTTGGATTTAAGCCGTACTATCACTTGGAGAATATGAACCATCTATTCAGCTGCCACTAGCTCAGGTCCTGGTGTAATTTAGTGTTTTTCCTGCCCCCAACACACTTCATTTATCTAATCTGTGAATTAAAAAGCCCATCTTAAGTTGAACATGGATGGGCTACAAGAAAGGGTACTCCAAGACCAGAGCTGAAAACCTGTGGTGTCATATAAATATCTGTCTATCTATCTATCTATCTATCTATCTATCTATCTATCTATCTATCTATCTATCTATCTATCTATCCAATAAGGGCAATATTTATTGAGCTACACATATATACATACAGTGTCTTTAGGTGTCAAAAGATGGGGTGGTGTGTTGATAACGCATTCAATAGCATCCCTTACATTTTCAATCAGGAGTCTGTCAATGCAACTGGACATGGTATAGTATCCATGTTCTCAAGGTGAGCTCTTGAGGCTACAGCAGTGTCCATACAAGTGTTGTCCTATTTCAATAGCATGCTGGGGTTTTTTTTTTTTGGTTTTTTTTTTTTTAATGATGAGTACGTGCACAGTGGATATAAAGTGTACACACTTCTGGTTCAAAATTCAGGTTTTTGTGATGTTGAAAAATGAGACCAAGTAATATAATTTCAGAACTTTCTCCATCTTTAATGTGACCTATAAGCTGTACATCTCAATTAAAAAACAAAAATCTTTTGGGATAGGAAATAAAAAATAAAAAGCAAGTACTGACTGTACTACATGTAGTGAATTTCCCCACTGTGGGACTCGTAAAGGATTATCTTATCTTATGTGACAACACTTTCCCGTATTCTTCATATGTCTGGGCTAAGGGATAGGGTGGAAAGATGAACACCTTTGCTTACTACGAAAAATCCAAATCCAAGACTGGCTAAATTTTACAAAACCACTTTTGAACTAAAAGTATGTTGGAGCATGCGTTATGGTCTGATGAAAACAAAGTTGAACTTTTTAGCCATAATAGCAAAAGGCTTGTTTGCTGCAAAAACAACACTACACAATAACCCAAAATAACACCATTCCTACTGTGATGCATGGAGGTGGCAGCATCATGATTTGAGGCTGTTTTTCTTCAGCTGGAACTGGAGCCTTAGTCAAGGTGTCATCTGCTAGAAAGCTTTCAGCACGACAATGACCTGACCTGAATCATACATTCAAATTAATAAAACAGTGGCTTCACCAGAATTTGATAACTATTCTGGAATGGTCCAGCCAGAGCCCAGATCTGAATCTGATTTAAAATCTGTCTAAAATCCGATGTAAGATCTGCAGAGGGCTGTCTCCTGCAAACTGACAGATTTGGGCAAATACTGTCAAGTGAAGATGTGTCACGCTGATAGAAACATAACAAGTCTGAATGCTGTAATAAAATCAAAGGTGCTTCAACACTTCAAGCACATTATTGTAGTTTTTTTTTTAATTATTATTTTGTACTCCATGCCTTAAAGGATTTCAGTTTGTGTATCAATTGAGACATACAGGTTATAAGTCACATTAAAGGTGGAAAAACTTATTATTTATCTTAGTATTTTTTTACATCACAAAAACCTGGCATATTAACAGGGGAGTGTAATCTTTTTATATCCAACGGAGTCTCTATCCCACTTAATGTTTGTAACATTTCTAATGTAATATTCCCATATTATTTTGACACAATGTAAAGATAAATTGACTATTGTCATAGTGAAAATGCAAAAGTAGCAATTAAGATGTTTGCATAATGATGATTAAATTCCATTCTACCACTATGCTCACAGTTAAACAATCACATGCATACAATATGTATCATTCCATTCAAGTGCATATAATGGTGGTACACTCATACAGTGAACAGCAAATGAAACATGAACATGCTTTTTGCTTATTTGTCTCTTTGTTGTGGGTTTTCATGTGTAAAGCATTGAACTGCTGCCTCCAGGCAACTGCTCACTTTACCACACCCTAACAAGCTAAACAAGTATGCAGCAGTGTGACAAGAGCCAAAGGGAGCATTCTAAAAAGACATTGTGTCTCTAAATACATACCTGTCATACAAGGACCAAAATAACAAATATAAACTGTGAACAAAAACTCCATATCTGATATTGTCCTTAGTTCATGTTTTCTGACGTTGGATAACTACAGAGCTGATTTGATCAATGAACCGATTGAGCCAAATCAAATCAAAGAGTTTGACTGTGAATAAAAGTTGTTTGGTGTAAAATGTTGAAATAATGTTTAGATGTCCTCCTGAAATCCCATTTGATGTACAGTGTGCAACGGATATGACACTAAAAAGTGAACTCTGGTCAGTACTTAGTAAATATAAGAGAGACACACAAACACTCTTTGCACTTCAATAAGCAGTGTACATAAGGGGTGAGCAGGGGCCAGGGGGCAGGGCTCTTTGAGATTATTTGTTTAATGATAGTGTGGCCATGTGCTGCATGGACTGTTGAGTAGTTATGACAGTGACTAGAGATGAACATTGTGTTGTCTTTGCAACATTCACAAGGTCAGGCACGCACACACATGTATATGACAAAAACTTTAAAACCTGTCGGAGCCTGCTGCCTTTCTCTCCTCGAACCATGCAGGCACAATTGGAGCTCCAGCCCCAGTAGGCACAGACATGTGATACTTATTACACTTTCAGAATCAGGAACATCCAACCTATGCCTCCAGCATGCATATAAATGCTGCCCATGATTGTAAGAAGGAATATCAAATATCTGTTAACACATATTTAACACAGGTCTCAACAAAATATGTCAGTATTCAAGGTTAGTTGCCTGATGTTTTGCAGATGTTCTGACCAAGTCGTTCAGCCAGCGCAAATTGTCTGAGATTCTTACCCGTTTCTCCTGCTTTGAACACATCGACTTCAAGAACTGACTATTCACTGTCTGCCTATTATTTCCTACCCCTTGTCAGATGTCATAATAAATAAAGATAACCAATGTTATCATGTCACCTGTAAGGGTACTAATGTTATGGCTGATCAGTGTGTATTCACAGTACATGCTGCAATGTTTTATAAAATGAATAATACGTTTACTGTCTGTTAAATAAACCTTTGTGGCATCATTTTCAATTTGTGCACAAAATAATTCCAAATTTAATATTGCTGCAATATTATTATGATTATTATTATTAGTAGTAGTAGAAGTATTATTATTAGTAGTAGTAGAAGTATTATTATTATTATTATTATTAGTAGTAGTAGTAGTAGTAGTAGTAGTAGTAGTAGTAGTAGTAAAACCTGATACAATGTTTAATGTAATTATCTACACAAATCATTAATTCAAAATATTAATAAAATAAAATAAACAAGAAAGCAGCACATGAAGTGGAGTTATTATCCAGCTAATATTTATCATTACGGATGGAAGTTGGTGGGATTCTCTGTTGGTGGGATTGGTGGGATTCTCAGTTCATTTTTTAAATACTGATATTAAGCAAATGTATAATAACCATCAATTTTCATACCATGATGTACCTAAAACAGGTATACCTCTGCAACCTTAGTATAAACATTGGATTTCATGCTGTTTGGGTAAATGTAAACACACATTTGTTACAATTGATTTGTCCCACATCCCTCTATCAGGCAGTTTACGTAATAATCTGTGTACTTAGTCTGAGAATGACGTATGAGTGATGTGAAATTGTGTGTGTGTTAAAAGCGATTGCTCTGAAGAACCTTCAACAGTCCAGCTTATCTCAGCCAAGCCTGTACTTAAAATAGTCACGTCTCAGTGATCAAAGATAAAGTGATTGGCTAAGATCACTTATCACAGATCAATAGAGGCAAAATTCACGTAATCCTACAAGTGCATTTTAATCCTCCTGAATTTGAACACAATCAGCATGACAAACAATTATGCAATAGAAAGGCCTTTACAGGGTAATGAGATCATCTAGGCTAATGCTTTGAAATATGTGTCTCAATGAATTGAGCTATTTGTGAGGCCTGCTTGGTGTATACCAGTCAGGTGATTCAGCCATTGGTAAGAATGAGATCATTATGAGCTTGCATGCCTATGGCCTGCCTTGTTTCTTTCCCCCTTTGCATATAATGTGGGAACAAGTTGAAATTAGAACTAAATTATCACCCATAAATACAGACTTTACTTGTCTATTTGTGGCTCTTCCAAACCTGAACACTTTCCCAGCATAAACAGGTATATAAACCCATTATCTCCCACGCGGGCCATAAATAACATACTCAAGGATGCCACCTCCTTAAACTCACTCAGACTCATTTCTCTGGTAGTTAATTACAAGCTTCCCAGCACTCATCTCTGCTCTTTCTGGGGCATAGTTTACCTGGCAATCCTCCTGCAGTGTTGTGAGTGGAAGATCATAAATACATGCATGAGAAGAAAAATAGGGGTCACTGAGTTACTAGGTCTGCTGCTTTCAAACAGAACTTTGAACTTCACGATGAAGGGGTGATTGTAAAAACACCATGTCTACACCATCTGGCTTCAGCAACTCCATAATAAGGAAACAAGAGTTCAACAATGTCAAGATGTGCTATGGTTATAGATTTTGAGGCACAGCCAGAGATTAGTCATAGACTAAAGGAGGTTCCCACACATGTCGGAAATCTTGGCTTAAGCTAAACAAATACAAGTAGTCTTGCATATCAGTACTGTCAGACCAAGTTAATCGGGCTCAGATGTGAATAAGATGTGAATTAAGTAAATAGTAACATCTCTATGATAGACTTTGAAGTTTTGGAGCTTAGATGCACATTACTCTGTTAATGGTTAAAACGTTTCAACAGATTAACTTTTAATCTGTGGATTCATCATTTTATCAAGTTATTTATTTATATATAGCCTAAATATATTTTGTCCTTACTCACCTTTCTACTTCATTTGTAAGTTAGACACGTCTCTAACAACTTGTTATAAATAAGCTCCCTGGACAAAAAAAAAAGGAATCCATAGACCTAGAAGAGGTGAGGTAAATGAAAATATAAATGTCAATGTCTCATTCAGTGTGTGGAAAATGAGTCACAAAGCAGATGTTAATGATTGGCAAAAAGGAGTAATTACACTTGGGTATGGCAAAGGCCATGGAAGTGTACAATCATACAGCAGTGGCAAAAATTCCAGTCTGGAGAAAAGTCTTATCAGAATTGTGGTTGAAAGATGAAACTGACAAGGACCACCAGCTTGTGAATGAAAATCACTTCACTTACAGGCAAAAGTTGCTTCTAGAAGTCAGCGCAGATCCTTCAGTACCAATTTCTAAAAGAACACTCCACAGGGAACTGCATAGCATGAACATATGGAGCAGATTGGCACAAAAGAGGCTTTTGTTTACTTCTGCTCATTTCCTGTAGAATGTCCTGTAGACTGGGATATTTTTCCACTGTTGGTAGATCCATGTGAACCTACAAGACATTTACTGCACTGTGGCCCCTCATCTCAAACTATAAATTCCTCATTCACCCCCAGTTATTTAGAGCATGAACATTCTTGTGCACCATCTGCGAGAGCCTGATTTTACTATCACCTTAAAAACACAAGGTAAACATGATTTTGTTTGTCTAGTGAGCTTATAATACAGTTTATGGAAACGTCCCTTTAAGGAAGGCTATTCTAATACTGGGCAAAGCCTCTGTTTGCTCTCTAAAGAACAAGATGTTGGACACATCTTTCAGATTCTGGTCCACATTGACGATTGCATCATGCATTCATACAATTTTTCAGTTTGTAGTTTTCTAAATGGTTTAAACCCTGGAAGCTGCTCTGTACACTGTGCAAACAATTCAGGATAAATAGACCAAAAGAAATATGCCCTTATTTTACATTGACTTCCATTCTAAGTTAAGAGCATGTTTGCCTTCTCTTGTAAAGTTGCTATTTTGATGATACTTGGTTTTCATTGAACAGTGACAATTTTCTGTATGTTTCTCAGGCTGCAAATCTCCAATTCTACCACCTCCCATGCTGATTAGGTATGCTGATGGGTAAATTGTGGTAACGGTAATAAAGGGAAGCATTATAGGCTGTGGCATTCAAAACATTCAAATAATAATTGATTGGTATTTACATGCCCAAAGTGTGCCAAGAAAACATTCCCTACACCCCCAGCAGCAAGAACTATTGGCAGAAGACAGGTTGCATTTATAATCAGGCTATGGCTTTGCTGTCTTCAACTGTCCAGTGTTGGTGAGTCTGTGCCCATTTCAGCCACAGCTTTCTGTTTGTGACTGACACAAGTGGATTCCAGTGGGGTTTTGCAGTTGTAGCTCATCTGCATTGTGCATTCTGAGATCATTTTCCAGTCACCATAATTGTATAGACAATACAGAGTCATTATCTGAGATGCCTTAGTCTGTCACCCAATTAGCTGAATAGATAAGTGCATGAATATGCAGGTGTACTAATAACATGCTCAGTGAGGGCATTATGAGGTCAACAAACCTTCTTCGCCTTCAACAAGATTACTGCCTGTTCTGTATGTATCAGCTCTCAGCTCAAAACGCAGACCAGGTGTTATGGGAATGAAATGAAATACAGACCTCATTGAGCACTCTTTCCTAACAGCAGGTCACTGCAGTTGACCATTGTGCTACTTTATTGCTTTTTTCAGGGCAGAAAATGACTACCCTCTCACAGCCAACATCCTCCCACTTTTTCTCCCAAAAGCTCCAGCTCCATAAATTACAACCTTAAACACCTCTACACACCACGGTTTGCACTCCCCCTGATTTTATTTCATATGTGGTCATCCTGCTGCCTCTTCCTCTGTATCTTTCTTGCTCTTTCCAGTTGACTTGCTGCTCCTTCATCGTTGATCCATTCCCTGGACACATAAATGCACCATATCCTCAACGGAGCAAACATAGCTCCATTAGACATGACAAGACTCACCCATGCAGTTTGTGTGAACTAACAAAGTGCTAACATTTTTGCCTCAGCCTTGTAAGTCAACAAGGACAGCTGGAAAAGCAGTCAAATCCATGTGAACAGAGTGTATTTTGAGTCACATGTGGCTTTTATAGCAGAAAGTCTTCTACACAGTAACGTATATCTGTAGTTTTTCGCAGCATTACTACTGTATGATGAACAAATTATTTCTATAGAACCGATATACAGCTTATTAAGAGAGAACCTATATGGGACATGTTACTGGAGAACCTATATACAGCATGTTAATGGAGAACCAATATACAGTATGTTACTGTAGAACCTGTATACAGTATGTTACTGGAGAACCAATATACAGTATATTACTGTAATACCTGTATACAGTATGTTACTGTAGAACCAATATACAGTATGTTACTGGAGAACAGATATACAGTATGTTACTGTAATACCTGTATACAGTATGTTACTGTTTAACCGATATCCAGTATGTTACTGGAGAACCGATATACAGTATGCTACTGTAATACCTGTGTACAGTATGTTACTGGAGAACTGATATACAGTATGTTACTGTAATACCTGTATACAGTATGTTACTGGAGAACTGATATACAGTATGTTACTGGAGAACCTGTATACAGTATGTTACTGTTAAACCTGTATACAGTATGTTACTGGAGAACCAATATACAGTATGTTAATGTAATACCTGTATACAGTATGTTACTGTTGAACCGATATCCAGTATGTTACTGGAGAACCGATATACAGTATGTTACTGTAATACCTGTATACAGTATGTTACTGTAGAACCGATATACAGTATGTTACTGTAGAACCGATATACAGTATGTTACTGTAGAACCGATATACAGTAAGTTACTGTAATACTGGTATACAGTATGTTACTGGAGAACCGATATACAGTATGTTACTGTAGAACCGATATACAGTAAGTTACTGTAATACTGGTATACAGTATGTTACTGTAGAACCGATATACAGTATGTTACTGTAATACTGGTATACAGTATGTTACTGTAGAACCGATATACAGTATGTTACTGTAATACCTGTATACAGTATGTTACTGTATATCAGCAAATCAAAGTGAAAATTCAGTGATGGTGAATCTACAGTAAACATATTTCTACTGTGAGTCACAATATGCTAATTTTAGCAATTTAAAACATAATGCTATATTTTGCTCTATAAAAGATACTAGTTTTATAAGACTGACAGAAAGATGTCTTTATATCCAGTTACAGTACTGTAATTTTACTGTAATAACAGTTACAGTACTGTGATTTTACTGTAATAACAGTTACAGTACTGTGATAAAAATACAGTATTTTATGTGCTGTGATTAAATGTACAGTATGTATACTGTGAAATGTTTTACTGCAGCATCTTCATTTTACAGTGTATGTTGGCACTGCAGACACTGAGAAGAAAGAGGGCAGTCGTAAGGTGAAGCTCAGTTTGCTAATCAGCTAGCTTATCACAGCATGAAACATTTTAAGGGAATAAATTACATAACAAACAACACTCAATCATCATTTTCTGGTTTTAAACTTTGCTGTATTGTCTTTATTTTTGTTGTTGTTAGTTATGTAGTCTTTACCCTGCCAACTAGCAGAGCAAAGTAATGAAGGTGTCAGAAGATGCTGTTTGTATTCGAAAGTTACATATATGAAATATTAAAGTTGGCATATAAATATCTTTCCCAACCATTTAGGGAGTTTCAGTCATTTCTGGGCAGGTTTTACTCACCAAGTAAATACTTTCCACAATCTCATTTATAATTAAGTTTATAATTGAAAAATATATATGATTTATATGCCCTTGAGGTGGCATCAGGGATTCGCAACAAAGCCAAATGGATGAGGGTGTGTTAAAAGTTGACCATTTGCTTATAGTTTACCTTTTGAAAAAATCTGCTGACTCTAAAGAAAATGAAAAAGGCTTAACATTTAGCACAGTTTTATACTGATAGAAATTTATTATCCTTATTGCACGTCAGTGCTAAGTAAAATTAACTCAAACAACTCGTCTGAGCAGCGCTGTACAGCATTGCAAATAGGTGTCTTTGATAAGCTTGCTAATGCAGTGCTGGAAAAGTGGGGCAGCAGGCTTCACATTGAGACAGACTGGTTCTATTGGTGTGATCTGTGGATAGACAGGGATTGGGACCTGGGGGGAACTAAATTAAACAGAAATGTTAATAAACTTATGCAATGCAATGGTGCAACAGAGAATCACAAAGTTGCAACACTTCATCTCAGTGGTTAAGTGACTGATTTGCACAAGCTGTCTAATTATCCTTTATTTAGGCATTCCACGGGTTCAGAGTTAGTAGTGGTCTGTTTTGTTGTTTTGAGACCTGAGTGCCCTGTGTAAAGATTAATCAGGACTAACCTGAACTCTGTACACTGTTTTTATATCACACAGGAGTCATCAACAATGCGAATGATGAAATCATTAGGTATGAACTGATATGGGAATATGTATCATTATACAATCTTGTGTAAGAATTCTGTGTTATACAGTCATGTGTAATAGTGTTAGTGTTATACAGTCATGAATAATAGTGTTAGTGTTATACAGTCATGTGTAATAGTGTTAGTGTTATACAGTCATGTATAATAGTGTTAGTGTTATACAGTTGTGTATAATAGTGTTAGTGTTATACAGTCATGTGTAATAGTGTTAGTGTTATACAGTCATGTGTAAGAGTGTTAGTGTTATACAGTCATGTGTAATACAGTCGTGTGTAATAGTGTTAGTGTTATACAGTCGTGTGTAAGAGTGTTAGTGTTATACAGTCATGTGTAATAGTGTTAGTGTTATACAGTCATGTATAATAGTGTTAGTGTTATACAGTCGTGTATAATAGTGTTAGTGTTATACAGTCATGTGTAATAGTGTTAGTGTTATACAGTCGTGTGTAATAGTGTTAGTGTTATACAGTCGTGTATAAGAGTGTTAGTGTTATACAGTCATGTGTAATACAGTCGTGTGTAATAGTGTTAGTGTTATACAGTCGTGTGTAAGAGTGTTAGTGTTATACAGTCATGTGTAATACAGTCGTGTGTAATAGTGTTAGTGTTATACAGTCATGTGTAATAGTGTTAGTGTTATATAGTCGTGTGTAATAGTGTTAGTGTTATACAGTCATGTATAATAATAGTGTTAGTGCTATACAGTCATGTATAATTGTGTGTTAGTGTTATACAGCCATGTATAATAATAGTGTTAATGCTATACAGTCATGTATAATAATAGTGTTAGTGTTATACAGTCATGTATAATTGTGTGTTAGTGTTATACAGTCATGTATAATAATAGTGTTAGTGGTATACAGTCATGTATAATTGTGTATTAGTGTTATACAGTCATGTATAATAATAGTGTTAGTGTTATACAGTCATGTATAATAATAGTGTTAGTGCTATACAGTCATGTATAATAATAGTGTTAGTGCTATACAGCCATGTATAATTGTGTGTTAGTGTTATACAGTCATGTATAATTGTGTGTTAGTGTTATACAGTCATGTATAATAATAGTGTTAATGCTATACATTCATGTATAATTGTGTGTTAGTGTTATACAGTCATGTATAATTGTCATGTATAAATGCTTACAGACACCCCTTCTAATGCATTCAGCTACCATTGCTGACACAGTTGTGCAAATGCACACACAGCTTGTGTAATGTATTTTCTGTAGACAGGTACTGCCAATAGAATACAGCTCTGGTGCAGAAACGTCAGGCATGTGCTAGAGTGGTATAAAGGCCACTGAGCTCCACTGAGCTGTGGAGCCATGAAACTGTGTCCTCTGGAATGATGGTGCTCTGTCCAGTAAGTTTGAAGGTGGGAGGGTGATCCCACATCCTGATTTCACTAACAAGGCTCTTGTTGCTGAATGCGATCACATTCTCACAGAAATGTCCCAAAATGTAGTAGAAAGCCATCACTGGACAGTAGACAGTTAATTCAACAAAAGTAGAACATACTCTTTGATTTGGAAGAAACAATGACCAAGTGTACTAATACTTTTATCCATAAAGTGCATTCTGTGTTTATAGTCATGTTTTCTACACACTTTATTATCATCTGTCCTCAACAGCGTATCACCAGCATTCGGGTTAACATTACCACCAGAGTTTAAGTGTGTTGCTTATCAAGCATATGTGTAAAATATGCTTGCTCATATATTGTGGTTCTTTGTGTCTTAACTGAAACATGAACTTGCAGAATGTCATCTAATAGGGAAGTTCAAATCCCCTAAAGAACACAGGATCAAAAGTCCCTGAATGATCAGAAAGTACAAATGTTCAAACATATACACACACAGATCATTCATCACAGGGTTTGAAGGTTTTCACACCTGCTGCAGACACATGCACATGCATGGAGACACACTGACACACAAAACTCACCTGCCTTTTAAGCTCAGGCATAAAACAACCACTCCTATAAACTTCATGCACCCTAACAGCATTTATGCCACTAATGAAAGGACATGCACACACACACACACACACACACACACACACACACACACACACACACACACACACACACACACACATACAAAACATAGCATGCGTCCCAGATGACCTGCAGCTGCATAAACAAAGCAAATACACTCACACATCAAAACAAAGTAAACAGTAGGGAGTCATTCTGCACAGAACTCAGACACATTCTCCTCCATTCACATGCTTCCAGTCTGATCTTAAAGCATTAACTCACTTTCTCACACACAGGACACACTCACCTGAATCCTGCAGTTCTGTCTCAGGATACAGTCAGTGAGTAAACACAGCTGGGCAGGACGTAAACAAATGAATGAAGCAGAAACAGCTGCCCTGGACCTGGCCACCAGCAACTGTACAGGAGAAGGGGGAGTGTCACCCACTGATGAAGGCAATCTGTATACAGAAGACACACATGCACACATACACACTCACACACACAGTCTTTCTCTGTTGCTGTGTAGCTCCAGCAGCTGCTTTAAGAGAATGTCAGGCCTTATCCTGTCTGGGCTGTACTGTTAAGCTCTCTCTCTCTCTCTCTCTCTCTCTCTCTCTCTCTGTGTAAGCTTTCATCCTCCCTCTGCTGATTATGCAACACCAGAACGCCCCCATTCACTCTGGCCAATCATAAGAAGCCTGAACGCAACAGCAAAGAGCGGCAGGATTTAAAGAGAGGGAGGGAGAGACAGATAACAGAGGAAGAGAGGGAGAGAGAGAGAGAGAGAGGGAGAGAGTGAGAGAGAGAGAGAGAGAGAGAGGGAGAGAGAGAGATTAAAGGAGGTGGCAGGACAGCACTGACACACAATGAGTTTTATGTGGCAGAACTGAACATATGAAGTTTTTCTTCAAATCAGATGGACTCAGGATCAGAGTAACCTAGAGACATCCATCCATCCATTTTCTGCCGCTTTTTCCAGGATCGGGTCGCGGGGTTTGCTTATCAAGCATATGTGTAAAACATGCTTGCTCATATATTGTGGTTCTTTGTGTCTTAACTGAAACATGAACTAACCTAGAGACATGATACACATATCACCAAAAGAGCCTTCCAGTGTGTGTTTAGTGCTCTGCCCATGTGTAAATGTTCAACCTGCATGTACTAGAACTTCCTTACAAATCTACCGTTTTCCCCAATAAATTTATTCATTCACTTTAATATTGTAATCACTCACATATTTCATCATATAAATATATATATAAGCTGATATATATACAGGTCTCATAACCCATTCATCATTGGTCAGTTTGTGACCACAGGGCTGGTGCTGACCCTGTTATTAGTGTGGTGTAGAATTCTTCATTACTAGGTAAGAGTGGTCTTCACCCAAAAACATCCAGCTAAGAGCAGTTCCGTGGTCAGAAAATGACCACTAATGAAGGGCTAGAGAATGACTAACACACACTGATGGACTATAAGCTGTGTGTCAGCAAGCCAGACGAACATGTAGAGTTGTAAATAAAAAAATAAAGAGCCCGATTCAACTGTTAGTTGTTGTTACTATGACAGGGTGACATAATAGCTTTTGATTTAGCTTTGATAAGTCTCTGGTCTTGGGTTCAAGGCCCTATTTGGGTGCAGGTTCCATTTTCTCCCCATGTGTGGGTTTCTTCTAGTTTCCTCCCACATTCCAACAATATGAATTTCATGTGGACTGGCTACTCTAAATTGCTCTGGTGTGTGTGCATGTGTGTGTGTGTGTGTGTGTGTGTGTGTGTGTGTGTGTGTGTGTGTGTGTGTGTGTTTGTGTGTGTGTGTGTGTGTGTGTGTGTGTGTGTGTGTGTGTGTGTGTGCCTGTGAATTCCTATGCCCAGATATGGATTGGCACAGTGAAGAAGGCTTATTGTAAGGTGCTTTGTAATTTCATTCATGCCTTCATTCTTATCTGATTGTGAACAATACACAACTACTTGCTAAAGTAGTTCACATTACTGTCTGTCTTATGGCCAAGTAATGTTTGCTTTTTGCAGACTTTCTGTAATGATGTGATGACATCATATCTAGGTCATAGATCAATGAGAAACCGCCTTTCTTACTCCTGGGCTGTAAATATGGCAATTGGAAGAAAATTATCTAACAAACCATATAAAGAAGTGAATGGTTTGTGTTAGTGCTTCTAAGCAAGGTATGCAATGTTACCTTGGTATCAAGTACCTGATCATATCTGTTCTGATTCAACCTTTGTGTTTCTATGAGTAATATCAGTCAATCAATCAATCAGTGTTTATTTATATAGTGCTTTTTACAACAAGGGAGTTGTCACAAAGCAGCTTTACAGAAATTTGGGTCCAAGCCACAACTGAGGAAGCCAGCGGGTGACAGAGGCAGGAAAAAGGCTAGGAGGGTGAAAACTTGAGAGGAACCAAAGTTCAAAAGGGGAACCCATCCTTTCCTAGTCAACAAAAGGTAATACAGCCACTAATTAGGCAGAATTACTAGTTTGTAATGTTGAGAATCCTTTTAAGGGTCATATAATATTAGTGAGAAGAGCAACATTCAGAGGAATAATTGTGCAATACTGTATTCTGTGACTCTACATAAAAGTGATATTGTCTCAGACAGATATCATACTGTGGAAACCATATACAATTATAACCTTAATCTGGAGGAAGTGCAATCAAATCACTAGAACCACAGATATAATGTGAAGCTTTCATGGCCCACAGTGAAATTCTGTGGGCTGTGAATAACATTCACTTATGTTATAAAATAGGCTGTTAAGACCCCACAGGTACTAAAAATAAGATCATCATTTGTGCTCCACTGGATCCATAATCATGTAGAGTATTTTGAGGCCAGTGATTTGCATTTTAATTTAAAGACCTAGGGTCTCATCTCTCACAGCAGCTCACAGAAATCCCTGTGTTCTACATCATTATCAGACAAATAATGAATATTAGCTGGTGGTTTTGGTTGCTAAAATGTCCATTTAAAAAAAATGAATCATTTTTTCACCCACTGGTAGAAAGACTGAAGAAAGAGTCTTCAGCACTCACATAATTTGGCTTATTTCATTTTGTTAACTTTATCTTAGGTCTAATTGGACCATAACAATTAAATATTGTGTTATGAGCTGGATGTGAGAGTGATGCAAATGTGGGAATGTTCCATAGTGTTCCAAATCAGCTGGACTCTGGCCTTGTAGATGTGCTACTCCAGTCTCAGACGCCAGTGTTATCATTACAGCAACAAGCCACCATAAAGATGTAGAAATAGTGTTGAACAGAGCACATCAAAACATTTCATTAACCATTCACAAAATGAAGGACCACAAAGATAAGATGAAAGATTCATACGAGTTAGGTTTTAGTTAGAACAATCTGTTATCATGCCACTGATTGGAGCAGTGAACTATTTAGCTCTTGGTAAACACAATCACTGTATCAGTCAAGAGTACAACCTTTAAAAGGGCACAAGTCTAAAAAGTCCATTTAGTTTAAAATTCTCCAAACTGTATACTTAAAAATAAATATCACTCCCTATAAGGTTCTATTAGACATTTTGATCAAAATTGAGTTACTTATATTCTTATGCTATTCAACTTGTAAACATCATGTGCAGTGTCTTTTTAAGTTTTTTGCATTTTAGACCAACAACATTTTAGAATTCAGATAGAAGCTTATAGTTCCAAGTGGACAATATGCTTTAAATATTTCTTGTCATACAAGAACTACTTTTAATTCCAGAACCTTGGTAATAGAAATGTGTGAATATGAATCTTTCAAAAACTTTCAAAGAACTTTAATTTAATGTAAAGGTTTGTTGTCAATTTATAGGTTCTTGACACTCACACATCTCTATTACAAATATGGTTCTTTATGGTGCCAAACATGGTTTGCTGTGTGATTGCTCAAAGAACCAAGTTGCAGGTATTCAAGTTTAGCCTAACTGAAGACAATATGGTAGCCTCCTACTTTATTTAGCTGTTGTCAACATGAACAACTAGTTTGTAAGGTTTAAATAAATAAATAAATTAATTAATTAATTTTATTTTTGTTCACTTGTTTAAGGGACTTTAGGTTTGAAACCGTCTTCTTGTGATGTAGCGGTTGAAAGAGGGATTGCTTCTCTTGTGCATGCATTTTACATGCTAAAAATTAAAAAATCAAGCCTATCTTTCTGAGGTTATTGGAGGATTTCTCCTTTTTACACGCAGTCATATCCATATGAGAGTCCTACAAATCACACTGATCTAACTCTTCTTTCCACCCACACTCCAATGATGTCACTGCACTGTGCGGCTGTGTGGCAATACTGTTCTGTATACATTCATGTTCACATGACAGATTACAGCTCAGTCCGTATGCTTTCGCTGCAGCTCTGCATCCAGACTGAGGCAAAGTACCAAGGTAGTAAATCTGTTTTCCAAACTGTTATGGTTGAATGGTGGTGACTAATTTGTGGTTCACGTGTTCCAAACCTTTCCTATTTAGCACAAGAAACAGGAGTGATTATGTCACCAATTGACTGTCTATTCAATTAGTTGGCAACTATTTTGGTTGTCGATTTTATAATTTTGATTCAAATAATTTAATTAGTCTTGCACCCTAATAATAATAAATGATATTCATAAATTGCTCTTCAAATACACAAAAGACACTAGCAATCACAATTGGAATTGTTGACAGGAGCAGATGACATGTTATATGAATAAGAACAGAGTACATGAGTTTTTCAGGACTGAAAACAGATTTGATGGATGGTTGGATTTCAACAGAAACAGAGAGTTTGACTGCTGGTTTTGTGGTGGAAGACACGTCCAGAGGTGTGGAGCAAATCTGGTGAATGCTTGGTTGCCAGGGTTGGAAGGCCAAAAGAGACAAAGGCAAGTAGTCGAGTTGAAGAAGATCTGAGAAGGCCCATAGGTGTGTAAGGTTAAAGAATGTCAGGCAGATAGGGAGCAGCTAGATTATTGAGATTGAGGATTTTAAATGGAATGTGCCAGTGCAGGTTTTGAAGAACTGGTATGATGTGGTGACGGGGCCGGTTGTGTGAAATGTGGTGCAGTGAAACTCTGAACCACGTGAGGTTTATGGAGGAAAACCTGATGCCAGCACTAAGAAAGCTGCTGAGATCAATGTGGTTAAAGATGAAAGCATGATAGAGTGAGAGGGTCAGCAGCATGCTGGATAAGATATGGTCCAATTTTAGATTGTTTTTAAAAGGATGTTAACATGTGAAATGAGATGAGACCTAGATGACATTTTACTTTTTGTTTTGTTTTTCACTTATTCTTATGATTGAATACGGAATTTCCACATTTTATAAGCATATTTCAATACATAATGTGAGTATTTTATGTATTGAATGTTTAGTGTTGGGAAAGATGATTCAGATGTTCCCATAATGTGATTTTTTTTTTGTCTAAACAGGAATGTTGTGTAAGAAATGTTCTAATTTGTTCAAATTCTAATTTTAGTAACTGTATTGCATATGTGAGTACTGAAATAAAATTAAAAAAAAAGATTCTAGGATGTGATAAACAGACCTCATAGACAGGATTCATACCGCTGGGCAGTTGCATCACTTGGGATAGTTGAAAACCACTTCCCATTCTGTGTCCCAGAGACGAAAACAAACAGACAAACAAACAAAAAGTGCTGCATTTAACCACTGCTGACTCTGTATTTACAGCCACTGCACAGCAATACAATGGAATTCAAAAGAGCACTGCTTAAGAGCACATTTACATTTTCATTCTGAAAATTGCTGAGATTCCTAAGGAATAACACAAATAACACTATTGTGCAAGAGGTCACCTAGCTTGTGGACAGGTCTTAAATTTATGGCATTTCATCAATGCTTTTATCCAGAGAGCTACTAGAGCATCAAAAACATTAGGAAAAAAATCATGGTCATAGGTTAATCCAAAAATGTAAACTGTAGGTCGTACAAGATGGACTGCAGTAATACAATAGGAATGTTTCTGTAGTACTGTGTTGTATAAATGTTCTGCATTATCTCTTAGAACCCAAGATCTGCAATTTGCAGGCAGTTTTCTATGCTTTACCTAGAAATATCTTCACAATCTAACCACGGCGTTCATCAATGTGTGAATTACCAACAAGTTATCCAGCTCAAAACGCTTTCTCATTTCCATCTGAATCAAATGTTTAAAAGCCAAAAGAGCTTCCAGTGCATGTTTACTACTATGCTCACATGTGTATGCTCAACCTGCATGCAGACTCTGACTGATCAGTGAGAGGGGCTGGGCTAATGATGACATCGACCCAGGTGGCTATTGGGGTATAGAGGGAGAGAAGGGAGAGGCTGCTCTCTTTTTCCAAAACTGAGAAGGGATAACACTGATACATACATGAATAACAAACATTATTTTTTTGGACTGCTGTTGAGTATTATAAAGAATTGATTATAAATTCCCTTGTCTATCTAATCATTACAAATAATGATACAATAATAAAGTTGTAGGCACAACTAAAATCTTGATCAAACATGGTCACGTATATTTAAAAGTGGAAAGTCCACCCTTGACACCAGTAGTTCCTAAATTCAATTACTTTAAGATGCACCCATCGCTGACACAGATAAATGCACACACACAGCTTGTCTAGTCCCTGTAAAGAAGTACTGCCAATAGAGTAGAACTCTCTTTAGCAGATAAACGCGAACCTGTTGATACCATGCCTAATGCCAGGTGTGTGCTAGAGGGGTACATAGCCATGGAACGCTGTTCTCTGGAATGATGGTGCACCATACAGTAATTTTGGGGTGAGTTCGAGAGTTGGGAATGTAGGGTGATCCAACATCCTGTACTAAAGAACACACAAAACAAATTCTCACTGTTACTCACACATTCAGTATATCACACAGCTATTCAAGAGTCCCAATAGTTCAATACATTAATGAGTAATGAGAGATGTGAAATACAGTATATTGGATTTTTGAAAGCATAAGGAATTTTCAGACTAGCACACTTGTAGCACAGACTTGTTCAGTTCGATTCATGAGTACAAACTCCTAAAGACTGGAGAATGCTGTACAGTCATTCTGCATTTGGAACAGCTGGCTGGTGCAAAATGCATTCTGTGATATCTAGCTCTTACAAGTCCACACAAGTCACCTCCTGATGTATCCCTAATAACACGGGTGGAGTAGGAACACATCTCGGCATCTGGACTGTACTTGGCTAGATGACAGCTTTTGAATGAAACATTACTTGAGGTGATTGATGACATTTCATAGGTCCACAAGAACGTCCTTAAAGACAAGAATGCAGATGGAGAATTGACTCCTATCTTCATGATTACTGACTGTGGAAGACCATAGCTTAACGTTTTGAAAACTTGGGGTTCCTGAGGACCTATTGTAACCCAGTCTGGTTAAACCCCATTCAGCATGCGCTTGACTGAAATATGTAAAACACAGTGAAGCAAAAGGAAATTGCTTCATCAGTCATGACCAAAGGCCACACTAATGGGGCCATAAAGAGTGCTCATAAGCACCCCTTTTAACTCTGCAACTGCAGGACACTGGTAAATGAAGACTGGAGGGCTGCAAGTGCACCAGCCAGGACAGGATAAAAAAGTATGTGGACTTTAGCTGTCCATCACTGTAATGCATGGCCACATCCACATGATGTCAGTAAAAGCAAACAAATTCCCAAGACATTTTATGCTGAAATGAGGGATGAGAATATATACAGAGGATTGAAGCTTACAGCTGCATGAGTGTATTTAGCGTAGTACCCAGAATGTCAGTCAGTCACTGAATAGTTAAATCACTCTTTAACATCAACTTTGTTGAAGTGAAACATTTTTGCACCATGAATAATAATAAAAATAAAATAAAATCCAAAAACAATATTAACCTTTTGATGTTAAAAAATATCACTGCAGTAAAATATGTTACATCATTTTTTTTGTCAAATGTGGCTTTGCCCCCCCCCTGAAATTTACAGCTCTGTGCACATCAGTACAATACCATAGATTTTACTGGAAAGCACTACACATTTCTTTATACTAGTACTAATTATTAAAACCTTGTTTTATGGTGCACATATTACTTTGATTATGAATCTTGAGGGATGTAATAAGATATCAAAAACACCAACATATGGTACACATGCTTAACTACGTAGAATATCTGTTACATGGACACATGGATGTTCCTCACTCTCCTCTATATTAAAGTTCATGCCCTCAGTTCATGTTCCAAATCAATAGGTGCAATACTTTTCTGGCAACCTGTTTCACCTAAGCAATGGGGTTTAATACTTGAGCCACTGCAGTACTGCATCAGCAAAAATATATTCTGACACTTTCTTTGTGCATTTGCTGTTTCAAGGCATCTAAAATAGAACACAGCAGGGAAAGGAAAGGTATCCCTTTGTAATCACCCATTTGAGTCTGTCAGACTTGCCAGATTGTGCTCACTCATCCTCTGGTACGTGATCTTGTTGTCAGTTATATCTCTATGTAGAGTCAATGTCATTGCTGCCAGCGTTAGAACCCACCACCTTTCATCAATGCTTTACAGATGATGTAAAACCAATGATGTATAATAACACTTGGTATACAGGTACGCAGGTGGTTACATCTTACAGCTGCACCAAGCCTGCATGAGGTACTTAATGTAAACAGTCTTTTAGCAAAATGACAAATGGCCTTTTCATTTCTTCTCTGTAAGAGGCTGTTTCAGAGAAATTGAGTTTTTCACAGCGAGATTAAATATCTTGATAAAGCTTAGACCACAGCCATTACCACTGCTGCACCAACAAGAATTATTTTCATTGTCAAATGGTGTTCTTCATTATCTACTTTAGAACGTGTCTCCGTTTGAATTTTTAGTAGCTTGCAATTTCTCTGATTATATCCATCTTTTTTTGTTGATCTTTTTCCCTTTAAATCTTGAAACCCAAGAAAACCCAAAACTCAAAATCTGCACTTTGTGGGCAGTTACATGCCATATTCAAAGCTTAATAACTCAGGATCCCTCAAGATGCATGGAAGACAAGCATCCAGACTCCTTTCTGTCCTGGTACCAAAGTAGTGGAACAAACGTCCCCTGGGTATCATTTGCTATCTTCAATTGCCAACTGAAGACTATTTCTTTCCAGAGTATTTAATTCTACTGAATCTTGAGGTATCAAATTCTCCAACTGGACATACCTCAGCATCTACGCTTGAGGTATCTCTGGATTCTAGACTCTACTAACTAGCTAAGGATATTTTCTGAGTGAACAGCAAAGCATTTTTGTAAGTCACTCTGGATAAGAGTGTCTGTCAAATGACATAAATGCTGATGACATCACTTACCAAGTGGGTTACAGAAGAAAACAAGAAGGGAGAAGCTGGATGAAATTTCAGAATAAAAGTCCTGAGAAGGGATAATATTGATACATACATACAAAAATAATCATAAAAAAATGTTTAACAAAACATTCAAAAACATTCCAGATGATCAATTTCCTACAGGATTGTAGGATATACAGTGTATATTTATCACATATTTTGGTCTACAAAATATCTACATTTTGTTAATATTTACAACTGAAATGAAGAGAAAGAGTAGCCTAGGATCTTCTTGAAAAAACAATATCTGGTATGTGTGACTGCCTCCTATAAATTAATTTACTTTATGGTGAATAAGAGTATGCCAAACGATGAAAACATCCCACAAAATTGCACTAGGGTTCGAAAGGTTAATATTTCTCCTTCAATGTTTTGAATAACAATGTCTTTTCAAGTGAATTGGTTCTTCTCAGTCAATTCTGTGCTAAATAGTCTTTGGGTTTCCAGTGAACTGGCTCATCTGATAATACATGTTAAAACTGTCTGTTTTGTAGTGCATATAAAAAGACAGTATTTGGGTGAATATAAAATTAATTATGCTATGCATTGTAGATTCCAAGTATCAAATTCATTCTTTTGCTTTGAACAGACTGTTCTCAACACATTATAAAGTCAATATTCTCAACAATGCTTGTGCAGTCAATCCTGACTGCAAAGTAAAAAAGCTGTCAATCAACTGAAATTCAATAATATATCAAGAGAGAAATAGAACATGATATGAAGAGTACTGGGGTAAGATGACTTTTTATTGTGATCACTTTCAACCAATCATTCTTTCTCGCTTTCTAGAATATCTACTGGTTGTATGACATCTGGTTTGACTGCATATAATGAGTCCACGCACCTCCTTCCATATTAGCAGGTAATTTCATCCAAATTTCTTTGTTTCTATAGAAATCAGGTTAATTTTATAGTGGTGATTACTTTTGCCAGCTTTTACTGTAAAATCTTCTCCAGATTGCATGTTATCTATTAATTGATCTATTTAAACTGTTCCCCCAGTATCACTAGCATCTGTTAGACCCCCAGGGTGAAAGGGGAAGTGACAGGCCCCAGATATTGGGAAGTACCACTGTGGCATGCAGGGGGAGAAAAGGCTTTGAGCACCAAAGAAGCTCAGAAAAAAGCACAGCTAACAAGGAGGAAGAGGAAGGTTAATGAAGTATTAAACACTGCCATGCTGACTCCCTGCATTTTAAAACAGACCAGAAACACTCATGCACACAACACACACAGATGTGTACATTGTCTCCTGTATGGGAGTGTGGCAGTGGGGTGCATCATTAGAGGCACTCGCCAGGTTGGTAGGTGGTCAAGGAATGCATGGAGAACCGGCAGCTCAGTAAATGTCACAAAAGGAAATCCCACTGAGCTCAGAACTCATTTCCTGTTGACAACCAGCTCTCTCAAGGTCTTTATTATTAATAAAGGCCAAGCCTAAGACACACACATACACATACACATACACATACACGCACAAGAACACACACACACACACACACACACACACACACACACACACTACATGACATTTCTCAGACTATGCATTTAAACCAGCAATGTTCCTTTGAACAGTGCAGCTCGGTTCCCTGGATCTTGAGCCTTGTTGAGCTGGAGGTTCATGTGAAAAGCTGGGTGTCTTTAGATGCTTTTTTTAGACTCTGTAGAAATATGTAGATGAGCCAAAGCTTGTATGCAACCTATATGTGGCTGAGGTTTCTACCATTGTCGCCACGGTAACAATCCATGTGGTAAGCAACCAGTGTGTGGCTTAAGGAGATTTGATGGGTGTGGAATGCTAGTGAAATCTGATAGCTGCTGTAGTGAATCCTTGTAGTAACTGAACTGGAATCGAAGAAGTAATCACAGTGTTTGTAAAAAAATCAAATTTCAATCAAAAACTCTGCAAACCAACAATTTAAAGGTCTAAAAAAACATACACACATGGCAGTAGAAGACTATAAGAAGAGGTCAAGATGAAATCTAGAAGAACAAGAAATCTTGCTAGAGAACATCTGGCAATGAGTGCTTTAGAAACGAGTGCTGTAGACATATGAAGTCAAATTGGAACTTTTTGATCACAAGGAACTGCGTTTAAAAAAAAGAACACCTTGCGAACTGTGAAGCATGCAGTGTATTTATTTTGTTTTGGGGATGTGCTGCAAGCAGTGACATTGGAAACGTTACACCAGTAAAGAGGAAAGTGGATTCAACAAAATACCCGCAAATAATGGATTCAAATGGCAAAACATCTGATCAATGTCTGAAGCAGAAAAGGCCCTTCAACAACAGGAAAATCCTGGACTCCCTAATGGACTACCTAAAGAGACACAAACTGAACCTTTGCAATGGACCTAAAATATGTGAATATTCCCCAAATAAGCTTTTTATGCAGGATGACTAATATCATAAACTAGGACGAACAATATCATAAAACTGCCGTAGTTTCTCTAAAATACAAATGTTGGCTGATGAAGTGAATCTATCTCTATTGGTCCCTTTGGATTATAATATTAAACAATCAGAGCTTTTAAAAAGAGTTTATCCTGCTTTTGTTGGAGTACCTGTCTCTATTGTCCAGACATGCACTGGAAGGAAAATTTGGCATTTTAAACTGGGATTTAATTTAGTTGGAAACAAGTGAACTTTAGTTTTTCAACGTCACTTACTTGTTGGTAAAACGTCACGCAATGATGAGATAACACGGAGTAAGTCTTGTAGTTTGCTATATGTGTATCGTGTCTATAAATTACTCTGATCCTGAGTTATGAAGCCTAGAAAATAGCATGCAACTGGCTGCGAAGTGCAGATATCCTTTACAGGAGTCCTCTTTTGATGGCTTTGAGAGCAGACAGAA
Source organism: Acestrorhynchus altus (assembly GCA_034509495.1). Lineage (NCBI taxonomy): Eukaryota > Metazoa > Chordata > Actinopteri > Characiformes > Acestrorhynchidae > Acestrorhynchus > Acestrorhynchus altus. The sequence continues at coordinate 4,097,132 of JAVGWO010000027.1, read as the reverse complement.
TATACACTGTGTGTGTGTGTGTGTGTGTGTGTGTGTGTGTGTGTGTGTGTGTGTGTGTGTGTGTGTGTGTGTGTGCGTTTTCACACATTGAAACGATAAATTGGCCCAGATGTCACACCTTTTCCCAAGATAGCCAAACAAGTTATCGCCTGTCTTTTATTATTACTTAAGCACATAATAATTAAATTTCTCCATGTGTTTCAGCACACAATTCCCATGCCTTCACTCTCTGTCTTGTGAGTAAATTGCCTTGGCCGTGCTTTATGCTGTATGTGCATGGAAAAACTGGTCATGGCAGAAAGCAGTAACACTTGGTACAGTAGCTGGAAAACAGTGGAGTGACAGAAGTGCAAGTAAAGGTAAAAATGATATAGAGAGACAGAAAAATGCAATGGTAGTGAAGGTGAAGAGAGAGATAGAGAGGGGGAAGGAGAAGGGTCTCCCCGTCTCATGCCAAAAAGAATTTTTCTTGACTCGCCCTTGCAGCACTGTCTCTATATGACATAAACACACACACATACACACACACAGTGCATCATCTGCTTCACACGCATACACTCACACACACTGCACAGCACTAGATAGCAAGTGTTAACGCCTTACTGCACTTGAGCACTGTATTTCATCCATGTCTGGGCCGTGCTCTCTGGAGAGCCGGATGCTTTTGCATGGCACGCTTCACAAACTCCATGCTACATAAAGGTCAGCCAGGCTGCTCATCAGCTCCCTCTCTCTGAATAAATAAATAAAACATATATTGCGTGACCGGAAAATACTGACAATAAAAGTATGAAATATGGATTCAGTGTGTTTAATCCAATACACTTGATCTTTTGGTTTGAGATAAATAAATATAAAAAGAACCCTTTTCATAAATGTGTTGTGTTATTGTGTGTTATGCTGGTATGTGTTTAAATCTCTCAGTATCACTGCTGGACTGAAGATAGTCCACGAGCTACAAATATCCAGCCAAATGTGTCCTGTGGGCAGCATCATGTGACCACTGATGAAGGACTAGAGGATGACCAACACAAACAACACAACGTGGAGCAACAATGTAGGAGTGTCTAGTATAGTGGACAGTAACAATGTAAGCACAAAAATAGATCAACTACAGTCTAATTACTGAAGCACAATGTACTCATATGTGGAGCTTTATACAGCAGTTACTTCCAGCCATGCGAGCTGATTGGTTGAGACACTTTCAAACTATTTTATTATCTCTTAATAACACTGTATCTCTCTGCTGAATGGAGTTGCTAAGTAAATAATGGCAGAAACTTTAATGTGTTTAATGTGTTGGTCTGTGTGAGGAGCCAGAGAAGAAGCTGCTGGATGTGCAGTGAATGAGTGGAGTTTGTTAATGTGACATAGCAACAATGTTCTAGTTAAGGAATTAGAAGGAAGTGGAAGGAAGTGCTAACATTAAAACATATTAAATACAATTTTCCTGCCTCAGTTAATTATTGTCTTACTTTATCTTGTTGTATTTATTATGACTGTTGTATAAAAGCAATAGAAACATGAGGGTGACATTTGCTTGTGTCTGCTTCATCACACCTGTGCTGTTATTGCTTTAATATTGCAATAAATCATTTTTGAGAAGTGAAAAAAGATCTGGTCAATGCATAATGCTTTTGTCTTTCTTTTCCTCATGGAAGGACAGAGGTTTGTGTTTTTGTGGTGTCTAAACATGTGATTGATGTTTGGGAGAGAATCATTGTGATCTACACTTCACTGTAGACTATCATTAGTTGGGGAAGCAGTTTAGTTCAGTTCAGCTCATTTGGGATTCCTCACTGAGATCCCAGCGTGAGTCACAAGTGAGAAGAGTGAGAGTGAAGGGGGTTGACTGGCTCTTATCCTAAATGCACACACATACACACACACACACACACACACACACACACACACACACACACACACACACACACACACAGTAAATGATTTTGCTCTGTGTTCCTATATTTTGATGTTAAAATTGCTCAAGCATGTTGTCCTGTTATTCATATTTCTGTGTCCTCTTCCTATTTTTGAAGTATGTGATATTGAATTAAATTTAATAATTTAATTCTGTGTGTGTGTGTGTGTGTGTGTGTGTGTGTGTGTGTGTGTGTGTGTGTGTGTGTGTGTGTGTGTGTGGGTGTATGTGTGCGTGTGTGTGCATGTGTGTGTCTTCACACGCATGTTTTAGGCAAGCTCCTCTGAGTTAATAAATGTGATTTGCTAAGGGAATTCAGCGCCGGTCCAGTAATGAGCCTCAGCCTTGCAGAACCATGCACTCTCCCCGCTCTCTGTTGCTCTCACATCTCTCTTCATCCCTCCCTTACTCTGCTACCCCTCCATCTCTCACTCTCTCTCTCTCTCACACACACACACACACACACACACGCACACACACACAAACACACACACTGCCCTCTACTTAGCCCTCTGTCTCTGTGTTTGGGTACATTACTGTTTCTGTACCTGGCTGTTTATTACAATTTAATACACAATATTTATCCTCACAAACACCTCATTAAAATGTATTTTTATTTTTATTTTAAAATCCTGTAAATGTATCTGCTTTTCATGATATAGACAATATACATTGATCAATCATAACATTATGACCACTTCCTTGTTTCTACTCTCACTGTCCATTCTATCACCATAATTACAGACTGCAGTCCACCAGTGTTGCACTGGTATGAGGGGATTAGACACAGCAGTGCTGCTGGAGTGTTTAAACACTGTGATCATTCACTGTCCACTCAACTAGACACTCCTACGTACTTGCTCCACCTTGTATATGCAAAGTCAGAGAAGCTCTTCTGTTTCTGCAAAGTTTGTGTTGGTCATCCTCTTGCCCTTCATAAGTGGTCATTGTCCACTGCCCACAGGACAATTTCTAGTTGGTGGGCTATTCTGAGTGATACTGAAGGGTTTAAACACTCCAGAAACACTGCTGTGTCTGATGCACTTATACAAGGGCAACACACATTAAGGCACACACTGTGTGCCACCACTGTTAGTGTCACTGCAGTGCTGAGAATGACTCACAATCCACATCATACCTGCTTTGTGGTGGTCCTGTAGTGTTCTGCTCACAATGTTACAGTTGGGGTATATACTATATGTCCTTCTAATCAATGCATTCAGCTACTATATGTTGCACACACATCTTGTGCAATCACTGTAGAGCAGATAGACATGAACCTATTGGCACCATGCCTAATGCCATGTTTGGAATAGAAGGGTACATTGAGCCGTTGAGCAGTGGAACTTTGTTCTCTGGAATGATGGTGCTTGATCCAGTACTTAATGAGTTGTAAATTTGGGGGTTATTTGGGGTGGTGATCATCCATCATCCTGACTTCACTAACACTCCTCCTTATATTAAATCAAATCCTCACAGCAATGCCTCATAAACTAGTAGAAATCCTACCATGTCATGAACAATAGAGACAGTTACTCCAATAAGCAGGATAAACTCTTTATATAGAGAGTCATCGACAACAAATAGTTGCACCAAGAAGGAAGTGTCAGATTCCAATGCAATTCGGAAGGAAGCTATAGGTTACCAGAAACAATACATTAATTTCATTTATTTACAAAACAAATTGACTGATACGGGCAGTATTTATTGAGTTACACATACAAAAGAATTGATTCTATGCTGTTGGACATGCCAGACATCTTCTATCCATGCCTTCTTCTATCCACTGCCACCAACAAAATGCTATGGTAATATCTGCAATATCACATGCAATACATTGATGAGACCGAGACCATCCCGTTAAATATGTATATATGAGGTATATGAGGTCTGCATGCATAAACATAATGTACATTATTACACTTATTTGCTTTCCTGCTCCCTCAAAACACACACACACACACATACACACACAAGATAGAGGAGAATGTGATGTTTACATATTATGAGTCAGTGTAGGGTCAATGTCACTAGATATACACACTCTCTATGCTTTTGAGAGGACAATGCTGCTGGACACAAAATAGCACGTTTGGATGGAGTAGAAATAAATATATTTAACACGCCAAGTGTGCAGTAATACATTTTAAGATACACTACATCACTTTCACTTGAGTGCTTTGCTGCACACATAGAAAACATCCCTAGCTAGTGTGAACTGATTAGTGAGAGATTAGTGCTGAATTAAGTGCTCCTGAAAGAGATCAGTCTCCAGTTGGTGAACTACTCAGCCATTCAAACATCTTGAGGAAGTTTGTTCCTCCACCTTGGTGCCAGGGCAAAAAAGATGCTTGAATTCTATCAGTTTAGACGATTGGCCAAGCCATACTAGAAGCTAAAGGAGCTGTTCATAGGGGTTGGGTTTTGACCATTGCCATCAGGTAGGGATGCTTTTTTGGTTTTGTAGGGTTTTGTGTAACCATGCTTGCATTGAATTTGTCCTCCACATTTTTCTAAATCATCTATACAGTAAAAAACACACATACACACTAGGGGGCACTGAGCACACATGCCCAGAGCGGTAGGCAGCCATATCCACAGTACCCAGGGAGCAGTTGGGGAGTGAAGTCCCTTGCTCAAGGGAACTTCAGCCATGTCCTGCCAGTTTAGGGAATTGAACTGGCAACCTTCCAGTCACAATGCTGGTTCCCTAACCTCCAGGCCAGGCTGCCCCTAATATTATCCAGAGTAAATTAATAAAGAAAACACAATAAATGAGTGACATGTTTGAATTTAGCAAGATCGAGGACAAGGTTTTGGATCATTTGGAAAGGCTTGCTGACACTCAGGACAAAGGACAGAGTTGCAGTAGGCAAGCCTTGAGATGAAAAGGGCCCGAAGGAGCAGTACAATTAAAACCCTCAGTTTATCTATAAGCAATATATGATGCTGAATGTACATGAACAATATAAAGGAAATACAAGGTCATTTCCTTTGGTCATATGCTTACTCATGCAGGATTCTTACAGACTGGTGACTGTAGCAGTTTTGATGAGATCATTAAAAAAGGGCAGTGAAAGCAGTGAGGTAATACAATCAGTCAGTGGTGTAATCACTTTAGGATGACTGAGCTGAAAGGCTACAAAACTGCATGTCTGAAAGTCTGAATTTACAGAGCGGCATTTAGGGACAGATTCATGGAAAACAGAAAGAGACAGAAAGAGACTGAAAGAAAGAGCATCAGAAATGCCTGCTATATTGCTTTGGTGCTCAAAGAGTAAATAAATCAGTGGTAAAAAGAAAAATGTAAAAGCTGATTAGAAAGTAGAAATTACAAATATAGTAGATTAGAAAGATAATCCCAGATAAGAAAAATTAGGTCACTCCCCAAGATCAGGCAGGAAGTCCAGGATCTACTTGTAATAGGGTTCAGCACCAGAACATTATACACTCTACACACTTATCAGACATAATATTATGACCACCTCACTTTCCACTATATCAGCTCCACTCTCCTTAAAGGAGCACTTTTTAATTCTATAATTACAGACCCCACGGGAACACCACGTAGCATGTATTATGTGGGTCATTCTCAGTACCATAGTGACACTGATGTGGTGGTGTGTTAGTGTGTGTTTTGTCAGTATGATTGGACCAGACACCATAGAGTTGCTGGAGTGTTTAATTAATGATTGTCCAGCAATCGGAACTATCCAGCCAAAAGCAGTATCACCACAGTGCAGAGATTATGTGGTGGGTCATTCACAGAACAGTGACACTGACATGGTGGTAGTGTGTTAATGTGTTTACTATTGGCACTGGTACTGGAGTGGATCAGACCTCACTCAGAATATACTGACCGCACTAACTCTTTCATATTTTTAGAATCTTAGTTTTTAAAAACTAATGTGTGCAAGGTAGTGTATGAGCAGTGGTGAGTGTGAAGGTCTTCTAGCTTAAGAGACTATTCCTGGAGGATGCAGGCAGTGAGACAGGGGTGAGAGTGCCAACTACTCTTCTGAAAGAGCAATGACAAACTGCTCTCAATGAAAGAGTGCTCCATTTGACCACAGCTTTTTACTCCTCCACCAGACTCAGGTAGAGTGCTGGGTTTAGTAACAGTCTGTGATATTTATGATCTGTGAGATCTTAGTTGTGGCTGTCTCCCACCATATCTATCTATCTATCTATCTATCTATCTATCTATCTATCTATCTATCTATCTATCTATCTATCTATCTATCCAACTCTCTCTCTCTCTCTCTCTCTCTCTCTCTCTCTCTCTCTCTCCTTCCCTCTCTCTTCAGTCACTGAACTGGACATTTGGCTGAACTCCGACCTCTTAGCACCCCCTCAGCACACTCCCACCCCTCCACCACCACCATCACAAGGACGGCCGAGCCATTACAGTAATTAACTGGAGAGAGAGAGAGGGAGAGAGAGATGGAGGGGGAAGTAAAGGGGTCTTTTTCTGCAGAGGCAGCAGCTTCCAAGTGGGGCTGGCTGCAGATGCGGCCACAGTTAATCCCTAACTCACATCCATTACGAATGAGTGCGAGGTGCAGGTCCAGTATTAATCTAACAAACAGCTGAGCAACAGACACACACACACACACACACACACACACACACACACACACACACACACACACACACACACACACACACACACACAGAGGACAGCAGATTTTCAGAGGAATATACATGCTGTGAATCTCCCATTCTACCACATTCCTAAGGGATATTACTGGATTTAGATGCGGTGGCAGAGACGGCCATTGAAGAACAATGAACTCATTGTCTTGAACACTTAGTTAGATTTTCTGTGACATGGTGAATAATCATGCTGGAAATAGATGTCAGATGATGAGTAAACTGTGGCCATAAATGGATGCACACAATCAGCAACAATACTCAAATATGCTCAAATGGCTTTCAAGTGAGGATTGATTGGCATTAATGGGCTGAAAGTGTGTCAAGGAAACCTTCCCCACATCATTATACCACCTCCACAAGCCTGGAGTGTTGACACAAGGTTGGTTGGGTCCATGCTGTTGGTTCCAAATTCTGACGCTACAGATCCCAGTTAGAGATGTGGATTAAAAGAAAAAGAGTTGATTCATAATTTGAGGGAACTGTTTACCATATATTCGCACCTATATTAAACATATAGCACAGAGAAATGTGCATTAAAGGTCAGCAAAACTGATTCCTTCAGTGGCAGCTGTGAATATAGGACTATGAATAAGGAAATCAGTCATCATTGTCTCATTTAGTAGCATCAGCATAAGAACAACAATGTGCAGCTGTAAAACCAAGGCAGGTTTTTATATGATAAATGAAGTTTATACTTGGTCAATATGCAAAACAAAGCAATACTACACATTGGGCACATTGCTGGGTCCGGATGAACTCAATTGAGTGAGTTCACAAAAATGATTATCAAAATAACAGACTATTAAAAGCATGGATTAATAAAAAAAAATAACAATTGTTTTTTTGCACAATTCTGAACATGAAATCTGACCTGAAAACTAAACACTACACCAGTAATGTGTTTTTTTCCATGGGCCTTCCCAGTCTCAAAATGACCATATGATGTGACCAGTCTTTAAATGTCCAGTCCATATGTATACTATATATATATCTGTCAGCTCTCTGAAAGGAAAATTCAATAAGCAAGCTCAGTCCAGTCAGGGCTATAATGAAGATGACAGATCGCACAGAGTAATAACAGCAGAGCACATCTTTAATAGCCTCTCCCATGTGGAATATGATGATGGCAATCAGCCAATGTGACACAGTGCCCCATGATAACATTAGTGTTTATCTTAGAGGCAATGATAAAATAACCCTTATTAGCCTTCTGAAGAGAGCCTAGTGGCATTTACTGGAGCCTTTTCTTTCCATCCTCCCAGCTGTTCACATCATCCATCTCTTCTGTTCAATTCCATTAGATTTCACTCTGTCCATTCCTCTCCTGCTCTGACTTTCTCTTCATTAATTTACAGAGATCCTTTCTGTTTTCTGCTGAGTGGCCTTGGCGTTGCTGACTAACAGAAATGAGTGCAGGAGACAAAGTGCGAGAGCGCTGGCCTGTTCTCTCAGCCGGAACTGGAGACGTCAATAAAGCAGCGACAGCTCTGGCTGAGGTAAGCTGTGATTTCACCAAGAAAGAAAAAAAAACATTCAGGACATTCATCGAGCCATCTGAAAAACCACACTCAGCCTCACAACCAAATATAAAACCAGCATTAATGCCAAAGAAGAACACACAACCAAATGGCCAGTGTAACAGTGTCGAAGCAGCTTTTACAGTGTCCAATTTTTGTCCAAAGGGGACATATTGTGGGAAATTGAACGGCTTTTTAGACATGCTACTGTATGAATGTATAACACAGAAAACAGCCCATAGAAACTAGACTGATACTAAGCTGGTTTTGTACTTGGATAACTACACATAAGAAGGCCATTGGCCTAGTTATCAATAAAGCCACGACAAAGCCTGCAGTCCTATCTTTGCCTTCTCTGTCTTCGGACTTTTTAAGAGCATGTGTTTGGCTCACACTGAGACACTTATTCAGGTCCATAGGTATGTGAACATCACTGCAATCTTTACGCCACTACTAATGAAGCCATTACGATGCGATTAAAGTGTAAACATCTGAGCTTTATTTCAAGGAATTTAACATTTTTGATTATAGCCATGTCAAAGAATCAAATTACCATACATATAAATATAATGATTATTTTTAATGTTTAATCATTTGCGTTTAATAAAACTTTGAAATCTGGAAGCTATACATGACACTAATTGCTGGTTTCCTCCCATGAGATACTAATACTTTAACAGGTTTTTACTGCTACCTGTTTCTGTTCCTGACCGAAAAACTTGCTCAGTGGGGTTGAGGTCAGGTGACTAATTTGGTCATTTAAGCATTTAATTTATTTTCAATAAAAAAGCTCTTGGGTTGTTTTTGCAGTATGTTTTGGTTATTGTCTGTGAAGCACTGTCCTCAATGTCCTACCACTGCCCTGCAACATTTGACTGAATCTGAGCACAAAATATAGCTCTATACACTTCAGAATTCATCAATAAAATCCTGCGACCTTTTCACAGCCTAATGAAGGCCTCATTTACTTGCATCAGCACCCCTTAGGACTGCATATTTGTGAGTTCCCATGAACTTCCAAACATTTATTTTATCACACATTAATAAAGGAACAGGCCACACCTGGCATTGGCAAAATGTTCTAATTTTGCAAATATTTTCTCTAGTCCTATTGAATTTTTTCCAATCACAGATGAAGACAGAGTTGTTGTACTGTATCTACACTTTACTCCACAATCTGCTAAAAAATCTCAGTTTACCTGTGTGGTACAAAACAGTCTGATCCAAAATCATGTGCATGTTTAGGGAACCACTAAGTGAACACATTACTATAACAACAAGCATCACCTGAATCCAGTCAGCAAGATGTTACGTGAGTTTCCAATTTTTTTAGGTGTATGTTTTCTATTGATTTAAAATTACGGCAGACTCTCAAAAATGTATTTCTCTAATAAAACCAGGGATGAGATACTATGTCCTGCCACATTTCAAGGCATGTGAGCTAGATTCCAGTCCCACCATCAATGACTTGACGAAACCTTGGGATGAAAGTGTTCAGTAAAGACTGCAGAACAATTCCCAGATTAAGCAAATTTAAGCAAAATTTCCATATGAAACAGCAATTATCAATTTGTCAATTACGATTTTATGTGATTTGATGAAAGATTATCTCCCACATGCCCTTATTCTAGTAACAAGTGTTGCATTGTACAAGGTAGGCTCTTGTGCCATATATCCGCAGCGAGAACCTACTTAAACATTCCGATTGGGAATGTGACTGGATACACATATTAACATGGTTATTATTCTTCTATTTAATGGATTATTTAAGAGATTACTCACTTAATTCAATCAGATATACATTGTATTTGGGATGGCCTCAATCAGACTACTCACATCTGATTGAGGTGTATACATGGATGTATTCTATTCAGATTGAGCTATTAGTTGGATTATTACTGGATTATCAGGATGCATATATGTGTGTCTAATGACACTGCTTATCACTGCTTATCAGTCAGCTGTCCAAAGCTGAAAGGCTACACTTCAATCACATTTTGAATTCTTCATTTTCATTCCATTGTGGTGGTGTACAGATGCAAAAGGACAAAAAATGTGTCACAACCTGTCCAAATACATTTGGACCCAATTGTACATTCTTCAGGTGGATACTATGTTTACAAACTCTGGAACTGACTTGACTATGAGAAGTGGCTTAAGCATAGAGGCAGGGATAGAGAAATTGCAGAGTTGTGTGTGTGGATGGAGGAAGGTGGCATCAGTGAGAGGACTGAGGAAGGAAGAAGAAACAGAATTTTTTTAGTCAGTTGGCTGAAGTCCAGTGGCAGGTTATATACCACAGTTTGCAGGATATCAATACCTGGTAATATGGAGGCAAATTTAAACACAGGAACACAAGAGGGTTAATGGGAAGGTGATGGTAGTCAGACAGCTAATGAAAGGCAGTTGGGTAAGGAGAAAAGAGAGGGTTAGATGGCTAGGTGCAGGAGATAAGGTAGCATGGAAGAGTGTCAATGATAACTTGAAAGATATAGTGGCTGATTTGAAGGGAACAGCAGAGAGTAAATTGAATATGCTGTGTAAAGTTATCTATGAGTATGGTGTGACATGGTTTGGAATGAACTTTTAAAGAAATAGAAAACTTTATAAAGAACTGAGTTTACTGAGAAAGCAGTGGAAGTGAGCGAACAAGGGGGAAAGAGAGGGAATTAAGAAACTGCAGGAGGAGATAAATAGTAAGTTAGTGAGGTCATGGAGAGCAGAGGCTATGAGGGAAAAAAGGAGGTGTGCTAGGGCAGCATTCTTAAGAGATCCTTTCAAGTTTGTTAAGACCCTGTTTAGTGAAGAGAAGTCTGGAAAACTTAAGGAAACGAACGAGTTAGAGAAGCATTTCCAGAACATGTGTACAGAGGAGGAAAGGGCCAATAGGCTGTACACCAGTAGGCAACATAGCATGCCAAATGAATGTTAATGCCACTTTGGGGAGTGACGTACAGGATGTGGTGTGGTGTGCAAATGCAGGTTCTGCACCAGGGCCCAATGGAGTGCCATAGCAAGTATATAAAATTGCACCTGATGTCTTGAGGTTCTTATGGAAACAATGGCTACAGTGTGGACAAAAGCGATTATTCCAAAGAAATGGAGAAGGGCAGAGGGAGTCCTCATTCTGATTCTTTAGTGATTGAGTGGTTTCGTCCTATCAGTTTGCTTTATGTGGAGAGTAATAATTTCTTTAGTGTGTAAGGTTAGATTGTCACATTGTCACTACTCAATTGTCAGATGTAGCATCAAAACTAGTTCCTCTTCCAATCAACTGATTTTACCAAAGGTTTACACCAGTCAATCTGTAGAAACATCTGAAGGAAGAAACAAGATGCACCTGAGCTCAATTTTGAGTGTTATGGCAAAGGCTGTGAATACTTATGTGTATGTTATATTTTTGTGTTTTATTTTTAATAAATTTGCAAAAATATCAAACAAACTTTTCTCACTTTGCCATTGTGGGGTGTTGTGTGTGGAAGTTTGACAGAAAAAAAAATGGATTGAATCCATTTTTAAGGCTGTAACATAACAAAATGTGCAAAAAGTGATGTACTGTGAAAACCTTCTGGATGCACTGGACAAAAACAGTCCAGGTACAGGTATAAAATAAAACATGAATGTAGAATTTATCCCATTTAAATAAAAAAACAATAACACTGTGGATAGTGTGTGACAAAAAAGCTCTTCTGGCACAAAGTGCAGCTTTAGATCAAGGACGACTGTTTGACTGTACTTTCAGCAGAACTTCTTCTCTGTTCATAGTAAAGGGATGCAAAGTGTAAAATACTCTAAAGGTCTGACACACACTTTGAGCTTCATTAATATACCTTCCTGCAGCCATTTCTCTAAAAGATGAAGTAGTTTCATAACACAGTTTACAAACATGTAGACATAAGACTTCAACACTAGGCTTCACTCGCAGGCATTGTGAACCAGGTGGCAGCTGTTCCACCTGAGTGATAACACACACACACACACGCGCGCATGCACACACACACACACACACGCACAAACACACACACACACACGCGCACACACACACACACACACACACACACACACACACACACACCACACACACTCTGCACCAAGTAATTACCATTGCTAATTGAGTCAACAAGATCTAAGCTACATATTTAAAACAACAATGTAGCGTTTTGGTGCAACACGCTGAATTGAAAGACATAGGTCGAACAACAGCCTCCCAGGGATTTGATTATATAACAAAGTTCAAAAAGTACAATCTTAATTTGACAGCTGGATGTGTGTAAAAAGCAAACCCACAGAAAAGAACATGAATAAATTCAGAGATGCATATATATATATATATATATATATATATATATATATATATATATATATATATATATATATATATATATATATATATATATATATATATATATGTGTGTGTGTGTGTGTGCATGTGCATTTGCACATCTGATTCAGCAAAGGGTGCAACTTAAAGCAGCATTCATTAGGAGTGTCCACAAATACTTGGACAGAGACTGCATTTAATAGCCATTTAATCTGATGAATGAAACTTTATTTAGCAGATATTTATATAAAGAGTATGCAGTATGTATTGTTCATTACTCTCACTGACAAAAATAACACAAAGAAGGAGCTGTTGGAATTAAATGAAGCTTTATATGTATCAATGTAATGATGATTTATAAGTGAAAAAAATATTACAGTACAGGTTGCTGAAGCTGGCATCCCAGCTGGTCCCATAAATGCTACTGTCAATAAATCTGCCAACTGGACAGGCCAAGGAATTGTTGTAATCTGCTGAGGAGAATCCTGGGAAACCCTTGCTGTGCATTGGTGAGCATTATCCTGCTAAAATGTCAGTTTGAAGCCCTGCCATGAGAGGCAACAAATGTGGACGCTGGATGTCCTGCACATATCATTGAGCTGTTACTGACCCTCCTATCATTACTGGGGGTGACTGACTGTCATATACAATGTTTCCCCAGATTGTCAGATCATCACACAGTTGGGGCAGTGCGCTGCTCCACAGAAAAGGCAGATAGAAATGCTCAGCACAAGGCCTCCACACTCTAACCCAACCGAATTGTCGAATGCCAAACTGAACCTGTATCCTTTACTAAAAATGACATGGTACTTTACACCTTCTTGCACCAAGACTCAGTGTTTAATCAGAACAGACTTGGAATCATTTACATATCTGCCAGAGACAGAACTGCATGGGGAGTTGTTTTGATTTTTTTGTCAATCATTGTATGATCCTAAATCATTTACAAGTTATAAGTAACAAGCACAAACATGACTTACAGCACATGGAATGGAAGAATCATGAATTGGAGTGTTTCTCCAATGTATTTCAAAAGACACACTGGAAATCGACTTGAAATCAGTGTTAGAAAACAGTTCTCCACCATACAGACATGATGCACTGAGATTTCTATATAGTGATGATGACTGGAACCAGGCCACAATGTCTGCAATGTAAATGTAGTAATTTTACTAACTATTGTGGCAGACAAGGAGGAGGAGCTGCCATTTTGCTGCCAGCCCATCGTGATTGCGGGCCAGCTGCATCCACTTAGGAGAGCTTGTCTAGCAGCAAAAAAGGGAACTGCCCTCTGGCTTCAGAAGCTGTATTCCAAAGCCTAGGCTATAGCCTAGGTAGGGTGGGTCCTCAGTAGGACTGTCTTCTAAAGACTCCTTTTCAGTAGCCTATTGGTCACACAAAGGAACAGACCTCATACAGAGGTCCTGAGGGATCTAATATATTTACTACTCAAATTCAAGTGTATGAAATACAATAAACAGTGCTCTGCAGGCTTTGTTTTCTTGTACTGTTTATTCTCTTCATACTGTGTGTGCACACTGAAATGTCCTGAGAAGGATGCATCACTTACTGCCTTCAAATTGTTCTGAAAGTAGGCTACGTTTGTAGGCTGTTTATGAACGGCCCTCTCTGTGATGGAACGACTGAGTAATGCAGCCTACTTCAACTCCAGCTTAGGCTTTGGGACACAGCTACAGATTGTGAGGTGCAGGAGGTAAACCTTAGCCAGCCAGAGCCAGGCAGGATTCCCCAATACTCTGGGGAACCATCAGCTTGTGTTGGTTGATTTGGGGTTTTTGGCTTAGCACATGTGAATAAAAGATATTTTGGGGGTATCATACTGTTGTCTGTGCATGACACATTTCTGGGTTTAGTGTATCTTTAAAAATTGAATATTGTGAAAAAAGTTTTTTTTCATAGGTGAAAAGAAATAAAAAACGGTCAGTGGTACTGATTTGTAATTCAGTCAAACCTGAATTTATGTGAGATTCTGGATTTCTGATTTTTATGACCTATATCATATATATCCTTAACAATTGAGAAAAAGGGGAAAAATAGAAATGTCATAATATAATGCATAGAAATTTGTCAAAAGACAAATTGACTTTGACTTCTTTTTTGAAATTATGAACATGAATGAACTTTTTCACAATATTCAAATTTTCTCAGATGCACCAGCAGAAAATAGTGATTATCAAAAATACTTGTGGCACTTTTACAGAGTGGTGCATCTTCCCTCAGGCTATTGGGACTCTGAACCAGATCCAACTTCAATTTTAACCCTAAATCCCACATATCAAACATTGACATTAATACATCAATGCTCTCATATACAGCTATATGTAGCAAACATCGCACTTGACACTTTATATAGGTTCCTACACAAACTGGAACCTGTTCACACACCTACCTCCACTACGTTATTTCCCTGTTACCTCAGAGTTATTTAGTCACAGAGTTATTTAGTCAGATATCTATTTATTGTTTCTACTCAGGATTGCACATATTTATTCTGCATTTCACTGCATGTTGTACTGTGTATAACTATGTGCGTGACAAATAAAACAAACCTTGAACCTCAAACCTTGATCTGTCTTTGGCCCTGCTGTCAGGAGGGTTGATCCCTGGTGCTGCCACAGTCAGGATGGTAGTCAGGATTCAGTAGTCAGTAATGTTGCAGTGAAATTGAATTGGCAGTTTAACAAAAGAAACTGAACTCATTGAACTCAAGTGAATTCAGAGAATGTACATTCTAATTCAAACCCCTAAGCGCTCGAGCCATTGTCTGATAATTCCCATTAATTAGAACTCTAAAAATTATTAATAGATAATGTTTTACATCATATTTTTGTACTGAATGTCCTTTCAGAGCATTTAGAGGTATTCAAATTTTTAGATCATTTCTACAACCAGTGTAGAATGGAACATTTCACACCACACTACACTGAATACTTTACATCTTAACCATTTAATTGTGCAGGAAATGATTTCTCTCAAGCAGCAGACCTATTATTTGAATATGAGCTTAGGCTATCCTGTCCACCTGCCATATGATCACCTTATCTTGCAGTTTGTATTGAAGCTGAACACACTTACTGACCCTAACTGTGAGTCAGCAGAGGCCTACAATTGACCAACACCACTATAAAGTCACTGCAGAGAAAGTAAAGAAGGAAAATAGTACTCAGGTCCATCAATGAGTGTGCCATTAGAATTCAACCTCAGTAGGATTTGGCACTACCCTATTACACCACACATAAGGTCTGTGCTTTTAAACACTAGTTGAACCATAGAGATGAATGTTAGTGGTATCCAAGGAAAGAATGTTATGCACCTGAAGGACAAAAGCTTACTTTTCAACTAGTACTGGTCGGGTACCTGCTTACTAGCAAGGATGCAGTGGTTTGAGTTTCCTCATCATCACATTAACATGGACAATCACAGCTGCAGCTGTAACTTTGGCCCACAGCTCTCAGTGAGAGATCCCAGGATACTGATGCTATCTCTCCTTCTTCCAGACCAGTTCATTGAGGTGACTACCTCTGTATGCTGACTGAAATGTTAAAGCATGGAGGGGAATTTGGGACTGGACAAGCTGAAGGCAACAGACCTTAGAACATGTTTTTGGCTTCGTTCTGGCTCATATAGTCCAAGATGAAAAGCTGGATAGTTATTCCAATGATTAAAGGAAATGTTCAGGGGAAACAAATATAAAATGAGCACAATTCCCCCTGTTACTTCCAACACAATCGGCCGAGACTTGATATTGTGTTTGAAGTTTGTTTCTGCTTTAGTTTCAGCTGGAGCTGTAATGTAATGGAAATGTGTACATCACCACCAGGTTGCAAATTACATGCCTAACGTATTGTGCATTTGTTTCAATCTATGTCAAACCATGTTAAGTTGTTTCAAATAGACTAAAAAACAAAATTAATATTGCTAAAATTAATAACTGCAGCTGACTTGAAGCCTACATTTATTTGTTTCATCAGCGGAACTCCTTGGACTCTTCTGTTTCGCTTTGTTTCCCATTCAGTCTAATTAAAAACTGTAGCATATAGTGAACAGACATAACACTTAATACCACAGGTCACCAGTGCCCCCTTTACAGCTCTGATACATTGAAGCATTGACTTCACAAGACATGTGAATATCCTTGGAGCACTTTTGGTAGGTACTGACCACTGCATACCAGGAATACCCAACAGAACCTGCCAGATGCTTTGGAGATATTCTGACACTCTCATTTATAATTTGGCTCTTGGCAGAGTGGCTCAGATCCTTATGCTTCCCCATTGTTCCTTCAAAAGCTCACTGTTCACTGCTCTATTGGAATGATAAGTAGTTCCTTTTCCATGCCTTTTGGGTTTTCAGTGTAATGGCCTCTTGGTTAAGATAAGATTGATGCTTATCGCCAGCGACAATAAATGTGATCAAAATGGTATACTGTATACTGTAGGCTGCATATTGCACCAATATACACTGTATACTGTACACTATTCATCACATCAGTATGCAGTTTATTGTGAGTTGACTGTGAAGCCATTACCCCTTACTGCACTACAGGGGAGGGGGTGTATCTACTCAGTGTTAGTGGTTGTGCTAGTGGGACCAATCTCAAGACAGGCCTGATTTTCTTAGCCTCCAATCACTTACCATTGTAAGCAGCTTTTATGCATTTCTTTATGGTATGGTCTTATTCAAATATTTTATCAGAGCAGTATGACATTGGTTATTCATCTTTTCCTATTCATTCATACTGTA
>JAVGWO010000027.1:4049953-4074953 GCA_034509495.1 Acestrorhynchus altus | reverse complement strand
CCTTAGCCAATATCACATGATTAGTGTTTAGGGAATACATGGGCACTGCTTAGGAACCCTGTGGAATAGAATGCAGCAGGAGACACAAGTGAAAATGTAGACATTTTTATGGGCGTTTCTCATTTTGGCATATCTTTAAACATATAATGCCTCTCTCTATAGCAAGGCATTATGTAACCTAGAGCACTGTGTGAAAGAGATGGTGTCAGTTGGTCAGTTTGACATAGAAGGACACAAATAACCAACCACTACAGATAAAACCAACATGACTGGAGTCAGAAGACATTTTTCAACACTGTTCCTAGCCTAATTACTCCAGGTAAGGTGAGACACGTATGACGCATCATAAGATGCCAGAACGGGCAGATCTTTGCAGGTTTGACAATGTTTGAACCATATTTCTGTGCTATATCACTAAGATATTAATAGAAACTGTGAGAAACATGCATTCACAGTACTGCTTTTGCACATTTTATGTTGCTGCCTTATTTCTCAAATGGATTCAATTAATTTTCCCCTCACACACAATACCCCATGATGACAAACTAAGAAAAGACTGTTTACAAATATATAATAAATAAAAACACAAACATCTGCAAATAAGTATTCACAGCCTTTGCCATCGCGAATCAAAATTGAGCTCAGGTGCATCTTGTTTCCACGGATCATCCTTCAGATGTTCCTACACCTGTGGTAAATTCAGTTGATCACTAATTGGAAAGCATACACCTGTTTATATAAGGTCCCATAGTAAACAATGCATGTTAAAGCAAAACCTAAGTCATGAAGTCTAAGGAATTGTCTGTAGACCTCCAAAGATCTGGGGGAAGGGATACAAAAAGATTTCGTTGCACTGGTCCCAATGAGCATAGTGCCTCCATCATCCATACATGGAAAGAAGTTGGGAACCACCAGAACTCTTCCTGGAGCTGGCCACGTGGCCAAAGCATGTGGTCGCGGTAGGAGGGGCTTAGTCAGGATGGTGACCAAGAACCCAATGGTCACTCTGACAGAGCTCCAACTTTGCTCTATGCAGAAGGAGAACCTTTCAGATGGACAACGTTTGGTATCATGACATATGGGATATTTTGGATATTTGTATTATGTCACACACATATTATATCACACACAATATATATATATTGCATGTGTGTATGTGTATGTGTGTGTGATATAATGAAAATATCCAAAAAATCTCGTATGTCCTTCTTGTGACATGTTGTACATATCCACAGCACCCCATCTCTCAAGTGTCCATTGTGGTGGGATGCCATTGTAAAATCTCATATAGAGAGGTCAAAACAAAATACACACAAATCCATGACTGTGCCAATTAGTTGAACAAAGAGCCAGTGAAATTAGTCCTGACCTCTGCTGAATAGCCACACACTCCCAAGAAGACCTGATTTTATTCTCCAGAGGAGAGTGTTCACAAAGCAACCCCTCCCTCCTTTCCCCTCTGTCCTAAGCCAATGTCTACTAGCTGTCAGACTGTCTGCACTTTTAGGCTCCATAATATTAATAGGAACACAAGCAGAGATTCATATAAAAGTGACTGTGGTGTATTCAGAGACATAACCTCACTGACACATATCAAACCTTATGTATCTACAAAAGTCAGCTAATGTAAAGGAAAATCTTAAATTTCAATCACAGTTACTGTAAAAAGATTGTATTATAACACCTGTTTGAGCATTTCTGTTGGTCCATTCTATTTAAATTTGACTCAAGGTAAACAACAACTGACAGACAGAAATACTGCCAAAATAAGAAGGGCACAAATGCAATTGCAAAATTTTTGCATTCATTGTTTACATATCCATGCTCTACTCACAAATGGTTTTTAGGTTACTGGGTTTACAATACATTTAGGCTGATCTTTAGATTTGCTACATAATCTGTGCAAAGAACCTCGAAGAGCCATCATTTTAAGCATGTATACACACACACACACACACACACACACACACACGTCATTAACACACACACACACACACACACACACACACATTCTTTTCTTTCATTCATTAGGACAACAATCACCATATACACCACATTGTTAAAAACTGGAGATCAAATGAAAATGATTCTTTAATTAATCAGTGCTCAGTTGATTTGCTATAGCATGTTTAACTCCATCAGAACTGACAGACAAATGAATGAGAAGCAGAAAAGCCTTTCTTTGAACTGTCTCCTCATTACACTGCTGTATGGTAAGGTTTGCATTAAATGAATAACAGAAGAATTCTGACCTGTGATGAATATAGTGGGTCCCTTGTTTACAACACTAAAGAGTGTCTCTTTGGTATCTGTGTTCAGTGAAAATCACATATGTTTATTGTTGTGTCATCTGTGTAATTAGACAAGTATTGATTCTGCTCTGGACACAAAGCCAGACTGTCATATTCTTCAGTGTCCCTTTGCTCAGAGACAGGATGATTAAAAGCTCTTTTAGTGGACGTCTCGCTCATTGGAAAACAGATGGATGTGGAGTCCCAGTATCTCCCTTATTAATGCCTATTACACTTCCCTTCTCTCTCTCTCTCTCTCTCTCTTCTCTTCCTTCTCTCTCTCTCTCTCTCTATCTCCTGACTTCACTGCCTGAACATAATAATCAATTCAAATGTTGTCTTTCACTGATATCTTACTCCACTCAGTTGCTGATTTTGATCTTCATCCCCAGTGTTATGTTTTTCACATTTTTTACTTGTATTATTGTTGTATTATTATTAAGTCAATAAAGTATAAGAGCTGGATTTCAAATATATATATATATATATATATATATATATATATATATATATATATATATATATAACAGTAGAAACATTTGTACTGTGATGACCTGTCCCAAATTAGGAAGAAGCAGTTCAGGAGCTTGAAGGGCATGAGAGCTGTAGTTATAGTGTAGTTACCATGGTAACAGCATCCAGCACATTCACCAGTTCATGTTTGCTCTGTCTCTGAAGCAATATAATTCTGACAATTCTAATGAGAGAGAGAGAGAGAGAGAGAGAGAGAGAGAGAGAGAGAGATAGCGAGAGAGAGAGAGAGAGAGAGAGAGAGAGAGAGACAGAGATAAAGTAGAGAGAGAGAGAGAGAGAGAGAGAGAGAGAGAGAGAGAGAGAGAGAGAGAGGGAGAGAGGCCAATCATACAATTTTAATGCATGGTTTACTTAAATATAAATATATGAAAATGATGACAAATGGTCTGGTGGTTGCGGAATCAGTCTTCTGACTGAAGGTTGATAGTATGAATCCCTGAAACGCTATGACATTGAGCAAGGCACCCTAACTTCCCTGCCATGGATAGGACTGCCCATCCCTCTAGACACGTGTGCTCACGGTCCCCTAGCGTGTATGTGTATGTGTTTCACTGAGGTGATGGGTTAAATGCGGAAGACAAGCCTCAAAAGTGCTAACAGTTGGTCTGGGTATGCATAAGCCATGTTATGAAGATATTTTTGGGTTTAATATTGTTTTTATATTTAATATAGTTTTTACAAGTACATTAATTAATTAATACACAATTAAAACACAAATTTACTACAGCAGTATAGGTCACACAAAAAAATAGAATTTCTATTTTTGTTACAATGACTCACTGAAGATCTAAGTTAGCTGAATCATCAACAATTGAAATCACAGAATATTATAGAATGACCATAAAGTAGAAGGACCATATTGGAAACAAAATTGGACATTTATGTATTATTTATTATGTATTATGTATTATGTATTATGTATTATAGACTTAAAAACTCTTTTGTCCCACACGCCATCAGACTGTACAACTCCTTTCTTGGGGGGGAACTGAACCA
Organism: Acestrorhynchus altus; assembly: GCA_034509495.1. NCBI lineage: Eukaryota > Metazoa > Chordata > Actinopteri > Characiformes > Acestrorhynchidae > Acestrorhynchus > Acestrorhynchus altus. Next base: position 4,071,132 of record JAVGWO010000027.1, on the reverse strand, counting down.
ACAGTCAACAGCAACCTGCAACCACCAAAACACACTGGACTCTCTGCAATAAACAGTTTTTTCAAGTGCAATAATAATGTGCAATAATGTGCAATACACCCTCCTAAAGGACTCTTTTTTCTCACTATTGTTCATATATTGTATACTGTAATATAGTCTGTATATTATATATTCTATATATTTACATAGTGCTTCTTTCTCCTACTAAATTATTTTATCTGCCTATCTTTCTGCTTTCTGTACTGTACTGTACTGATGTTGCTACTGGAACCTTAATTTCCCTAAAGGAACCCTCCCAAGGGATCAATAAAGTTCTATTTTATTCTATTCTATTCTATTCTATTCTATGCATCCTTTTGTGTTTGATTTTATGGAGTATTCTAATAATCTGAGAAATTTCAGATTTATTATTTCAAGCTACAAAAGGCTTTTGACATATTTTATTTACATGTAATAAATATATGCGTTTACTATGGAAAATTAAGTTACAAACAAAAATTAACACAATTAATTTTTTTTTCCACAGTTCATTTTTTGACATATTATGAATTTGGCAGTTGTTCTTTACAGTTTATCAGTGTTATTTTTGAATCGACTGTAGAAAAATACTAAAACGTATTCGTAGTAAAATCTTCTTTACATTGAATTCCATTGAAAGTTAATAAGTTTTAATCTTCTTCTGTAAAGCTGCATTTTGGAGATGTGAGGTTTTTGTGACAGTGATGATATGACACATAAAAGTGAAAATGGCCCAAATGCAAAATTAATGATTACATGTGGTTAAAAGCACTCCAGTGATGGCACGCAGAGTAATTATAGTTATGTATTAGGAGCTAAAGCAGTCACCTGTTCTCGGCCTGCTGGAGCTTCTGAGCATACAGACCATACAGAGAAGCGGAAAAACACAAAGCATATAGAAATCCACAGAGAGCATAAACCACGGAGTATAGAGAAAACCACAGCTGGTTGGCAATCTGGCTTCAGCAGGGATGGAAGAGGTCACACACATTTAGCTCAGTGCAAAACCTGCATTATTGTGCTACAAGCAGTGGCTATGAGATGCTGACGTTTTGCTCTGAAGTAATGAGTGTGTGTGTGTGTGTGTGTGTGTGTGTGTGTGTGTGTGTGTGTGTGTGTGTGTGTGTGAGAGAGAGAGAGAGAGAGAGAGAGAGAGAGAGAGAGAGAGAGAGAGACCATACACACCCTTGCCTTCCACATTCAAGACTACCATATAACTATGACTTCTATTTAGACTTAGTCACACACATGCACACACACCTATGTGAGATACATGGGATTCTATTTAACTGAATTTTATAGGTAATATATTACAGTCCCAAGGTATTCCACTGTGCTAGCTATGCTTTTCTCTGTACTTGTCTCCTGAATATTGGAGATAAATACTTACAAAAATACATCATTTATAATTAGATACAAACAAATTACCCATCCTCACACATACCATGCAGCTGTTGGCAGTACTAAGACCCAGCAGGAAGGATTGGCTACATAAATGAAGAGTTCTAGATGGAAAGGGTTGAAAAGATGATGGAGATGAATGCATGAGTGAATGGAATGACGGGAAATGAGGCCCTCCAGCAGCTGGTTCCAACATGCTAATGGCAGCATATGGAGAAGTGAACATCTTCAGCAGAAGTGTAAGTTTTTGGGAGATTTCAAATTGTCTGGGAAAAGTGTCAGTTATTGGACATTACAGTGATTGATTAGGACTCATTTAGCCATGATATTTGGCAGCAGGATCCTTCACACATGGAGCATCATTGAAATGAAATCTGCCTCTCTATTCTTGGGAAAACACCAAGTGTCAGTTATTTATAATTTCAGACGGTTTGTTTTATTAGAAAATCATCTTTATCAAATAAAAACATCTTGTTTTTATTAGTTTTTCACATGTGACCTTGACACTGTTTAGATATTGCACTAAACCAGGCTAACAAAATGGACCCTAAAGTAGTTAAAAGAAATCTAAGGGTCAATGTCCAGAAGAGTTTGGTATTGCTGACACAGATGTGCAAATGCACAAACACAGCTGGTCTAGTCCCTGCATTGCCAATAGAATTTCATTCTCCAGAGCAGAACAACAACAGAAAGAAGTACTGAGCTACAGAGCAACTTCCATTTTTAAATGAAGAACTTAACTGAACTCAGGGGCTGTTCAGTGACTTTGTTCCATTCCCTTATACTTTTCAATAACCTTTTCTCTGAGTTGCATGGACTGCTCTCTGTGTATCTGTAGCCAGGAATACTGATTAACCAGTGACTGGACCTTCCAGACACAGATATCTTTTAACTATCACATGAGACACATTCACTGAACTCACTGAATTCACTGAATAGGACTCTCAGGAGCAGGTAAATGTAAACCTGGCACCTATGGGGGTAAAGGCCCCCAGCATTGAGCTATGGAGTAGTGGAAATGTTTTCTCAAGAATGATGGTGCTCCATCCAATATCTTGAGGATGAGATGGGGTGGTGATCATTCAACATCCTAATATCACTATCACTTGTTACTAAATGCAATCAAACCTTTACAGCAATGCCACAAAATCTAGTAGAAAGCCTTCCATGGACAGTAGACAGATACTGCAACAAAAGAATGAGGAAGTGTCTCTGTAACACTGGAATGGAGGCGAGATCAGGAGGCAAATGTAATCATTGGATTTATGGATGGGTAATGGATTTTATTCACACAAAGGGTCCAAACGTGATGGTGCTAGGAAACAAAGGACTATATACACAGACAGTGACTCAACACCTGGAATAGATAAGGAGAGGGCAGGGGTACAATGGAGGCACAGCAGGAACACACTAATTGCAGAGCTCGGATGGAGCCAAGACAGAAAACACAACTTTTCTATCACATGGCAAACCAAAAGATGACCAAACAAGGAACAGAATGGAGACAAGACCAGACAGTTTGACAGTCCCAGTCTTCAATCAATCAATCAATGAAAGTTTATTTATATAGTTCCTTTTACAACAAAGGCATTGTCACAAAGCAGCTTTACAGAAATCTGGGTCCAAGCCTAGTTGAGCAAGTCAGCAGACAACAGTGGCGAGGAAAAACTCCCTCAGGCTAAGAGGAAGGAACCTTGAGAGGAATGGAGGCTCAAAAGGCAAACCCATCCTCCTCAACACCGGATAGCACAGACATAAAGCACAAAAAGGAGTAAAATACAGAAGTATAGCTAGCAGGCTGTGTATGGTCGAGAATGAATTATGAGAGAGTGATTACTTTATGGCTATTATAGTCCATTTACTAAACAAGGAGTGTCTGCTTGAATAAGGAGTGGTTTCATTTGTAGTGGCTTTATGTGAAACACCATTCTTGAGAAATTTTCAAAGCAGTGGGTTAAGGGACAAGATGTGTCCAAAGATAAAAATATCCACCACTACTTTCCCACTATTAAAATGATATAAAACTACATATAGGTTCACCGGTGGTTTGGATAAAAACAGCCTATTTTGGAACTGTGAACAACAACATTGTGATCCCTGGTTTCTATCACCACCACTCAATGCACCATTTCACATTCAACCATCCTGAATGACTTTGTTTACATCCCAACAACTGAATTGAAACAAGTGAACTGAAAATTCAATTCTTAGGATGTAAACAAAGCCATTCAGGGTGGTTGAATGTGAAATGATGCATTATAGCGAAAACATACAGTCTCACGTTCCATCAATATGCTGAAACGGGTTGTCAGCAACTTTACCATTTAAACTGGTTTTTATTATTACGCACTTATACTGTAAAATACAAGGTGATTCAAAATACAGATCATCTTGAGATTTAACCACAAAAAAGACATGTATGAGACTGAGAGGTTTCTAATACAGCTCTTATGATTATTAAATAAAACATCTATGGTTTTCCTGACACTGATGAATTTTGCTCTTAGCTTGATTATTAATATCTCAGATCAAGTCCTGCATCTGTCAGCTTGTTACCATGACTGCAAACTTGTATGCAAATGAGGAAGAGGTCAATTCTCAGCCCTGAGGCATCCTGGGTCTTATTTGCTGGCATTTTTCAAATGTCTGCTTAATGTCCCTGACTCTGATAAAGTATGCTCTCTCTGTGTCTCTCTGTCTAATGAAATATGCAGAGAGGCCTCTAACTTCAGTGTCTGCACACACAGGGCAATGTCAGGTATAGCTAGGAATAAAGCATAGCTGCATTTGATCCACTCAGCTGCAGAGCACCAGGTCCTTAGAAAGAATACTTCACATGTACAAGGGAAATAACATGACTAATGTCTTTCTGCAGTGACAGAATGCTACTCCAAACTTGTCAACCATCTGCTTCTTTAGAATGAACCAAAAATTCCTGCTTCATTGAGTGAATGTAAACATGCATATAGACCCACTGTGCTTGCACACAGGGCAACATCTCTTCTGTGTTTAACCAATCCACACACATACACACTTGCAAATTCACACACTAGGGGGCAGTGAACACACATGCCCGGAGTGGAGGGCAGCCCTACCCATGGCACGATAGGAGCCGATGGGGAGACACTGGAGCAGGAAGAGGGGTTGGCGCCACAGGCGCTGGAGCAGGAGCGCCGGCTGGCATGACAGACACTGAAGCACGGGAGGATGGGAATGTCGCAGACACAGAATCTCTGAGCCTTTGAGGCCTCAGACACTTGAACTCTGCCTCTGTGATAGGCTCTGGTTCTCTGGGAGCAGATGGGGAGTTAAGTGCCTTACTCAAGGGCATTTCAGACATGTCTTGCCATTTCAGGGAATTGAACTGGCAACCTTTCAGGAACAATGCTGCTTCCCTAACAACCAGGCCTACATACATCTTTTCTTTTCAATCCCACTACAATTTTCCCACAATTCTAAAATAATATAGCTAGTTTCACATTGGAAGGGGAGAACAGGAGGCAGATATGAGTGCAGGTAAAGTTTTATTAACAAGATGAACCAAAATACAGTAACGAAAACAAGAACAAGGAAACAAACAAGAAAACCAAACAGATAAAGGAAGATCAAAATATTAAAACCAAACATACTGAGATAAGATACTGAGACAAAGGAACTAGGCCTGATGGTGCCAAAAAAGTTTTTATAAATAAATAAAATATGCCCACACAATGACAGACAAAGACATGCTGAAACAAAGGGGTACTTGTAGACAAGACAGACAAAGACTAGGCACACCTGGAGTGGAATAACAAGAGGGCAGGGCTACAAAGGTGGCACAGGTGAGAAAAAACGATGACAGGGCGGAGCAAGGTCAGAGACAAGACCAAAAACAAAACAGAAAAGCACATGACAAACAAAAAAAAACAAAGAAGGACAGACAAAGAACAGAATGGAAACAAGACTGACAGAAGTGTAACAATAGGCCCCTCCCCAACACGCAACACTGGGGCATGTAAGCCAACACCCCCAGAGCTGGTGAAGGAGAAGGACCCAGAAAACAAGAGACAACGCCAAGGGGCAAGAAATAAACCAAACTAGACATGACAGGAGACTGGACGTGGGATACTCTAGACATGACAAGACTGGGCAACGGAACTGGTATGAGCACACTGACGGGGACAGACCCAAAACAGTGACAGGGATGGGAAAAACAACAGCAGCAACAGGAAAAGGAACTTGGACAAAGGTACCAAAACAGTAACAGAAAGGTGTACAATAACAAAAGTGGGTAAAGACCCAGGACTGGCTAATGTCTCTGGTACAAGTTGTGCAACCAGCCTGGGGACAGTTCTGAAAGTCAACATGGTCTCATTTGAGCAGAGCACCTTCCTCCATACATTTGGGCAGTTTCCCACATGCCTTTTGGCAAACTCAAAATGTGACTTCCTATGTTTGTCTGACAGATCATGTGACACATAGACTGCACACCGGTGAACTTCATTTCCCTAAGCATGAGACTTTTGAAGGTAATTGGTTGCACAAAAACTATTTAAGGGCTTCATAGCAAAGGGAGTAAATACATATGCACATGCAATATATAGGCCCTGTTTCACATGACTCCATCTCCCCTATGTAGTGCACTTTGTAGGGTGTGAAATAGCAGCATATACAGTACATAATCTCGTTCATATGTAGATACTACTTTAGGCTGAACATGGATTACAGCTGTTTTACTTTTAGTGACACCACAAAAAAATGTAAATGGGCTGCTTTTTAACATCAAAAATATGTACAGATAATACTAAAATGCATCCCAGATTTTTCATACCATGAAGTTTACATAGATGTCTTGTCCACTGATGGTATTGTTTTCCCAAAAGTTAAATCATCTTAAGTTTATGGTAAGGATTATGTTGAATTTAGCTTCAGTTTATTATGATAAAATAAAAGTTATCTTTAGATTAACTTTACATTAACTTTACATCCTGTTCACAAGTCAGTTATGGTTATGGTTAGAAAAAAAGCGTAGGTTTAGGTTTTATGGTTATGGTTAGGGTTTAGATTGCATTAGGTTTAGGCTACAGTGATTGATTTGTAATGTGTTTGTTCAAATAGGTTAATTTCTTCATGTGTGGTTGTATATGCATGAAAGGCAGCCTATGTTAAGTACACATTGTTCAATTTCTGAAATGGCATTTACTCCCATATGAACAAATTTCTCTTGACATCAGACTGGCTTTTGTTGGTTTGATCTCAAATAATGGCTGAGTAATTAATTTTATATGTGAATACTTTAAGAGGGAACCTATTAAACACTCTTTTTAAAGAATCGTATAAGAATAAACTTTTTGTCTTTGGAAAAGAATTTGATTTTTTTACCGGATATCCTGTGAGTGTGCAATTTTCTATTAAAATCAAGGAAACTTTCACTCATTTGGGCCTTCAAAAGTGTCTGAGACCTATAAAATATAATGAATTAATCACATGTTGATTATTGGAACATTGGAACACGTGATGTCCTTTCAGATATGCTCTTCTCCAGTAGATTTTATTTTCATGTTTTTCTTTCACACATCTTTTCTCTTTTATTTGGATGGACTGTCTGGACTTCTCACTCCCCAAACATCCCCAGCGTATGGAGCGGCTATGTTGCAGGTGTGAAATTGGAATGGAATTGGAGTGTGTGGAGGCGTCCGGCCTGTGCTAACCCCACAGAGGAGAAGGCATGAAGGCTGAGAGATTGTGTCTCACGGCTTTCAGCAACACTTCAGATGCGCTAAGCTCTGCACCGAGCTGTAAACACACAGCACATCGAACACGAAGGCCAGACAACCAGAGAATATGAGCTGGGAAAACACTGACAGCAGGAGACACAGGAAAGTATTTTTGGGGTAGTTTCTATATTTCCAAGAAGTGATTCTAGTTATCACTGTCTAAATGCTTGATTAGTATTTAAATACAGTATATTCATATTTCAGTACACCAGAAATTTGATACTGAGTTTTTGTATTAAGCCATTACCATCGCCTGAAAAAAAGACAGAAGCTCTGAACTTATTGAGATTGTTATTAAAAGATATACTTAGTATTAGGGCTATTAGTATTAGTATAAGGTAATGTGAAAATAATACACAATGCATTCTCACTTTAGCATAGTTAAAAATATATTAGTGCTCAGCAGATAGTTTGAAATCTTTTAAAAAGCTCCATAAAACTCAGCTTTTCAGGGATTTATACCCTTTATCTGCAATCCTTACTTTTAGCTGGTGCCAGGGTGCCAGTCCATTGCAGGTAATACATAGCTTTCAATGGAAGGCATAAACAAGTGAACAAGTACATAGTAACTAAAGGGTGTTTATCAGTAGAATCATGTGGTTATTGCAAACATTTCACAAATAAGGCATGTAACTATGATTCCCAATGCATTGTACATAATTATAGATTACAAAAATGGCTGTGATCAAAGTGTGATAGGAAAAGTGTAATTAAAAGTGTGATTCATCTTACAGACGTAATTGATTATTATTGGGTAATTTAAAATAAAATAAAAATAATAAGGAAAATTACTATTTTGTGTTTGTTGTACTTCTAACCATAATTATAGATCCCTTAAAATACTTACAATTGACATCCAGGGCATATAGGAACTTTCCTTACAGGCACTGAGTTGCTTTGCAGCCACAACTACCTGAAATAAACAGTGGAGATTTGACTGAGTGCAAGGACCAAAATAAAAGTGTTTTACAGTCAAAGTGCCTGTAATGAAAAACGAAAGGCGATCTGGCGTCATATGAAACCCACAGTCTGGGGAGAGTCCGACATGACACCATTGTATTTGCGCATTGCAAAAGATTGGATGATGAAAAAGACTGGATTTGGACAACTTTTACAGTGAATCAGTGAATCAAAATGTATTTGTATAGCACTTTTTATAACTGATGTTGTCACAGAGCAGCTTTACAAAAAATAAAAAATGAAAAGAAACAACACATGAAACAAAGGATAAAGACATAAACCCCCTGCTGGGCAAGCCAAAGGGTAACAGTGGCTAGGAAAAAAAAATTCTCAGAGCTGGAGAAAGGAACATTGGAAGGAACCAGGCTCACAAGAGGGGACCCATCATCCTCTGGTCAACTACATATACATGTCTGCTGGAATACTCAAGTGTACTGAATTAATGGTAGTTTGATGGTGGACATAATAGTTACAGTAGCAGCTAATTTGAGTCTGTGTAAATTTCTACATAGTTGGTGATGGCAGGTGGGCAACTAGTCCAGGGCAAGGCAGGAAACTAGTCCAGGTCCTGTAGCTGGAAAGTGGACAGCCAATGTGAAGTGGTGGCTGGGGAGCTCAGGGTCCTTCTGAGATGGGGTAGGTTACTATTTAATAAGCCATTGGGTCATCCGCTGGGTCATCACTGATTCAGGAAAGGTACTAGGTTTAGAGGTAAACAGCAAAACTAGAAAATTTGACCATATCAGTGCAATCTTATCAGCACTACACTGGCTTCCGATCAAATTCTGTATTAATTATAAACATCTTTTACTTGCATATAAAGTCAGACACTGGCTTGCTCCTGTGTACTTGCAAGATCGAATCTCCTATTTTGAGCCATCACAATCACTCAGATTGCAAGGTGCTGGCTTCCTAATAGCTCCCAGAAGTCAGAAGTCTTCAACAGGGGGAAGAGCCTTTTCTTACAAAGCCCTCAGCTCTGAAATACCTTCCAGATAATGTTCTGGACACATTGTCAATCTTCAAGTCTCGGCTGAAAACACATTTGTTCAGTGTAGCTTTTGGTAAGTAATGTCGTAGCTTAGTTACAGGCTGGCGATCCAGGGGGTTATGGTTATAGGGAATTATGGTAAACTGTTGCTGCTGCCATCTGACTCCTTCAACTTCATCCTGAAACATGATCGCCATCACAAATGGTGGAGTGGCTGGACGCCAATGTTTCAGGACGCAACCATGTTGATATTACCTTCTGGTTCTCTCCTTTTAGTTAGAGCATTTTGAACTAACTAAAGTCCGTTCAGGTTCCTGCTTGAACATCCTGACAACAGTGCATTGCAATAATCTAACCTTGAGGTGATAAAAGTATGCACTAGCTTTTCATCATCGTGTTGGTCACATGATAAATCTGAATCAAATTTTTTGCTGCTGTACCAATTGTGTGAACAAAGCTTTAGCATGGTGGTGTGACCTTCCACGCCAAAAACTCCCAGCAATGATTTTTACTCTTCAATAAAATTTCAAGCAGTGACTTTATTAAAGACTGTTTAAAAATAACATCATGTCAATATCATCTCCACAGAAGCCTATTCAGCTTCTGTGACCATGTCTCCAAATTAAACAGTCATTTGTTCAGCGCTGTTCCTAAAAACTGTTTTTCAAAAAAGCTAAGAATAATTCAGCCCAGGTGCTCAGCAGTGTAGCACTCATCAGCTGATGGCCTAACACTCTAGTGGGCCAGCATCATGCAGGAAAAGCTGACCCTCTCTCCACTGGGTAATGGTCTTATTGACCAGCACACATAGCAGGTTTGCCTTTAGCAAACCAATCATTAATGGTTTTAGTTTTGACTGCTCTGCTCTAGCCAGGGGAACATGCCTCTCTGTCATTCTGACAGATGCACTCTGTATAACAGTGACCAGATGCAGTGCAGTAATTGGCATACTGCAATTGAAAAAGACTGTAGCATTGTGGGAAAAAAGCACCTTATCTGAGCTTCATATTGGATTTTTGTGCATATATTACTGTACAGTAATGTGTATGTTTGTGTGTGTGTGTGTGTGTGTGTGTGTGTGTGTGTGTGTGTGTGTGTGTGTGTGTGTGTGTGTGTGTGTGTGTGTGGGTGGGTGCTGGAGGAGAAGGAAAGTAATACGCACCAGCATTTCCCATTTACTAATTGAGTTGAGGAAGTAAATCACTGTTTGGTTGTGCTTTGCGTAAGGTGGATTAGCTTTTCTTGACAATCAATGAGACCTGAAGTGCCTTGTTTTGCTCGTTCTCTGATGAGTACATTCTCTCATGGGGATGAATCAGCATCTTTAACAAATGAGATCCAAGGGCCTATATATATGTGTGTGTGTGTGTGTGTGTGTATGTGTGTGTGTGTGTGTGTGTGTGTGTGTGTGTGTGTGTGTGTGTGTGTCTGTACGGATGCGTATTTGTGTGTGTATGTGTCTGAATGAGTGAGATGAGAGAACTGTACGTGGGAGTTTGACCTGGATTCCTCTAAATGCTCACTCATTACTACACATGGTTGACACCTCGTTGACAGTCATTTCATTGAGTGCAGTGCAGCAGTAATGGCAAAGACAAAGACAAGCAATTTCACACAGATTATTGCTGCTAGAGGGCTTATTTCACACATTCGGTTATTTTACATGTGGCCAGATGTTTAATTATATATAACTGTATTGTTGAACAATTTTCTTCACAGCTGGATTCTCTCTCAAACACCTCAAAGAATACTCCTGTGTTTATGAAGGTAATCTCTCTCTGCTGCATTAGTACTGTCTAAATAAATGTTATCTTCCAGCATATATAATCAGTGTTGTTGAAGTAAAAAAGTAATCCATGGCAAATTACTCATTAGAAATAACTACATTTACATTTATGGCATTTGGAAAAGGCTCTTATCCAGAGTGACGTACAAAAGTGCTTTGCTGTTTACTCCTTAGCTAGTTAGTAGAGTGGAATCCAGAATCCAAGTTAAGATGATAAGATGTCTTTATTGTCATTGCATAGCATTCAATGAAATTGAGCAGCAATCCAACTGCACTTTACACACACAATAATAATGAACAAAAATATATTTAAAAATAAGACTCTATACTATACTATACTATACTATACTATACTATACTATACTATACTATACTGTACTGTACTATACTGTACTGTACTGTACTGTACTGTAATATACTGTATGATACTATACTACACTGTACTATACTATACTGTACTGTACTATACTGTATGATACTATACTGTACTATACTATACTATACTGTACTATACTGTATAATACTATATTATACTATACTGTACTATACTGTACTGTACTGTACTGTACTATACTGTATGATACTATACTATACTGTACTATACTATACTGTACTGTACTATACTGTACTGTACTGTACTGTACTGTAATATACTGTATGATACTATACTACACTGTACTATACTATACTGTACTGTACTATACTGTATGATACTATACTGTACTATACTATACTATACTGTACTATACTGTATAATACTATATTATACTATACTGTACTATACTATACTGTACTGTACTGTACTATACTGTATGATACTATACTATACTGTACTATACTATACTGTACTATACTGTACTATACTGTACTGTACTATACCATACTATACTATACTATACTGTACTATACTGTACTGTACTATACTGTACTGTACTGTACTGTAATATACTGTATGATACTATACTATACTGTACTATACTATACTGTACTGTACTATACTGTATGATACTATACTGTACTATACTATACTGTACTATACTGTACTGTACTGTACTATACTGTACTATACTGTATGATACTATACTATACTGTACTATACTATACTGTACTATACTATACTGTACTGTACTATACTGTACTGTACTATACTGTATGATACTATACTGTATGATACTATACTATACTATACTGTATGATACTATATTATACTATACTGTACTATACTGTACTGTACTATACTGTACTGTACTATACTGTATGATACTATACTGTATGATACTATACTATACTATACTGTATGATACTATATTATACTATACTGTACTATACTGTACTGTACTATACTGTACTGTACTATACTGTATGATACTATACTATACTGTACTATACTATACTGTACTGTACTATACTGTATGATACTATACTATACTGTACTATACTATACTGTACTATACTGTATGATACTATATTATACTATACTGTACTATACTATACTGTACGATACTATACTATATTATACTATACTATACTATACTGTACTGTACTATACTATACTGTACTATACTGTACGATACTATACTATATTATACTATACTGTACTATACTGTACTATACTATACTGTACTGTACTATACTATACTATACTATACTATAATGTACTGTACTGAACTATATTATACTATACTGTACTATACTGTACTATACTGTACTATACTATACTATACTATACTATACTATACTATACTATACTGTACTACTCTAAAATGATATATTCTAAACAGTCAAATAGATAAATAGATAAGTGAGGTAGCAGCCGGTTATTCCACATTCCCTGATAGTTTATAGAATTATTGCTCACCTTAAGAATCATTGCCTAGAATAGTATAAACGTAAATATAAGCCACTCAAGAGCAAATTGTGCGGTGAAGAATGATAAAAGAATAAACTGAACTCAGGTGGAATGCAACATTGGAACAGTGTACAATGAGTTCTATGGGAATCAGGGCCAGTGAAGTGGTGTTGTAGTTGGTGTTCAATTCCCTTCTACTGAGAACAGTGTTTCGTGAGATTCAAAAGGCAGTGTGTGTGTGTGTGGGTGTGTGTGCGTGTGCGTGTGTGTGTGTGTGTTTGGAAGTGTTCAGTTGCCCTACAGGGCAGCAGGTCTAAAAGATGATGTTCTGGTTGAGATGGGCCTTACAGGATGTGGGCTGCCCTGCTGAGTCAGTGGAAGATGAGCAGGTCCTCCAAGCAGGGCAATGGGCAGCAAATGATCTTCTGTACAGTGTTTATGACTCTCTGAAGTGCTCTCCTATCTGCCACTGAGCAGCTGCTGTACCTCATTGAGATACAGTATGTCAGCACACTCTCAGTGGTGGAGAGGTAGTAGGACACCAGCAGCTTCTCCTAAAGTTTGTTTTTCCTGACACTTCTCAGGAAGTAGAGCCTCTGCTGTGCCTTTTTGACCACTGTCATGGTGTAAGATTACTCTCTGAACACCACTCAGTCAGTCTCTGGACTTCATCACGAACTCATCTCCTCCAGAGAGTTCAATCACTGTTGAACTTATCTAACAACCCTGTGGTGCTCCAGTGCTGTGTTTGATGATGGAGGAATGATGGAGACCTAGTCTTACAGATTGGATGTGGTCTGTCAGAACGTCCGTGATGCAGAGGCAGGTGGGTTGGGAAAGTATTAAATCTGTGAGTTTGGTCACCAGTTTGTGGCAAATGACTGTATTCAAAGCTGAAGTCTATGAAGAGCATCCCCACATAGCTCCCCTGGTGTGTGTGTGTGAGTGCTGTGTGGAAAGCAATGGTGATCGCATCTTCTGTGGACTTGTTTGCTTTGTAGGCAAACTGGTATGGATTAAAGGTGAGTGGGAGGATGGCTCTGATGCAGAACCAGTCTCTCAAAACACTTCATTGTAATTTATGTAAACACTACATCAATAACAGTCATCATTGAGGTCACTAATGGTAGTCTGTTTTGGCAGTGGAATGATGGTGGCAGATCTCAGACATGATGGGAAGATGGATTGGGATGGGGACAGGTTGGTGATTTTTGTGAAGACCACACAGAGCTGGTCTGTACATACCTTCTCTTTATGGTCTTTACAAAAGTCTTCAACCTGTCTGTGATGCTGCCAAATACAAATGTCAGGTTGGATACCTTGATACCTAAAGACTTTAATATAATTATAAGCCTTTTATGTGTTAAATGACTCTGTCAGCTGTTTGGACCCCAAGAGGATGTTTGTTCTACCTCTTTGGTTCCAGGACAGAAAGGAGTCTAGAGGCTTGTCTACATGCATCTTGAGGGATGGTGGGTCAAGCCGAGCTGTACTTGATGCTCAAAGAGCTCTTGGTACAGATCTGGTTTTGACCATTACCATCAGGTAGGGAGGGCCTGGTCCATTTTTTGGCTTTGTAGGCCAAGATCAAGGTTTTGAATCTGATGTTCAGCTACAGGAAGACAATTAAGGGAATGCAGCACAAGCATTACATGGTGAGACATGCCACTGCATTTTGGATATGTTGCAGGGCCTAATGGTCCGCATAGGAAGGCCAGATAGAAGGGAGTCTAGTCTTAAAATGAGTCTGAACAAGCACCTGATTGGCCTCTCTAGACAGAAATAGTCAAATTCTCCTGATCTGCATGAACAAGTCAGGTAAACTAGTCTTGGACAATCTCCTTACTTCTCCATAACTCCCTTTCATACCAAAGCCAAAGCCAAAAAGGACCAGCCTCAACCTGTTGTCAAAGGTCAAAACCAGATTTGTACCAAGAGTCATTTAAGCTTCAAGTTTTCATTCATTGAGTCATATGAAAACAAACATCAAGACTCATCCCTGCTTTGGCAACAAGGAGGTGAAATGAACTTCCCCTGGGGAAAATGCTGACTAAAGACATATCTCCTTCAAGAGCACTTAAATCAGCACTTATCTTGCATTTATAGGCTTGCGATTGCACTAAATGTTTTACCTTGATTTCTTTGACATTCAGACAAAGGGCAGTATATAGAAATATTTCATCTAGTTGTTGAACATTGTACATATTTTGTGTGTGAGCTTTCTTCTCTCATTCTGTGAATGTGAGTGAGCTATGTGCGTATTTTATGTTGTCTATTAATTACAAAAACGTACTTCAACAGCCAGGTTTCATTACAAATTTTCTACATATGTAACATCGTATGAGGAAGGTTAGACAATGTCTACACCAGAACACAGCAAGCTTTAATCCCAGAAGAAAGCAAAAGAGCAAGACACAATAAAACATGTACTGAACAATCAATGCACACACCTTAAAAGTTTTGAGTAACAGCTGCAAAAGAAAAAAGTACCATAATGTCTGTTCTTTGTTTGCAAAATGCAATTACATTTGTACCCCACTGAGACTATAATCTAATCCCACTAGGTAGGGACCTTTTCTGAGTGGACATCTAAGCCCTTTTGTTAAGGTTAATGTTAATTTATCCTTTTTATAACTTATTCAGAAAGACAGTCACTAATAGAGAAACTTATGTCTAAAGTTTGGACATGAAATTAAAAAAAAAAAAAAAAAAAATCACTAATTTCAATCTGAATTAAATCCCAGTTTAAATACCAAAGGAGCTTCCAGGCTCTGTCCATGTGCACATGCTCAACCTGCATGCAGACTCTGGCTGATCAGTGATAGAGCGCAGGACTAATGATTTCACTGACCCAGATATGGGGTTAAAAAAAATGCAAAGTAAGGGGCTGTTTGCTCTCTTTTTTTGCTCTCACATTGTTCAAATTTAAAGGTCATAGATATAAAAAAAGTCAAAAATAAAAGTCATTAGAAGGGCTAATACTGATACATACATAAATAAAAAAAAATTATTTTATTTGGACCACTGTCAAGTATTTATTATAAATGTTTTATTATACCGTATTATACTATACTATACTTGTCAATTTAATCATTACAAATAATTCATCAGAGTCTTGGATTTTCAGCTCAGACACTGTGGATGATCAATTCCCAACAGGATTTTAGTCCTGATTAAAGTCCACAGATCTTTATAAGAAAAAAAAAAACATTAGAAAATGTTTATTTTGGTAAATAAAAGTCAAATTATAAAAACATCTGGTTAAGATTGGAAAAGTTATTGAACAGCACATCTTAAACAACAGTGAAACTCAAAGAACATCTTCCTAAAAGTTCCGGAAAAAAAAATCTCCATATAAACTGCTGACAGTCACTGAAGACAGCAAAGCAACCTTGAACAACACACTTAAATTCCTTCTTACAGAGAATGTGACCTAACACTTATCAGCAGAGACACTAGTCCCCCCACTTCAACCTTGATTAAGTTCTGCCGACTCCCCAGATTGTGTGTGAATGAGAGCAGACAGCGAAATCGTCTACAGAGTGGAGGCAGGAATGGGGGCTTTAAGTGATCATTTAATAACATTATTCCTTATCTGGAGCAAGCATGCCAAAACCTAATGGCATAGCCTGTGCCAGACAGGAGATCATTTCATACATGAGAGAATTAGATGAATGCTTGAACAAAGTCTGAAGAAGGACCTAATAGGAATATAGGAAAAGTTAAATTACTGTAAGTATAAAAAGAAGCTTTTACAATGAGAGAAAGAGAGAGAGAGAGAGAGAGAGAGAGAGAGAGAGAGAGAAAGATGATTGAGTCCAGTACAGTAAAGATTTTTTTTACACCCAACATTTTACATGACCAGTAGTAGACACCCAAGGTGATTTTTTTTTGGCATCACTCAAAGAACCATTTGTAGGACATTTATTTGTAAGAGCACATGTTCTAAGATGAAATGGTACTCCTGTTGACTTGGTATCCCTCTCCATTTCTCTCTATGACAGATGCTCCACTCTAATGGCCAAATCACGTCTGTTCTCCACCATGGCTTTATCTGTCCCTTCAGTAAAGGTCACCCTCAGTTGGTTCTCCTGTCCCCGACTCCACTTTCTGCAGACAGATGAGAAGCTGCCATACAGATAATAAATAGCCCCTGTGATTGGGAATTGTCACAGTATGGAACAAGTGGTGTGAAAGAGCATTGATGGATTAAAGAGAACATGATGTACCTACATGTATGTATGTGTGTGTGTGTGTGTGTGTGTGTGTGTGTGTGTGTGTGTGTGTGTGCGCGCGTGTGTGTACTTCATAGGAAATATTGTTAGATGTCAAAAGGATTGACTGACTAAAGTTATAGCTATATAGCAGTAAGTGATTATAGCTATAATCTCTGATACACAAAGAAAACATATACTGTACTGGTGAAGGAAAGGATTTTATTGCTATTTTTTATTAGTCCATTTATAGTGATGATGTTAACAAGATTGTTTTCATCATGACATAATCTAACAAACAACTAGCAGATTCAAATTCTGACAAAGAAGAAGAAATAGAAATTTATTTTTATAGCACTTTTTACAACAAAGGTGTTATCACAAAACAACTTTACAGAAATCAGGATCCAAACCTCTTTTGAGCAAATCAGTGGGATACAGAGGAAAATCTCCCTCAAACTGGGACAAAAAAACCTTGCGAGGAACGAACCCATCCTCCTCTGGCTGACACCAGATAGCACAAAGAACACACAAAATGAATGAACATGACTATCGGACTAAAATAAAAAAGAATTATAGCTATGAATTATATAATATATAATATAAGAATTATATTATATAAGTGTGAGCATGAATTATAAGAGAATGTGAGAGTGCATAAGATATAAGTTTAGTGTTAATATGAACGTCCATGCCATATAAACCATCATGAGCAATGTGGGGATCCCAATGCAGACAGTATTACAGAGGACAGCAGGTTGTGGGGAGCTGGGGAGGGTGACATCAGGGTAGATCAGTCAGGACAGGGCATCTCGATACAAGAAAACAGAGGGAAGAAAGGTTAGGAAGGTTTAAGCACATATTAAGGAGGGGGGGAAGCAGGTAATAGCACCTAACCATGAATGGACATGAACCAACTTCAACCAGGCAGCAGTGGCAGCTCAGCACTTGGGGGAGAAACAGAGAAACAGGAAGAGAGAGAGAGAAAAAAAAGTAATTATATTTAGGAGTTTAGATGAAGAGCCTGTAAAGCAGGTAGTTTACTAAGAACTGCAGTTATGAACAGAAACCTGTAGTCAGTGTAGCACAGAGCAACAGCAGGAAAACAGCATGTAAATGTTTAACCAAAAGCCTGTATGAAGAGAAATGTTTTCAACCAAGATTAGAAGACAGGGTGTGTCTAGAACAGTAACAGAAAAGTTATTCCAGAGTTGGGGCACTTTATGGGAGAACGTTCTTCCCCCTGCAGTGTGTTTTACTAATTTGAGGAATTGTTAGGAATGAAGTGTATGCAATGGGTTGTACGATTTAAGAAGGTCTTTAAGATGTGGGGCTAAACCATTGAGTGACTTGAATGTCAGAAGCAGTATTGTATAGTCAAGTACAGAACTCCACATGTGTTCATTCATAGTTTTGATGCCTTCAGTGAGAATCTACAATGTAAATAGTCGTGAAAATACAGAAAACGCATTGAATGAGTAGCTGTGTCCAAAATTTTGACCTGTACTGTATATATATATATATATATATATATATATATATATATATATATATATATATATATATATATATATATATATATATATATATATATATATATATATAAAGACTTTAACCTTAGCACTTCTATAGATGACCAGATGGCTTTCCTGCCATAGTCACGTATGTCTCTCTCCCCTCCCCACTCCTCTGCTCTTGGCTCCCTTGGCCTTTCTGTTAGTACTTTCTCTTCATTTGTTCTGACAGGTTTGGCAGATAGCAGTTCCTGCTGCTTATTGAAAAGTTGATTAATCATTAATTTCTCTACACAGTAGTTTTCCTGAGAGATTCCTCTCTAAGCCACACTGCTTGACCTCTGAGGATTCTTCTTTTTTACACACTCAACCTTCACACCTGACCGCTTCCCCACATACGTTTGCCACTTCATATTTGCTGCAGTGAGTATGCATTTGGTTAATGCGCTTTGAAGCATGCAGGGCACTGCATGGGCAATGCAAGGCAAATGTCTATTTTTAGTCTAACCGCTGTTTGTTCCCAAACCAAAACTGGTTGCAGTAATTATGCCTGTTACAATAATTATGTTATTGACTTATCATACAATATCTGGCCATAATCTCAATTATGTTTGCTGAGTTCAGTATTGCCCATTGTATTGACTCAGTAAAGAGAGCACATTAACATTAACAATGGGTTTTATTTTACTTATGTTTGATTAAATTGGATGTATTATTTTATATTCCAGTGTCTTGATATTCTTAACAATTAAGCTAGTAACCTCCTTAATTATACTATTATATAACCATTATATCAGCAGAATAAAATTGTGTTTGAATGACAATAATATCATTTATTGCAATTATTTCTGAAATGAAATAGAATTCTAGTATTCTATAGTGATTCTGGTTGCAATAGTGTTGTGCCAGACTATCATTCAGAATAGCAGTGGGTTAAGTCAATGATGAGTTTAATGTGTGGAGGCAAGCGGTGAGTACCAAGATCAGAAGGCCTGGTGTCCAAGTGTGGGCAGTTTCTTATGATGCCAGATCTGTACACTGTAGCCCAATTTCTGATCCGCATACTGCTGCCATCTCAAGAATTTGCCTTGAAGACACAGATCCTATGCCATGGCCAGTAGCATCGCCAGACCTATTCTCTATGAACATGTGTTGGATGTAATTGGACTTTAGCCTTCAAGCTCTAGCCTTTCTGTATGTGTAGTTCAATAAATTTTGCCCATAATCATTTAAATTTTAATATTATATATGTATACACACCAGAGCAGACTGGATGTGACTGGATATATCTGTGTAATATCATCTGGACACACTAACGATGTTCAAGCCAGTGCACTGGGGAAACACACCAGCAGCCTTACACAGATAAGAAGAGACAAGTGACCCTGTCCATGTCTAACTCTCTCTAGAAGCAGAGATTATTCCCAGAGAAAGAGAGAGAGAGAGAGAGAGAGGAAGGGGGGCTTTGAGGATGGGGGGAGATAAGTAAGCCATGAGAAATATTTGAGACTGACAGCTTATGGTTGGAAGGAGGAATGTGTGCACTATGGGGGCAAAATGACCTCATTAGTCAGAGCAGATGAAATTCCACCTATAAAAGCACAGCAGGGCCAGAAAGAGGAGCTTTGTTACAGGAACAAACAACTCTACTGTTTCACTGGAAACTGCAGTCAGTCCAATACACACTTACTATCAGATTTCCAGGACAGAAACATAATCATTTTAAAATCAATATAGCTAATATTTCATTCAATGTGAACACAATTGTCCCTGCATTGATACACATTCTGTCTTTCATAATAATATTTTATTCCTTTCATAAACCAGTGACTAAATATGGCAGGATAATCAACCAATGTTCATTCAATATTTGTTTATGTTTTCTTAATGTAGGTATTAGTAAGAATTAGTCTAGTGCCTATGTACCGATACATACTGTCTAGGATAATGTACTACAAATATGGCTCAGCCAATTAGATTTCAGGACTGCAAAAATCAGGTTTATAATTGTGTCTGACCTGTTGATCATGTGGTTTGTTTACTTTAATATCTAATTGAAAATTAGTGCTAGAGAGAGAGGGAGAGTGAGAGAGAGGGTGAGGAGAGAGAGAGAAGAGTTGAGAGGGGGTGAGGGGAGAGAGAGAGAGAGAAAGAGAGAGAGAGAGAGAGAGAGAGAGAGGAATGCAATAACTTAACACGACATCTAACTGTCATAACAGACTACATGTGATTCATAGTAGCCTTAAAATAACCACAGCATATAACTGTTAGGCATCACAACACACACACACACACACACACACACACACACGCTTTTTGCAGGGCAGAAGGACAAAAAAAGGAAAAAGATACACATGCAGATGATCTGCTTCTTCTTTGATTGACATTTTACCACTTCTGCTTTTCCCATCAATTTATCTAATCTATCCTACTGAAATTAATATTCTCTCTCTCTCTTTCTCTCTCTCCCTTTCTCTTTATGATTTGATTATTACTGATGCA
This sequence comes from Acestrorhynchus altus, assembly GCA_034509495.1. Taxonomy (NCBI): domain Eukaryota; kingdom Metazoa; phylum Chordata; class Actinopteri; order Characiformes; family Acestrorhynchidae; genus Acestrorhynchus; species Acestrorhynchus altus. Next base: position 4,050,141 of record JAVGWO010000027.1, on the reverse strand, counting down.
GATGTCTTTGACATTAGTGGTTTGCACTAATGCAGTCTTGCTTAAGTACAATTACTAATACCCTTTTACATGCACACACTTACTTTTATTTTTTACTACTATTACCACTGACAGTTATACTATGCCTGATTTGCAACAGTGACTACAAATCTGGTGTTAGTATCCAGTGGATATTTTAATTCCTCATT
>JAVGWO010000027.1:4004953-4047453 GCA_034509495.1 Acestrorhynchus altus | reverse complement strand
GTCTTCCATTGAAGTGCTGCATTTTGTCTTTAGCAATATTTTCTTCCTCAATTTCACTCGACACAACCTTAATGTTTTTAAAGTGCTTTTCTAGTTGAACTGGCATTGTGTGTGTATTGTGACACTGGGGATGATATGCTGGGTGAAGACTGTTGCTGATTACTGTTGTGTCATCAGCAAACTTCATGATTGTGTTGGACCTGTGTTTTGCAGTACAGTTTTACGTGTACAGTGTGTAGAGCATGGGTGACAGAACACAGCCATGAGGACATTCTGTGCTGAGTGTGAGGGTGGGGTAGGTGTGATCACTCATCTTAGTGGTTTGCAGAGGGATTTATTTCAAGAGTGTTGAGTTTCGAGACCAGTCTGGATAGGATGGTGGTGTTAAAGGCAGAGCTGAAGTCGATAAACATAGCTGCTTGGTCCCTCCAGGTGGCTGAGTGCAGTGTGTATTGCTAGAGAGGCCGCATTATCAGTAGATCTGTTATCATGATAGGCAAACTGATGGGAGTCCAGAGTGCTGGGGAAACTGCCCTTTATGTGTGCTAAGATCAGCCTCAAACCTTAAACCATTTCATCACTATGGTTGTGAGAGTGACTGGACGGTAGTTCATACAGGACATGGTGGGTTTCTTTGAGACTGGGACTGTGGTAGTGATTTTAAAGCAGGTAGACAGGGAGTTGTTGAAGATGTCTGTGAAGGTGGCTGCCAGCTGGTTGACATAGACTTTTTGAACTCTGCTGAGTTTCGCTTCCATCTGCTGTAACCAGTATGAGTGGCTCATTAGTGGGAGCCAATATTCTGATCAGCCATAACATTAAATCCACTGACAGATGAGGTGAATAACATTGCGTGCCTGGTTTTAATGTTATATTAATCAGCAAATAAATAATCAGATTTTGATTTGTTAAAGCAGGAAAAATGGCCAAGTGTTAGAATTTAGGCCTTTCCACAAGAGCCAAACTGTGATGGCTGAGCTGACTGGGTCAAAGCATAGCCAAAGCATCAGGCAGGTGTTGTGGGATTTTTCTTGTATGCAGTGGTCATTATCTACATAGGTGCTCCACAGAAGGATAACCAATGTTCTTGTAATAATGTAATGGGCATTATCAAAACTCATTGATGCTCATGGAGACCCATCTCACACCTCACAACTCAAATCTGGAATAAGAGTTTATAGTTCAGAGTGCATTCTCAAGCTTTTCCCCCAAAAAGTAACACGTTTGGGAATCCCTGCATTATTGAGTCCTCAAGGCCTCAAGAAAAAATCATTAATATTTCATTCCTGGCCAGTGATGCAACTATTTTCATGAAGCTATTGAGATGACTGTAGCATGAGCAGACCTGTGGATTCCAGAAAATCTTTTCACATGAACTCCAGACATTAACCAGAGTTGCCTGTTCAGAGAACATCGAGAGGTTGTCAGATGCATTCTCCCTACAGGAAATGTTTTGTGTAATGCCATATTGTAACCACAGGAGGCACAGCCATTACTGCTGTGAATTCCCTAGAAAATGACCTGCTCTATTCCATATATTGGCTCACTCAGACATTATCCAGACTTTGTGCTGGGCAGCTGTTTTCACATATCAACACAGAGAATGGGTCCATGTGAGAACCATTCTCACTCATGAGTACTGTGTTCAAGAGGTACAGCATTACCCACTATTTACACATGGGCTAATTAGGAGGTTGCCTGGATTTTTTAATAGGGCTACAAGAATAAAGTTCAGGTAATGTCTGGTACAAGTGATTGGGATGTTTCTGTTAACACACAGCTCCTCTGGGTAATGTCCAAAATAGCTCTGGATGAATTCTGGAGAATTAATTAGAAAATAAAACTCAGTGCCTTTTCAAGTTTCAATCACTGTGACAAGAAAAAAGAAATAAAAGACAGTTTTCCCTTCCATTTCCAAAAGAAAGAAGTTCTGGTCGAATTCAAACAGGAGAGAGAATAGGAGAAAGGTTGGTATTGTGTATGAACTGAGAACAAGGAATACAAGAAAGGAGATGGACTTCTTCTTCAGTTTTCCAGTCATCTTAGCTGCCACATATTCACCAGAGGAGCAAATTGAGATGCAAATAAGTCCTGATTCAATTATATTTCCATGTTAGTGTTTAAAACCTAATTGTGAGTTGGAAGTTAGCATTTGCCCTGTGATTCTTCATATTAACATACAAATACACACACACACACACACACACACACACACACACACACACACACACACACACACACTTGTTTACACATGCAGTCTTCTCTTGACCTTGAAATGAAAAAACACACAAACCCTCCCACACATTCATGTACACACACACAGACACACAGACACACACACAAACACACACACACACACACACACACACACACACACACACACACACACACACACACACACACACTCTTGCACACACACACCTGTAAAGAGCACATGAGTGTTAATATCTTCATATCTTCATATAGTGAGATAGGCTCTCCCACCAATGCTTCAGGCATGCACACACACGTCTCCATAGCAACATCATCACAGATGAGATACTTTAGATCACTTATAAATGAAATTTCAGGATACACAGGAGATCGTCACCTTTCACACATACCAAGATACACATACACAAATACACATGCAGACATTTCTATTGTATGCTGTCATTATTTCCTGAATGTAAAGCTTAAAGTGGCGACATTGCAATGCTCTGTGTTTAAAAACCCTTTGCCTGTAAAAATGAGTGTGTGGGTGCCTTTTTGAAAAGCAGTCCTGTCTGCGGCCTTTGTGCACATGGCCTGTTAGCGCCACAGATGACAAATGTGGCCTAATCTCTTATTGATTCTGCTCATTCTCCTCCAGAAAACCATTTAAGGCATAACAGCAGAAGCCAACCTCAGCAGACTCTTCTGTCACTAACAACTTCTCTCTCCTTCTGTGCTGAGCTCACACAAATGTATGATAATGACCGGCTAAATATGGGCTTTTCTTCAAAAAGAATTCAATAGTGATTGTCAGGGAGAAAACACTTAACTAACTGTATTTCCTTCTTATACATAAGTGTTAGTTGGAAAAGATCTGTACTTTCTGAGTGTGTGAAGCATTACAAGGGATGTGTGGCTATAGTAGAGCTGGTCAATACGACTCAAATCAATGATGAATAATGAATGTTCTGCCTTGATTCACGTTAATAGAGCATTGCTTTTTGTTAATGTAAACAGAAAGTTCCATGAAAGGTAGAAAATAAATATCTTACAAATATCTTGTGCTGGTGAAAGTAAAGAATGCAGGGTGGTGTCTGCAAAAGTCAAGAATCACCAACATAATCCCCAGAGTCAAGAATGAGGAGGTGGGGGTGTCAGTGAAGTCATTGGTGTTGGCAAATTAAAGAACAAGGGGGTAAGTTCCAGTGACAGTAAAGAATGAGTGTCAAGAACGTGGAAGTGGGTGTGTAGGTGAAACTCAAGAACGAGGAGGGTGGGGGGGCAGGGGGGGTTAGCAAAAGTCAAGAACGATGTCGGTGACTGTGAGGGGAGTGAGGGGTGTGGGCAAAGGTGGGCAAAAGTTAGTGTCCGTGAAAGTCAATAATAATAATAATAATAATAATAATAATAATAATAATAATAATAATAATAATAGTTTTACTTTGTTCAATAAAGCCTCAATTAGATATTTCTAATTTTTTTACTCAATGTGTATTAATCTTCATTCATTATAGCCTTTCTTAGAATGGGAGATCTTCACTATTTCTTAATACTGGAGGTCAGGAATGTAAAAAGTCATTGTAAAAATGCATAATAAAAATCAATTAGAAAATATTTATAAAGTTTAAATGACCTGTGGTACCATTTGTATTTAAATACATGAATAAACAGTCAAAATGAAAGTGAACTCAACCACCAAAGGATGTTAATATTGTAAGTACAGCAGGGTGTTCACATATGGACACATAAGGTGGCTCACTTTGTATATATCTTAATTATATATCTTAGTTGTTGTATGTATATATATATATATATATATATACACACACACACACACACACACACACACACACACACACACACTTTGGTAAGATTTCTGATCCAATTGTATATTTTTATATTTTAATCATCCCAAATCATTAAGTCTGTTACAAAGATTCAGAATATCCAATCTTCAAAGCCAAGCATCAATGTCTGATGAATGGCAGTCATGCTGTGTTCATTCCATGCAAACCCAAATCCATGAATCTGTCAGCAGATACAAACGTACATAGAGAATATTCTAAAACCTTAGCTGAACGGGTAGAAGCAGATAACCACGGGAGAGAAGATTTTCTCCCAGGCAGAGGGCTTATTGATTGGCTGCTGTCTTTCTCTGTAATTGGAGGTAATTTTCTGAGAGACAGCAGTGGTGCGCCCAGCCCGCAGCACTGTATGTGTGAGAGAGACGGAGAGGCAAGGCAAGGGAGTATTCCTGGACATAAAAAATGGAGAGATGTTAAAGCAAAGGGTTATTTTCAGTGTCTCTTGGGCTTACATTAAGGAATAGACAGGAAGCATTTGGTTGTTTGAGCACAGAGGGGAGTCGACGTGCTCTAATTTCGGCCTCTGTTTGTGCATGCATGTGTGACAGGACACAGCAGAACACAGCAGCATCTGCTGGTGTGAAAGGGCTTTAATTCAGACCACAGGAAATAGATGCTGCTCCTAACCTCTTTTCCGATGAGCCTTCAACAAACAGCAGCAAATTAGCCACTTTTAGTTCACACTGGGAAGCATCACAGTTAATTTTGCTGATTTAGCCTTGATGTGAAATCAAGTTTATGTTTTTGTCTTAGACTGTGCTTTATTTGATACAGTCAACAGTATGTTACCACCAGAATGTCTTCAGTCAAGCACATATGTTTTTAAGTTAGATTAGAGGTGAACTGGTGGCACAGTGACACAACAGGTCACACAGCTCCAGTGGCCTGGATTGAGGGTTCAATTCCTGCTTAGGTTGTTGTCTGTGAGGAGTTTGGTGTGTTCTCCCCATGTCTCACTCCAGGTTCCTCTGGGTAATCGCTTTCCACCAGCCTCCCAAAAATGCATATGGGAAGGTGAATTGGCCATGTGAAATTGCCTCAAGTGGTGTGTGTGTTACCCTGCAATGGACTGGCACCCGTCCTTGCACCCTGCGATTCCCGGAGGGCTGTAGCTTCACCATGGTGGATTTTTCTTGAAACCAGACTGGGACTGGACTGTAACAGCACTCCAAGCAGCTGTAGGCATAAATCAAGAAATGCACACATATTGGCCTAGTTGCAGAATTGTGCACATTTACACATCTCCTATACAAGACTGGTGTGGATAATTCATGTGGCCTTGCCATTAGCATGCTGGCCAGTGTTCAGCTTCACTCACAAGATAATATCTCACAACTTATACAGGTGTGAGTCTTCTCAATCCGTCTCCTGAAGTAATGCTATTTCATAATCAATTTCCTGCAATCGCCTGACATTTGGCATGTCTGTGTACATGAATAATTCACGAGTGCTGAAAGTTCCAGAATGTATTTAAATTTTTAACCTGCTAAACTTTCTGTTACTACAGCTGGCACCCACTTTGCCCACTCTGAACACTGTTAAAGATGTATGTTGCTGCTTCAGTGCAAAGAAGTCACTGAAAACCCAATGTTGCCATGATATTCATGTCCAATATGCATGATTCTGATCTCAAATGTACCAAATAAACAGTCAAAACACACTTCAGTTTACCAATATAATCTTTCTTACCCACATTGTGCCCAGGAATAGTATGGATTAATATTACAACCCTGATTATGGGCTTAACACAGATGTACATGTATGTAAAACCTATAGTGTTAATCAAAGCCACACACACACTCACATTCTCTCATTCTCTATCTCTCTCTCTCTCTCTCTCTCTCTCTCTCTCTCTCTCTCTCTCTCTAACTAAATAAATAAATAAATATATATTTATCTGTTCAATTGTTATTAAGGGCCTGAGTATGTACAGTGCTTTCACTGAAATGTCTTCAATAAAGGCAAGTCAGTGTGGTAGCTTGTTTAAAATAACAACTGTCATGGTTGGAGCAAATTGTCTGTTTCAATTCACTGATTAGGCAGCGTGATTGGAAAGTCAGTCTGAATGAGTTCAGAGAACTCCGCCTGTAGAATGAATCACTGACAAGATGCTAAGCAATCAAATTCTGTCTGTTTTACAGTGATTGCATTTTGTAATTGGATAATCAAGCCAACAATACTCATTCAAACCCTGTTGTGTTTCTCAATATCATGCTGAAAAGAGTGTAGCTCTTGTCCAACACAGGTTGCCATCACTCCAAATGCAAATGACACTGTCCCTCACAAAGACGTAATTCTGAATATAAAAGTAAGTATCTTTAGTGGAAGATTGTACCAAATTTGCACCAAGTCCATTTGATGTGCACCTGGAGAACTCTTGTAGCCAATCAATTAGGTCAGGTCAGTGAGGGTTAAACTCTCAGCCTCGTCTAAAGGTGTCTCTCCATTTCTTGGGTTGCCATCATGATCAATGTCTCTTAGCCACTAAAGCCCATAAGAACTGATCTACAATCAGCCCCCTCTATTTGTGTGTCATTAACAGCCATTATCCACCAAGTGCAAGAGTTATCTGATGTCAGCTGAAAAGGCCTCAGAGTGCACAAAAATATAGAGCAAGCCTACAGAGCCCAACTTAGCCCAATCAATACTAAAGCACCTTTAGCTAGAGGTCAACATCAAAAGCAAAGAGAGAGAGAGAGAAGAAAGGAAAGATGAATGGATGTGTGGGCACAGAGATGAAAAAAATGCAATATGATAAATGTCAGAACTTTGGTTTTAGTTTTAAAATATTCTGTGATGTTTTCACATATATAATAGTTTGTTTTTATACAATGTTTTGCTTACTTGATTTTTATTGAATCTGTGGTGATCTAATCTGTTGGAATAGTGAAAGTTTAAATGCCAAAGGAGACATTCAGTGCATGTTTACTGCTCTGTCCTCATGTTATTCCTACATGCCGACTGATCAGAGAGAGGGATCGGGGCTCACGACGTTACTGCTCCAAATATTGGGTTATAGAAGAAAACAAGAAGAATAATTCAGAATAAAAGACCTGAGAAGGGACAATACTGATACATACATAAATATAAATGTCATTCGGGTTTTTGGTGAGTACATGTTTGTCAAACTACAAAAACCCTATTCCTAACCCTAACCCTTGACCTAGGGTTCTAAAGGTTAGGAGGTTCAAGGGTCATGTTGAAAACCTCTGGAACTTCTGTTGTAAAATGTTTTTAAAATGTTTAAAATGAACCTCTTGAATGAAGCTGTTTTACACATACTGTTGTGCAATGTAATGGAGCATGATAGAAAATGTAACCTTCACAAATAATGCCATGGCCATAGATTCAAATACACAGAAATCAAACCCCTGAGGTTCTCAACCACAACTAACTGAGCTAATTCAAAACAACAGAGAGAGGCTCAGAAGAACAAAGTGGCTCACGGTGTCTTTAATGGAGATATCAAATGAAGTGCGGAGCTTGTGTGTTTTATTACCAACATTGTTTTAAATGGGAAAGCTGCATGTTCCCCAGCAGTTCTTATTGATCTTACAGCAGAAACAGAAGCTGGATCTGCAGGCATATTTCTCCTTCAGGAGAAACAGTCCTTTAGCAAAGGGGAAACTGCCTCAGCTGAGCATTACCATGAAGGTGCTCCACCACCTGAGGGGATACCAGCACCAAAAATAGATTCTGTTTTCACATTCATCGACACAAGGACACGTAAACGTGTAGGAATGCATTAGCACAAACTCATTTTGCTGATATACATAAAGGACATACATATATTTGTATAACATTTTGTATATTCACTGAAGGGCAAACACTATAATATTAATAAATGGACATACTCATAAGCTGGTCTGATCAGCTTGACCTAACACACACACACACACACACACACACACACACACACACATCCCATGAGGAGGCCTTTGTTCCTCTCACTGTTCATGAAAACAATTAACTAGACAAACCCTTTGAGACACAATTGTTGATTAGTGCGTTAATGCTTTTCTGAGTTATCTTTAACAAAGCACACACACACGCACACACACACACACACACACACACACACACACACACACACACACACACACACACACACAGTAGTGGTGCCAGCATCTTAGTTTGATTCTCTTTCGTCTAAAATAGAGGTTCTGATTGGCTCTGTCCCTGAGGTTGACTCTCTTTTGTCCCACCCCCAGCTGAAATGGATATTCTGATTGGTCCTTCTGCTGAGTTTGACTTTCTGTTGTCCCACCCCCAGCTGAAATGGACATTCTGTTTGGTTATGCTGTGGTGTTTGACTGTCTCCTAGTTCATGCCCATAGGTCAGTGTTATTATGGTTTAAGGAGAAAGGAGTGACCTCAATTAAATAGTCGCCTGATGTAATGTAATCTTTGCTGGAGTTTATTTTTTTTTTGTATCCCAATTCCATAATCCTGTTACATGTATTCCATTACCCAACCGTTACTTCTGTAACTCAAATGCCCACATACACATTTATAGTATTTCTACCTACTGTGTAATAAACTGTACTATGTGCCACAAATAATTGCTATGACACATTCAGTGTGTATAAGTCTGTTTATGTAGGACAGCAGGACAGCTGGTCCACACCTGTGTGAACTAAAGCAGAATAGTAATTATTCATTTATTAATGGTTTGTTTGCTGCGATCAGTCTGACTGTTTTGTAATTTGCCATTAAATCAGAGGTGCAGAGAGAGAATCATACTGAAATACATTTTCTCTGCACAAAAACCAGCATCGAAAAGAAACACATTGTGTATTGCAACATCCACCGATGGGACAGAGTGTGTGTGAGAGTTACATTTTCAATCTTTCCCCTTATTTTCCTCTATCATCTGCCAGTAATGCTTTGTGTCCCATAACATTCTCCCTTGTGTGTTTTCCATCTCTAAGAGCAATGCTGATTTTCTCTTTTGTTTTGCTCTCATGACTATTTTTACAAAAATGGTACTCTTTCTTCTGTGAAAGCCTCCTACATGCAAGTGCTCCTTCCCCCGAAGGAACGTTTTAAAAAGTGAGACATTTGGGAGATTATGAGTTCAATCTCCAGCTCCAGCCATGCTGTCAAAGACAACATACTTAGCCTCACTCTGTGTGTGTGGATTGGATGACCCCCCCCCCCCCCCCCCCCCTCCTCCCTTAGCTTATGATATAACAGGATTGGCAGTTAGTGTTCTCCTCCCAGCTGTTGAGCAGTGGCAGTGATGCATTAGTGCTTCACCTATCTCAGAGGAAGCACATGCTAGCCTCCATCTCCTAGTGGTCTCCTAGAGTAATGTGTGATTGGGCCGAGACCTAGCTAGTGGGTGGAAATTATGCGTGGTTAAATTGATGAGAAAGGAGAAAGAAGCAATGCTCTCTTAGCCAATGGAGAGAGAGAGAGAGAGAGAGAGAGAGAGAGAGAGAGAGAGAGAGAGTGAGAGAGAGATGACTATGAGCCTAGGTTAGATTTACTTGGTTTTGTGTTCCATGTTGCATGTTCCACATTACATAACAACATTACAGGGTTCCGAGTGGCACAGTCTAATGCGCTATGATCTGAGGATTGCAGGTTTCAATCCCAGGTTCTACATCATCAAATTGGCCATGCTCTCACTGGGTGGAAAGATGGCGCTCTCTTATACTGGCCAGCACAAGCATCTGTTAGCCATTTAATTTGAGCTGGTGACCATCCGAACACATTAGCTGCCAAGCAATGATGCAATGGCAGCAGTTCAGAAAAGAGGTGGTGGTTATTTTCACATATATTGGAGGAAGCATGTGCTTGTCTTCAGCCTCCTAGTGTCAGGAACATCTAATAATATGGGGGAGAGTCCTAATGGGGTTGAGACTTGGCAAATTTGGGCAAAAAAGGGGGAGGGGACATTAAAAAAAAACACATTACATGCAATGCAATGTCAAGTGAAATCACTTAGGCTCAGTGCATGAAATACTTAATTCACTAATGCAGAATTTTGGCTAAAGTGTACTACTGCAACACGGCTGACTGGCAGCTTTCTCTGGCTGATAAAAGACAACTGGGCCCCTGACAGACTAACTAAAATAAACCTTCAGCACAACAGTCAGGAATTTAATATAACAGCATGTCCCAATAAATATTTCATGAACAGTGTCAGCGTTTGTTTTGACCCTGCAAGGCTCACACAGTGCTCTAACTGTGCAAGCTCACGTCTCTGGAAAACATCAAGGCCTATCTTTGAGAGGTTGTAGTCCGGATTACTGTAACTGACATTTACGAAATTCCAATCCCAGTAGTGTGGAATATAAACTGTGATCAAGGGCAGAAATAATAGTTTTTGCATTTTACCCGTTCGCTGATGTGTAGATTCCGGTTCGTTCGGAACACAGTTAGAAAGTGGTGGCTTGTCACTGTTGAGAACATGGACTGTGGAGAACATAAACCGGACAGAGACAGGATTTATGATTTACAGCCCAGGTTTATTCCCTTTAATCTCAGTAATCAAAATGTAATAGTTTTACAATTTCAGCCTGAAACAATAAAAAGTAGATCAAACCTGTTTCCATTTGTTTTCCTAGAGTATTTGTGGTATTCAGATATTTTTGTCTTAAAAACAGAAATGCAAGAACATGCATGTGCATGTCACACAGACATTTATACTGTCATTCATGGTCATTCATACGTGGTCACTCTGATACCCTTCTTCTTAGTCTCTCTCTCTCTCTCTCTCTCTCTCTTTCACATACACATAGTGAGACAGCATCTAGGGATCTTGGTGTTGCTGAGATTAGGCTAATGGTCTTTCTAGATATCCAATACCTCTGCAACAATTCATCACAAGACTATATATAGAGAAAGCTGAACAGCAAACTCAAACACACAAGTGCAAACACACACACACACACACACACACACACACACACACACACACACACACACACACACACACACACAAATATACTTGAAAGGCGTTGGTCAAGAACATCCAATATATAAGTGGCTTTTCAAGCATTGTTTGTTGTACTGTTGACCCTTGTGATTTATAGCTCATGAAAAACAGAAATCTAGAATCTGTAATTATTAAAAATGCAATTTGGATGAAACAATTAGATGTAAATTAGATGTTTCCTATAACCATCTACCAGTCTCTGACATAAGCTAGAAGAAACACTTTCCCTTTCCTCCACACAGAACTCTTTCAGCTATATGATGTTTTAGAGTGAGTCTTTGTACAGACAGTGTAACATTTTCCTCAAGCCCCCTCTGATACAATACATATTTGATAGTGGTTTCTATGATGGAGAGTTGTCCACACCCTTCTGCAGCAAAGTAGCCCCAAGCCATGATAATGTTGTGACCAATTCAAAATGCTCTTAGCTGAAAAAATGTTTATTCTGGTATGAGATGTTTAGCGTGGTCTAAGAACAATAACCATTTTATTTTAAATAGATCATGTCTTTAGTTTGTCTGGCACAACAAGCTTCCAATCAAAGCAATAGTTGTGCTAAAATCTAATTTTTACAACCTCCCTTTACCCGAAATGCAGAACATCAGCTACAAATGTTTCTAAGGCTGACAGTAAAGTGTAGCCAAACATTCATAGTGACAGTACAAGGCTCATGTCACTAACAAGTTATGGGTTATAGCCACCATGTTTATAATTGTACAAATGACTGAATGTCTAAATCAGACCATATTTTTCTCAAACTAAGATCAAATCCTTGCTCGGCATGTTCACCTCCCAGGTCTTACAATCAAAGTCCTATCTGGGACCTATCTGTTCTCCCCCCTGTCTGTGTGGGTTTCCTCCAGGGGTCTCCGGTTTCCACCCATATTCCAAAAACGTGGATATCAGCTGAACTGGATACTCTAAATTGCCGTGGTGTATATATGTGTATGAATGTATGTCTAAATGCCCAGATACAGATACACACTGTGCTGGGTGACATCACATCCTAGAAAATCTAGAAAGGTGCTGTATAAACGTAACTCGTACATTCATTCAACTTCAGGTTTTTAGCAATCCTAAAGAGACTATCTTACTTTCTAATATAACTATATAAGTATAACAAAAACTGTAAAATAACTAAAACAGATAAAAAAAAATTCAGTACTTTGGGGTTATTTAGATGTTTCGTACTCCCACGACTTTTCAGCTGTGGTTATAGAGCACTTTTGATAAAGTACTGCTTAGCTGCTGCATGGATTACAGTTCAATGCTTAGTTAAGCTGAGAATTCCTAAGAATGCATTACCAACCTTCACACTGGAAGGTACAGGAATGAGTTATTTAAAAAAAAAAAAAATACATTATTATTTTCTCCTACTGGTTTGAGAAGTCTTGTGCTCTCTTTGCAGCTTGGTGTGCAGGGGATACAGAACCGACCCACTGCATCTTTAACTAAATCTGGACTAAATCTGAGGGGGGAATAAAATGAATAATACATTTTAAATCTTCCAAAACCATGCGTCTGTATAGTGGGCCATGCTGACTGGCACAGGCACACTAAGTAATAAAGAGAGGAAAGAGACATGCAGGTTGGCAGTGTTTTAAGTCCTGACAGTGGAGATGCGCTGTGAGTTCAGAATGTGCTAAACAAGCTACTTTTCAATTTGAATGCTCCAGTAAGTTTCATTAAGAGCTCTGATTAATTTTATTTGAAGAGACTTCAAAAGCTGCTAGAGCATGCAGTAGAGAATAGGAAAAGCCTGATAAAATTGCAGAGAGAGAGAGAGAGAGAGAGAGAGAGAGAGAGAGAGAGAGCGCGAGAGAGAGAGAAATCAAACCTTTCCTTGTTGAAAAAGGCATTGCATGGTGGATTTAATGAATCCTCCTTCTTGAAATATAAAAGATGTGTGTTTGGGGGAGAGGGGAACAGACATGTCCATACTTTCCAACATTCAAAAGATACAGTAGTGTTTATACGGTCTGAATCAATATTATAATTAAAACAATTTAAATGAGATAAAAGTGTATTAGCTTTTTGTTTAATTGATGGGCTCTAATGGATTTAATGCTTGTGGCTCTTTGAATATATTAACATGCCTAATCTGACTGATTAATGTCCATAAGTGTGCTTTTATGTACAGAATCAAATCAAAAGGGCATCCACCAAATTCCATGCGTGTGTGAGCGAGCAAGTGAGGGAGTGAGAAAGTGAGAGTGAGGGAGCTGGGGAGTGTTTGCCATGTTTACAAATGTCTGTTGATCTTGAGCGTGAGATGAAGGTGCCTTGGGAGCTCGATGTCCACCTCCACCAGCTGTTGTCATGGTGACCACGGAAAGCAACTCTTCAATCAATGTAACTGGACGGGCACCTGGGGTGAAATGATAAAGGCCTGGGAGGTTTCAATTATTTTTATAACATCCATAATAGTTCACAGTCATCCACAATAACCTATGGAAATATAAGTTCAGCAGTCAAACATATATATTTATGCCTGACTTCTGAACTTATATTTCCAGGTTTGGTGCTGCATTACTGTGGAGGAATGTTTTAACTGAACATTAAAAAATTAATTAATTAATACAATACATACATATATTGTATGTATGGTATTAATTAATTATTTATTATGTTTGTACTTGTGTTTATCCAATGGTATTGGTATTGTTGTCATTATCCAAGAAATCATTGTGTGTGTGTGTGTGTCTGTGTGTGTGTGTGTGTGTGTGTGTGTGTGTGTGTGTGTGTGTGTGGTGTTCGCAAAGAATCCATCTTCATTTGCACACTATCACACAGGCCTAAGCAGAACTGCCGAGAAGCTCCCTATTACTCATTGTTATGGAAACAGGAGCCAGACGAGGAGAGTTGTAGGAAATTTCTTTAGAAAATGGTGGGTGGAAGAAAGCAGGAGCTGAAATGAGAATGAGGAGAAAAGAATGAGTGAATCAAAAAACAATGTGATAACAAGGTGGCGGAGCCTCACAGAACTGTACTGTGTTTCAGCTCTGAGAATCCAGAAAACTAAATACAAACTGTAAAATCTCTAATTCAGCTTCTAATATATAACATGAACAATCAGTGTGTTCACATCATGATCATTTGGTTTTTTTATTTTGACAGTTACATTGCCATGGAAACATCCTGATAATTGATTTGTTCAGCTCACAGTGGTAATTCCTCTAAATCTGTACATGTACTGCAACACGAAAATGGGAAAAACTGACTGAGAAAGATTAAAGAATATGAGCACATTTCTAGAAAATGACTGTTGAATGGCTGCTGATATTTACATTCAACATCACCACAAACACTCCCCTCAGAAGGACACTTACTTCCAGAGCAAAAGAAAGTTTTTGATGGTCCAACCTTTTCCTCTCCAGCTGTTTCTCTGCAATCTCTACTTGAGTGTACAACATGTCCCTCCCCCTTCCCTCCTCTTCCACCTGTGCACAAGCAGAAACGCTCCCTGCTGGGACAGTTGGGTCGAGAAGCTTCAGTTTTTTCCCCATTTACAGGCTGAGTATAAATACCAGATGTTTTTCCAAACAGACCTGAGAGCTAGTGAGAAAACTTTCTCTGAATTTTGCAAAAAAAGTGCAATAAATTGAAATTGTGCACATTTCCTTTAATCACTACAGACAAGTGACATACCATGAACCTCAAATGCTGCTGTGTCCTCCATCTGCAGAAAGCTCACTAAGAGCTTACTTTTCAGCTTGCTAACAGGACGTCAAGTTGAAAGAACATAACAACAACACTATCCTATAAGATTTGGAACTAACATTTTTGGAACGTACATTGTGTTTGTCACAATGTTTAAACTATGCTATAATGTACAGCTTTGGAAAGCTGTGCCAGTGCTATAAACCAGCCAATGAGAGCAGAGCTTATGGTTTTTTTCCATGAGCCCTTAATAAATAAATAAATAATTTACTTAATATTCACTCATACAATGGATGGTATAAATGGTTCTTCAAGTAATGCCACAGAAGAACCATTTTTGATTCCAGTATCCTCCTAAGAATGAGCATCATTCACTAATTGTTCTTAAGAAGAAATTTCTTCTTAAAATTCACACTGTTTTTATGAAGATTCTGCCATTTACCAGTGTTTTCTTATTTGGGATGTGTTTGAGTTTTCAAAAAATGGGATCCACCTTCATAAGACCAATTCTGCAGTTAAAAAAACCTCAGTCACTGTGGAGTATTACTCGAATCATCATTAACATTTATTAGTTATAAATTAACAACAGTAAGTATATTTCTACCAGAAGACTCATTAGACTGTAATAGTATGACGAAATATTTTATTCTGACCAAAGGTGTACAATTCAAAGGTTAATAGTTAAAGTCTTTGGTGTTGGCCTGTAGGGCCAGTTTCTGAAGCATCTGGGCCCTCTCAAATCCTGCCTGAGTATGGAAGGCAGGGGCAGAGCCAAACCCCTGGATGACCAAAGGGACCAAACTGATGGTGGTGGGGGAGGAAGAAGGAAAATGCAGACATCAGCTTCTGTAAGGCAGCAAAGGGGCATGTGAGTAAAAGTTTTTTAAAGACAGATGGGAACAAGTGACTGCTTGAGGAAGGAAGGAAGGATGGCATGACGTTAGAGTCTCCCGGTAAAACTATCAGTAAAGCTGTCATTTCTAAACACAACTTGTACAAACAGCACTAAAGAACATGGAATAGTTTGTACCCTGCTCAGAGTATAAAGTCAATTAAATATTTATGTCAATGAGCAGGTCAGTGTCATCACAATGACAAATTCTTGTGCCATAGATTATGAACAAGGTGATCAAAATGATTACGTAATGTCAGTTATTTTTTTGACGATAAGATACGTCTGCATTTTTTCTGCTGACTATATCAATTGCAAACGTTATACATTGCTGTATGTGGAAGATTTTTTGCAAGATATTGGACAGGATTCGGGATGATTTCACTGTCATAATAATCCATGGAACAAAGGAAAAATGTAAACATTGGGAAAAGGCAGAAATGCATATCAGCGCTGTGTGGGAAATTACAGTGCAACCTTTCTATGCCTCCTGACGTTCCTGATCATCCAACATCCTGAGCTCACTTATATGCTCTTTGTCACTGAATGCAATTAAATTCCCAAATACTCCAAAAAGTTTCCCCGGCAGAAACAGTTATTCCAACAAAAAAGGTTATGGTTTGATGACAATAATTGAACATGGACAAGGATTTAAATTCATGCTTTTACTGTTTGGACTTCATTGACAGACAGTTTAACTGCAACCCTTGTTGTTTTTCTATTGTCAAAAACCTTCGCACTGTGTTTGTGCTCCATCTATATATATATATATATATATATATATATATATATATATATATATATATATACTCACCAACTGAAGGTTCATGAGATTCCTGAGACTGGTTGATTATTTGTTGATGTAAAGCTCTCCTTCTCAGAAATTCATGATTTGAATTTGAATTATGTTTCACTCCATGCAGCTTAACTATCAGTTCAGAAGAGATTCACCAATATAATCTAAAAGATGTTGACTAGCTGATGTGGATGTTGGACACATTGTTTTGAGAAATGTAACTCTGATCTGAGAAATGTACCAAAGATCACTGAGAGAAACTGTAAGAAAATTATTTTCCATCCATCCATCCATTACCTACCACTTATCCGGGGTCAGTTTGCAGGGGCAGCAGCCTAAGCAGGGAGACCCAGACTTCCCTCTCCCCAGCCACTTGGTCCAGCTCTTCAAAACTGATAAAAATTTCAGGCCAGCCAAGAAACATAGTCTCTCCAGTGTGTCCTGGGTGTTCCTCTGGGTATTTTCCCGGTGGGGCGTGCCAGGTACACCTCACCAGGGAGGCATCCAGGAGGCATTTAATTTTTTTTTTTTTTTTAATGAAAATTATAAGATGGGCTTAGCAACAATTTTTATACTTAAGAACGTGGTTGTTAAAAAAGGACCACAATTTAACCCATAAATCCTTTACAGTCTATAAGTCCACATTTTTATAATTTACATTGACCCTAAAACTCAATCTCACAGGGTTTAAGGGTTTGCAGGTTCTTTTTACTCACACATCCCCTTTCCAAAAAGTGGTTGTTTTATGTCATCATAAACTTTTGTTGCACCATTAATAGTTTAATTCCCAATAAAATACTCAACAACACCCTTCATGAATGCTTTTCAATGTGTTCCACACTATACTTATAAGATTACTGGTACATTTTGTTCACCTGAGAACTTGAGCACATTACTCAGCGTATCTGGATCATTTGGTGGAAAATTATGAGTTGAACTGCAGTAGTGCTCATCAAGCTTTGCACCCCTACATTTCTTTACTCATTAAGCTCAGCCTTTCACGGACTTAACATCTGATCTCTTATGCATGCTGAAAGTGACCTTTATGTGAATGAAACAGCTAATTGAGAGACTGAGGTGAGGCAAATCAACAGCAAAATTCAATGGCTGACTGATTCTGACTATGCCAAAGAGAGTAAGAAAATTAAACATTGTTGATTGGCATTTATAGTGGAGCGTGACATGTGGTGTAAGAAAAAAAGAGTTCAAGATATCCATTGTTATACATAGAGCTTATTAAAATGAAAGAGTGATCATAATTTTGAGCGAATGTCCCAGCTACTGTATGATAAAGGAGGAAGATATTTGATGTGAACTGAAGGAATTAATTTATCAACAGCTGAAGTCTGGCTCTGTACTGAAGCTAATTAAGTGCTGAGCACCTAACTGTGAGCTCATGGTTTGTGTGTGTGAGTTTGAATTTGTACCTGACAGGTTGAGTGGTATTTTCATGTGTATTTGATGAAGGTTTCTGTTTGAGTCTTAGGTCTGCATGGCCCCTTTGAGCAAGCAATGAAATAAGGTCTGAATAATAATGTACAGTACTGTATAAAGTTTAGTCAAATGAAGAAACGTATTCATGCTAAATTGCACATAAATTTAGAAACAGAAATTTAGTTCGCCTTTGTTAAATCCCAGTTTACATTCAATAACACTAGGAATATCAAACTCAGCTTTCTCATTCTGCAATGAAAATCATCAGTTCAGAGCAAATTTTATCAGTTTAAAATGTGTCCTGCCTTCATCTGAATCTACAGATCGCAGTTATTTGACTGCAGCCTAAACACAAATGTAAATAAATGCAAATTAATTCTGGAAAACAATCCTGTTGATTTGTCTTGATGAAAGCAAGTTAGCTAATTTATTCTGAAAATAATAATAATGGCTTGTTGAATTTATCATGTAATTACTTTTTTTTGTTTTTTAAATAAAACAGTGCCTTTCAATTTTTTCTTCCTTCACAAGCTGAAATGACTGTGACATTGTCATATAGGTTATTAGGGCTTTTCTATTTTGAATAAATGTAAAGGTTTATGCATTGACATTTCATTTACGTTTGCATGGTTTTAGATGTATTTAACTCCTATTCACTTGTGCCTTGCCATGGTCCTCCAACTTGGCCTATTTAATTCCCCCACCTTCAACATCTAACACACCTAACCACTGTGAAGGCCCCTGTATCCCCAGTCCTTGGTCTCCCTAGGCAGCACACTTCCCAAACGCTATCAGTCTCACCCTACTACACAACAACCCCAGCAAAGAAGAAGGGCACACACGTCTCCTGTCGTTGCATCTTTTCAGACTACTAGCCATTAACACCCTAAAAGGAGAACAACAGTGAGCCCTGGAGTGACCCACGTCACCTAACAGACATCGAACTGTTCAGCAAGTCCTAACTGCCCCTGACAGAGGAGAGAGAAACCATGCTTCCTTCACTTTGCACTGAAGCCATTAACTGTCTTCTGGAAACTTGACCTGAAAAGCACAAGCACAGCTGAGATCACAAATTTAATACTGAATCCATGCTCTACATATAACTGTGTAAGAAAATAAATGTAAAGCTAAGTGTAGGTTTGAGAATAGTGTAGTGGATAACTGTATTGTAATTTCACAATGAAAAGAATACCGTATTATATCAATTAGGGGTCAAAGGCAAGACTCGCAACTCTACTATAGCCCATCTTAAGCCCCACCTCCTTTCTCCACTCTCCTTCCATTTTCTAGAGGTGTGGTGTCTGGTCATTGTCATGGGTCATTTTACAGAATATTATGGAAAGACCCTACCCAAACAGCATAATATTTGTTAAGTTGGCTATTAATTATGCATTGCTTAGTATACTGCACTGACCTCATCTAACATTGCTGCTGCAGATTAGTGTGCTGGCTACAGGCCTCATCTCATCTAATGCACCATTAAAAACAATCTTGCAACGGGCTTTGTCCAAATTCACTAGTGGCTCCTCTCCTTCTGACATTACTACATCATGTGATTTAACCTAGTGCTTTCCAGGAAACCTGTGACTATTTCTTTTGAGTTAGTCAAAAGAAACATAAAAACAACTTCTGTGTTTTTGCTATATGTATCAATAACGTCACTGATTTTAGAGGCAGACAAAATTGTATTAGAAACTGTGCTTAATATGTGTGTGATAAAGTGATTTCCTCTTAAGGCAACATCATGTAAAGAATTTTTATCTTAACATTACCAGGGAGAACATGGATAATATCATCTCTATCATTGCTCTCTGGGCTGCATTATGTAACTCAATTATGATATTTTGGCAGAAAATAAGTCATGCATCCATCACATGCTTCTTTCACTCTCAATGAGAATCTCTCAGCTTGTTCTTTGATGCATGGGTAAAGCATGTCCTTACTGGTGTTCAAAGTCAGACACACTTCCTTGATGGAAGAAAGAAGCCAGAGCCAGAAACATGAAATTCCTCACTAATGATGTTTAAACTGAAACTATTGGATTGATGGGGGACTTATTCATTTTTTCACTTAGATCTTAATAATGGCTTTTAACCTGAAATCTGTGAAAATAATTTGTATTCTGTGCTTAATTACAATTATTTGTAGGGCCAGATAAATTCTTAAAAAATATGTAGATGAAAAAATCTTCAGTTTCAATCCATACTTCCATATAGGTGCACCCATTTCAATTATTTGAAACCAAACTGTTTTTGTTAGTTGATTCATAATTTAATAAATTACAGCATTTTATGTAATATAGCAAATGAATATTCTGCTCTGGCCTTGTTCTCAAACACATTGATGCTAATTTAAAATAGGAATATACAGAAAATTTTTTATGCATTTCTATGCATATTTCTATGACAGGCTATGAAATTGAGTGTGTGTGTGTGTGTGTGGGTGTGTGTGTGTGTCTGTGTGTGTGTGTGTGTGTGTGTGTGTGTGTGTGTGTGTGTGTGTGTGTGTGTGTGTGTGTGTGTGTGTGTGTGTGTCAGTATGAGCCTCATGACTGCCAGGCTAGCACTGTCTCATGGGAACTCATTAGCTGCTCAGCTCTGTTGTCCTACTGATTACATCAGTGTGTGTGTGTGTGTGTGTGTGTGTGTGTGTGTGTGTGTGTGTGTGTGTGTGTGTGTGTGTGTGTGTGTGTGTTCTTATTTATGTCTTCCATTATTGTCCTCTTTTTGTGAGATTGACTGAAATCAAAAGAGAAAATGAGTGTGCAAAACCCAGAAATAGTGCATCTATGTTTTCAAAGGAAAGAAAGATTTTAGACTCTAGAAATTCACAGGAAAAATTGTTCAAAAATATTAATTTAGGGATGTTTAAGATATAAATATTGATCACACCACACTGATTCATTGCTTTTTTACTGCACCTCAAGGTAGAAAGTATCATGCTAATGTGTGATGATGGGTGCTAATAGGATTAAGATCATCCTGGTCACAGCTCATGGCACAGCCTAAAATTAAACTCCATCTGTGGCAGGATCGCACACACACACACACACACACACACACACACACACACACACACACACACACACACATATTTTATGGAACTTTTTCTAAACTTTTTGAATATTGACTAAAAAATCCAATTTAGTGATACAAAATTGCAATTCAGGAACAGAAATATTTGGACTCAGATTTACACTGCTCTAATGACTTGTATGTGTATTAAAAGTCATATAGTTCAGAAGAATCTCCTATTGTTTTATTGAATAATCATCATGCCTTTCCATCTCTTTCTCTCTCTCTCTCTATTGATCTAGCCAGCAACAATAATGTTTTTACTATTATGCTATAATAATGGTATAAAAGGAAAATACAAACAGAAATTGTATTACTGTTGGCGATATTTTGGAGCAATTTTTAGCAGAGCTATAGTCGCTAGAGGCAGATGCGGTGCCAGGGAAGTGCTTGAGCACCCCAGCACTCCAGCATAACTCCTGAAAAGGCTATAGCTTAGTGTGTTCATAACACCATTTGGGTTTCATTCATAAATACTTCTCACTTTCTGAAAATGATGCATACATGCACAAGGACTGTCCACAGAAAATCACTTGGAACACACACCAAACTGCAAAACTGTAGGAATCCAGCTCTCTAGGACTGGATTTCCTGAACTCTTCATTAAAATATTAACACCCCAGACCACTGATATGTAATCAGTCACTAAAATCATATTCACCATTTTCCATGTGAGAGTCACTGTGGGATTATTCTATGCCACTTTGAGCCAGTAAACTCTACCCCAAGCCTCCCAACCATTTTAATGCCCACTGGTGTGTTTTCAGTATATGTTTATATATATGATAGAGTTTATATATGCATATTGCTTTTAGGCTCACTGCAACACTGTAGTGAGCCATGCCAAGCTTGCTCTTTGGAAACACCTGGTTACACTGCACATGCAAACCAAACCAGAATTAGAACATAAATAACAATAAAGAACTGTGGCACATGAGCATATACACATAAATGGCCTGCAATTCCATCTCTGACTTTGTGCTCTGTGTGTTGGTAGCATCCCTTTGAAAGCACATATGCCTTGTAGATGAGTTCATGTCAAGCAGTTGGAATAACCTAATATCTGGGTCAGTGAAATCATTAAACCCCACCCACTCTTGCTGACCAGTCAGAGTTTGCATGCAGGTTGAGCATGTAAACGTGGACGGAGAAGTAAACATGCATTGGAAGATCTCCTTGTCTTGAAACGATTTAAATCAGTTGGAAAATAGCAGTGCAATTAGCTTTGGTAAGCAGGTGTATGACTTTACAAGCAAACATTCCACATGACCCCTGCATTTGGTGTCTTTTTGTTTAGTTCAGCAAGACAGAACTCATGTCTTCATGTTCTGTGTTGGTAATTTACACAAGACTAATGCTGTGCCGAATAAATGGTACCACAATCATTTAAACCCTGCTTCTGAGGTCATGACTGAGTTCGTAGTTCTGTGATCTTCCCTCATGTTGATCCTAAAGCACAGGTGACATCAGCTGTGTGACTTTAGTGACACTGTAAAGAAAAGTTCCAGCCTACTGCACCATTGCTGGAATTACAGCCTTTGAAGTGCTTTTACATCAAAAGCAATCTTTATCTTTATCATCTCTTCGCGACTCTCTCCAACATTCATCTCTCTCTCACTCACTTCCTCCTCTGTCTCTCCATTGTCCCAGTGTTGTCTTTGCAGCCATCTTTTGCTTCAAAAGAAGTTCTGTCAGAACATTTACATGCAAATCAAACTATATGAAAGCTTAAGTAATGTCCAGGTAGTCACAGCAAATTTCCATCATGAATTAGGTATCAATGGATTGAGATATGAAACATTGTGGGCCATTGTAATATCAAACTGATGTCTTTCTGTTGGAAGATGAATTGAGCTATAGAGTAGTTTTTATGCTCCTCTGTTTCATTGATTCATATATACAGGTGTGTGATATCCGTCTGCCCATCTCTCTCCACAAAGCACTCATCTAAAAGCTGCTGACAGGGAACATAGCCTGCAACTCACTGCACAATGACTATAGCGGTGACATACACACACATCTGCATCCACATGAACACACACACACACACACACACACACACACACACATGCATGCATGGGAGAACATGCCCTTCAAAACATTCATGCATGTACCCACACTCCCAATTGCATGAACACATACACATACACACATATCAACATGTACAGATTAACACACATGCATATGCATGTGTCTGGACTGTCGGCCAAATTTGAGTTTCATGTGAGGCTGAAAAAAAATTAAAATAGCTTCAAATTTATTATTTATTGATTTTCCATAGGGAGAATAGCATCTCTATCATTGCTACTCCAAGCCTCGGCATGCTGAGAGAGAGAGAGAAAGAGAGAGAGAGAGAGAGAGAGAGAGAGAGAAAGAGAGAGAGAGAGAGAGAGAGAGAGAGAGAGAGAGACATGATCTCAATGTGAACTAGTGCAACAAGGATAGCATCAATATATACCTCTGTCACACTGCAGCCACAAAGCTTTAAATACAATTCAGGCTTCTTTTAGATATTTTTTGAAAACCTCTGATGCTGAGTTGAATCAGTTATATTTGCTTATTGCTGTAAAGTAGAAACAACAGTGCACTCACCAATCCAGAATCTGGGAATTTTTACATTTGATCTACCTTCATCGACATCTCAGTAAATAGTTCCTCTTTTCCCACTGTGAATATTTCTGAGTGGAAATAGAACTGAAGCTGAATCTATCTCAAAGTGTCAAACATTGAAATAGACTTTTCAACATCTTCAGCAAGATAATTGTATATATTCTGTGTTTTGTGCAGTTTTAGATTGTAAACAAGAAAGGTTTCCAATTGCTCTCAAACATCAGTTTTGTATGGACCGTTCATGGGAAGGCTGGAATGGGGGGAAAACTCAGGGGATTTTGGGCTAGAGTTTGAGGTGGCTTTGAGGTAGGTGCATGAGGTGCCCCCTGTAGTTAGAAGTGGAGTGACAGGTGTAGGAGGGCGAGAGATGGCAGTGAAGTGGATGGAAGTGGAGAGGGCTTAAAGGAGGAAGATGACACGGTCCACTTTCCAAATATAACATTTGATATGTGACACGGATTCAACAATATTTATACAATATTGGTTCATACTGAAATGACCGCATGAATTCATTTATCACTGAGAAACATTGTTTGATGTTTGGTCAGGATCGTGGAAATGTGATTCGCCATTGGTTGACGATTCTAAGATGTGGTCACTACGTTGGTAATTATTAGAATTGCCATTGTATCTTTTCCAACTAAGCACTTGACAGGTAAACATGCTTGGAGACAAACACACTGGCTAAGGCATGTGAGTATGCTGCTTGGAAACCATGTTTTGATGTTCTCCTATACTCCTTAATTTCAAGAAGACTCTTGTTGTCTAATACAGACTGGCTTTAATAGCTGCACTTCTGTGCCTCCAATTAATAGCAACAGCTGCTGAGGCAGACATGACAGGCTGGAGGAAGCCAGTCAAAAACTTAGCCCATCACTTTCTCTACTTCAGCAGGTATAAAGAAAGAGACATGCTTCCGTCTGCTGCCCATTTGTCTCAAAAAGGCAAGGCTGAGCAGACTTCTCACAGGTTTTGGGCCACTGAGTTCACACTTTTATTTCTTCAAGACAATGCATGGTCACCATCAGAGAAGACACAATACCAGTGACAAAACAGAGGCCTAACAGATACAACATTGCTTAGAAGACACTGGAAGGATAAATGTTTAGTGACAGAGTTTGATGCAAGCTGTCTAATCTATCTTCATCTGTTTGAAAACAGGTGAGATCATAGCCTCAATTTCAAAGCGCTAAGGCCCACTGGAAGTAACATTTTCTCAAAAACAGTATGAACTGTTGCCTTATGAAATTTGCGCTGAGCTGAGAGAATATGGCCTGTCGACTAAGAGAAAGACTCACTTGTTGACTGTAAATCTTTCACCAAGAGACAGTACACTGCTTTTTTTATATATTATATATGATATATATTATGATATTATATTATGATGTTATAAACACATATATTCAAATATTGTTGAAGAAACTCAATTGCATTTATGAAACTTTCTGAACCTCAGTATTGCATCACTGTTACCCCAGCACGGCTGCTACAATCTCCAAAGAAAATGCTCAGTCAATAATAAATACAAATGCTCTAGAGCAGCCATGGTCATGGTCCTGAGGCAGTTCTCCCCTGCCTCCTGCACATAGAACCTCAGCAGTGCATTGTTGTTCAGTCTGAAGAACACTCATTTTATGCAAAGAACCCTTTATTCGTGCAAAAGATTTTGAGTTTACATTTTTTTTATATAGAACCATTTTCTTTACTAAAGAACCCTTGAAGGGTTCAGTGTGTTGTGTAGAAAACATTGCAAGTGATCAGGGGAGTCCTAATGGGTGGGATAATTAGTGCTACTAATTTGGGAGAAATAGGGGTAAAATTGGATGAACAAATTTCTGGGCATCTGTGATCCAGAAATAAACATCGGTACCTGATCTCACTCATGAAAGCAGGTGAAAAAGCCACATTTCAGAATGAAGAACATGCCTGAAGATTATATCAATTAATTTATCTTCCTACTCTCTATAAATAAAAATATTGGGACACTGCTCATTCATTGTTTCTTCTGAAATTACATCATAAAAATGCTCGTTTGAGAAACTGTCTGTATTGTTCAGGACATTGCTATAAGTTCATTTAGTGAATGGCAGTTAGTGAGATTGTGATGGATTATGCCTGTTTCATATGATTAGGCATGGTGTCAATAGGTTCCTGTTTATGTGCTCCAGAGGGTCCTATTCTATTGGCCATTCCTCTCTACAAACAATCTCTCTCTCTCTCTCTCTCTCTCTCTCTCTCTTTGTGTGTGTGTGTGTGTGTGTGTGTGTGTGTGTGTGTGTGTGTGTGTGTGTGTGTGTGTGTGTGTGTGTGTGTGTATTTGCACACTGTGTCAGCAATGGGTGTAGCTTAAAATAGATGAATGCATTCATTGGAAGGATTTCTGCTCCATTCAGGGACTATGGGACATTGATCTTTTCATGGAGTGCTAGTTCCATTCCTGTAAACACATATCAAAGTTCAAACAGGATAAAATAAATGTTCAGATGTTTTGATGTGATAGGACGTTGTATATGACAATGTGGTTTTAAATGTGTCAGTGTCTGTATGAACACATCACATGATCACAATCAATACCACATATAAAACACACAGGCGGCTAATACTGACATGAATAATTGAAGCATGGAATGCTGGTTGCGGTGCTTTTCACCACTCATCACTACGATTGTCACCGGATCAAGAGCAGAGCAGTGGAGCGGAGAGCAGTGTCATCATCCCACCAGCTTCCCTACGCTTCTATTCTATGATCTGTGACAGACAAGGACGGAAGGCATGTCTTATGACCTTGTCTTCTGTTCATTAACTGAACTCAGGCTATGCATTTGGCTACCTCCATGCAGCTGCCATGGAGTGTTTACCACCTACACTGAGCGCTATAATTAAAGAAATGTTAGGTCATTGTACAAAATAGAAAGAACCAAATCTAAGGGTAAATGTGGAACAGAAAGTCAGAAAGAGAGAGTCTCTGAGGCCTGTTCCTCCCTTGTATGAGTATTTCCATTAGCTCCTACATGTAGTTCTAATCACACTATGCTGAGCAGGGGGCTAAAAAGAAGTACATTTTACAAATGAGTCACAGAGAGAGAGAGAGAGAGAGAGAGAGAGGGAGAGAGAGAGAGAGAGAGAGAGAGAGAGAGAGAGAGAGAGGAGAGAGGGAGAGAGAGAGAGAGAGAGAGAGAGAGAGAGAGCACTCACTCATTTCATCTACTCCCCCCACTGTGACAAACTACTTTTGATCACATTCAGGTTGAGGCAGCAATCCAGCGCTCAAATTCAGTCCCCCCTCCCCACCAGTTTTTGTTCCCCTTTTAACCTATATTGTCACATCTGTAACATCTGATTGGTATTACAGACATTTACACTCATTGTTAAAAAAATAGATCATGTCATATCATGCCAGATTGTCATGGAGTCTCTCAGAATGCCAGCAGGTCATTTTCAGTGATGAGTCCCACTTATGTCTTGTTGGGCAACCAATAATTTTGTGTACCATGGACAGCGCCAGGATCAACAATTTGTTGTTAAACATCACACATCCACAAGACCTGGTGTCATGGTGTGGGGTGCAAAGCTACCTTTGTTCTTCATTACAGACACTTTCACAGTCCAACCAGTGGTTCCTGCAACCAGTGGTCTTGCCTTTTCTGAACACACACTCCGATGTCCTATTCCAACATGACAACCCTGCATACACAGTTTCAAGAGCTCACCTTGAAGACACAGATACTATGCCCTTGCAGCAAAATCTGCAGGAAATGAGTGAGAACATTTAAGCTGCATGGGATGGATTACCATTGGACACCATTAGGAAGTTCTATAACTCCATGCCATGTGGCATGTTGAGTTATACCAAATGCCCTGCTGAGAGTCTTCTGTAGTTCAAAAAATATTGCCCTTATCAGTGTAAACATATAATAATTTACTGCTCCTGTTATCTTTATCTTTCTTTACAAAACCATTGAAATTTAACAACTCATAAAAATATAGGTCTGTCCTTGGTTTCTATTAGAAATATTAAATCAAACCATTTGCATTGTGTTCTTTTCTAAGCACATGGAAACACTAACATTTGGTACAGATGTGTCAGATATAAATTAGTTTGAAAAATGTTATATTATTCTTTTAAACCCTGAATACTATCAGTTATTAATCTTGGAGTGTTATTCAGCACTACAGAAGCTACTATTAAATTACTGTGGAAATGAATGCGCAGAATTATTGGCACCACTGATTGTTATTTATCAGTTTCATTAGAGAAATCTAACCTTTTAGTGAAGCAAAATTATTCAAACTTAAGGTGAGATAATTTTGTGGCTCCAATTCAGGTCAATTGGTTACTTATGGGAAATCACCTCCAGTGAATAGGCTTCAAATGCTTATGGTTCCATGGCCTTGGACAGATTAAACCTCTTTGATCACCACAGTGCAGACCCAAATTCTTCACAAGAGAGCTCTTCGCTGTGAGGCATCAGTCAGAAACTGGTAAGTAACGGGGTTCCTTGATGTTTTATATCCAGCATGTTTTATATCCAAGGAGAAAAGAATGTAATGGAATTTTGGAATGTGTTGAGTGAGAACTGTCTGGCTTAAATGCCACAATAATGAACCAAAACAATCCCACTTCCTTTGCCCTACAGTCACATCTGACTTATTCTGAGCTGTGATGCAGTCATGTGCTGAGAGTCTGAGACAGAACTGAGAAAGAAAGACTGTAATTGATCATCTCAGCTCTGTAGGAAAACAGATGCTGAAATAATAATAATAATAATAATAATAATAATAATAATAATAATAATAATAATAATAATAATAATAATAATAATAATAATAATAATAATAACTGCGCAAAATACTAATGTTAACTCTATTTTATTAGGAGAAATTTTTTGGAAATATGCAGCTTCAAGAAAGACTTGAAGTTTTTTTATTGGTTGCAATAAGAAGAAAAGTATTTTTACAACAGACTGATGTAAAAAACATGTATCATGTCTGTAGGTTACCCTGATCCTGAGTTATGAAGCCTAGAGAACAGCATGTAACATCCCACAAAGTGTGGATCTTAGGTTCTAAGAGTTAATGTCACCTAGCCATGAGTACACTTGCCAGTGTTCAACCTCACCAGTTAACACCTCACAAATTAGACAGGTGTAGACATTCCTAAGCCATCCCCTGAGGTAATGCTCCAGTTAACATACTGCTATCCCATGATTTTTCACCTTTGGAATGTTGGAAAAACATCACTTACACACTGATTTCAATAACCAATGTGATCAGCAGTATTTCTGTTGTAGGGAACTTGAAACCATTGTCCATCATGTTTAGCTAAAACATGTTTAAGCTGAAACATCTACTATAGATGTGTCGGACAGAGTGGGCTTCATATCCTTCAATGCAGTTTAATTTTGTCTGATGTCAACTTGCACCACAAAAACAGATGATTCTTTAGTATTTTGGCAACATAACCAAACCGCAAATTTTGTTAGGGCTGTTGGTACACAGAATTACCCACCTAGATTCCCTCATCAATATGTATGCAAAGGATGTGTTTGGAATTCTCTCTTGTATTGTTTGTGCCCCAAATTCAGGTCTGTCTTATTTTTGGAGCTCATTGAATAGGACACTTTATGAATAAGAAACAACAGTCAAGACTCCTTATGTAAAAGGCTTTTTTTATCCTGCAGATGAAAAATGAATCAGGCCTGTTCACCATGAATACTTCATTTGTAGGGCAGTGAACAGGAATGTGTTTTGTTTTGTGAATGAAGGATGCTTAATGTGTCTGAAAGTGTTTGTTTAAATGAGTACAAAACTCTGTTAGAACTACAATGGGCCAACAACAGAAGATGCTACCAAACCCCAGTGACATTAAAGGGACGTGCAAAAGTAAATCCAGTAGATTCACCTCTTCTACAAATGACACTTCCACTGAATATTTGTAATACAAAACAAGAGCTAGCCCATAGCATAGCAAGTATGATTATTAACAACAATGTTGTATATTTTATAATAATAAAATTAGTAGTATTAGTAGTGATAGTATTTTTACTTACATAAAACCTTTCTAGTAGCCAAGAATGCTGTTTACAATCAACACTCTATGATGAACTCTTTACACTGAGCTCTCAACCAACACACACTGGCAAGAAGCATCAGCATTCTTTCAATCACAGTTTACAGTTTACTCACACTACCTATTATTTCTAATTTGAAAACACTGTACAACACGGGGCATGGGTTGGCAAAGTTATGCTGCCACAAAAAAGCCCACATCATTACTCCATAAACTAATAATATCTATAGAGTACCACAGACTATTAATAGACTTACAATAGACAAATACAGTGTCCCCCCAATGTAATTATTAACAGACGTCATCATGTATATGCTCTAATGTCTGCAAAATAAGCCATAAAAATAACCTCAAGTTCTTTCATCCTGTGTGACTCCTGTGTACTTCAATGTTAAGAGATATTTAACTTCCTCCTTCTCTCACACACTCAATGTGACAATCCTACAACTTAGACTTAATTGAAGCCCCCAGCTACAACAGCTTAACCATGGCAGTCTCCACAGTGTCCTCTTTCTCGAAAAACAAAATATGGCCATCTTAGGTGAGCATCATTAGGTGCTGTAGGAAGACAAAATGTTGTTCCTTCACTCCATCCACCTCCTACTTTCTGCTGGTCAAAGGAATTCAATCAGTGACCTTCCGGTGTCAGGCCCATTTCTCTAAACTTTAGACCACAGCTGCTCCAGATCATCATAAAGCATCAATATGTTCATATGTTCTTAATCCAAAGAGTATTAGAGACTGGTATTAGTGTTGCACTTTCAGACATTAAGTAGAGAATGTAGATGAAAATGGTTTAGAAGCAGAGAAGACGCTGAGCCTCTCTGTCAGAACGTGTGTGTGTGTGTGTGTGTGTGTGTGTGTGTGTGTGTGTGTGTGTGTGTGTGTGTGTGTGTGTGCGTGTGTGCGTGTGTGTGTGCGTGTGTGTGTGTGTGAGAGAGAGAGAGAGAGAGAGAGAGAGAGAGGGAGAGTAAGATTTGTGTGAGTGTGAGTTTTGTGTAAGTGTTTGTGAGTGTGTTTGCTTTTGTTCAAGGCCAGCGTTTAGAATTTCCTCCCCCATCATGTCAACTTATCTCTGCTCGTGTGTGTGTGTGTGTGTGTGTGTGTGTGTGTTGTATGTGCATGTTTATCTTTCCCACATAAAGTCTGAATTTAAATCAAACATAATCCCAAGGCCCTCTCTCTCTCCCTCTCTCTCTCTCTCTATTCTACACATACACACACATACACACTAATTGGCTGCTGCTGAAAAGCACCCTGCCCTGACACTAGAGCTGTAAACACCTCAGAAGTAACTTATTGTCATGACAACACATCATGGCAAGACATACCCACTATCTATCAAAGTGCCTATTTTATAATCAACCAGCTCAAAACCACACACACAAACACACACACACACACAGACAGCACAGCACTAGTGAAAACACATCCATCCAAGACACATCGGTCATGATGGCGCATCTCAATTGCATCATTAATGTTCCACCATGGCTGTCAATGTTGACACTGGCATGTGATTGACAGCTCCTAATCTGGCTCGTCTGTTCTGAAGATATGTGGAGCCTCATTGTAACATCAACGCTAATAGGGAGATTAAGGCAGAGCTGCCTGGGAAGATGCTATTCGTTTTACTGGATTTTGATCTGCATGTGAGAGACATTGTACGCATGAGAGAAACACTCGCAGACGCAGAGACAGTGACAGGATTAGCAGCTATGCTTAGCAGGAGAGAGTGGAGGCAGGGATATTGGCATGATTATATATATATATATATATATATATATATATATATATATGGGTGTGTGTGTGTGTGTGTGTGTGTGTGTGTGTGTGTGTGTGGTTGGAGCTGGTATCCATATCGGGTGGCGATGTGTTTAACCTCATAATTGCTCAGAAGGCACCAGTGGGCCCAGGTTCCCTCATACCTTAAACACTGGCCAATTATGCTGTATGAAGGCTTAAAGGAACACACCAACCTGATTTCCACACACAACAGTTTAAGAAAAGGTCTCAAAGGTCATTTACAGCAGATGCCTCAGCACCTGCCTGAGAACTGACTTGAATTAAGGGTGGAATCCTTTGAATATGCATTGATTTGAAACGGAATTTAAATGGAATTTAAAACTGTTTAGGTCCAATGGGTCCCTCTGTCCAAAAACACATTACATCACATTAAAGGGGAGAACTTACATTATCCACAGAAATGGACTGGCTATTAGACAATGGACAAACTGTTCTGGGTAATATTAGACTGGATTATTTTAAATATTTTTAACAAGCTCAGTATTTAATATTAACATTAATTTACAATGTATATGCAATCATAAAGACCATATTCAAACAGTCATTTTTAACAGTATAGAGAACTTGTATTATGTCAAGACATCATCTGTTGCTATTATAAATGTTTCTAGACAGTGCTCGACTAGCTGGCTCTCCCCTTATTTACACATTGTATTGGTGGTTAGCACATTTGCCTCCCAGCACTGGAGTCTTGGGTTCGAGGCCATATCTGGGTGGCTTTGAACCCAAGACTTTGACATTGCTTCATGCTGATCAGACCATCCATCGGGCCATTTGTTTTCAGTCACTTACAGCTTGATATGTCATTGTTTATCCAACAAACCTACTACTGACATGAAACGGATGTGATTTCCTGTGCTTTTGGTGCATTTTAATGTACTGGCATTCTGTTAGTAGTAGAAGTGCCAGTACTATGGACTGACGCATATCAGCCCACTTTGAACAGTGTTAGTTAACAAGTTTTCTTTATTTATATTTTCTACATTTTGAAAAGTGTGTCAACATTCTGGTCTGTGTTAACCAATCATTTGCTATAGATGCGACAGATAATGGCTGAGATGGTATTCCAGAGTAATGTAACTGTGCACTTTACAACTAGGTGTGTCATGTCCCCAGTATCATTTCATAGCCCTGCTCAACTTTGTTGCTGCTTTATTCTGATCTAAGAGCTGATTTCATTTCTCTGATTGTGCCTAGAATTAGGGTCTGATGAGGCAATACCGATCCTACATCAGCAAGAAAGAACGGAGCAGCATGGACTGAACAATTAGTGTCAGCTGAGTCAGGTTGCTGTCCATGGTGCTATTCTTCAAGCCTTTTGCAGCGCTGCATAGAAAGGCTTTCAAACCATGATATGGGTCTATAAACAATTTACATGACTTAATCACACCCTCTACTGCAAAATCGCCTACGTCTTATTATACAGAAAAGGATAGAAGGATAGAGGAGAAACAGTGTGTGTAGGGGTGGGGGTGGGGGCTATTGTTTGGAAGCCATTCAGTTAAACCCTCCTATTCATTTTCTCTCCAAAGTCAAGTGCTAACCCAGGCTATCAGACACATTTCCCCCAGCGTGGGGAATGATTACCTTGCATTGGAATCCATCCAGCGAGTATTTCATTCCGCATTTGCAGTTAAACACAAAGCAACCATTGCTCCCCGGACATGAGCACCATTACATAACAGCCCACATCCACTTTGTCTGAGCTCTCCCTCGGGCTGTCTAGACTTTCGGGGTCATCCATCAATTCAGGCAGCCCCACAACAAAGCCTTTAACACCCTGCCTTTGATCATAAACCTTCACCTTGACTCTCCTCCGCCCAGTGTAGTAAAGTGTTTACTACAATTTGTGAACATTGAGCATAGGAGAAAAGGCATCCTCCTCTTACTCTGCTAAGAAAGGGTGCATGCATTTGTCCAGGGATTGACTATATTGATCTATGGAGGGGTTATCTCTGAGGGGGATTGTGCACTGCAGTTAGTGTTACTGTTGTACAGGGACTTTGTAAGTTAATAGATGGGCATTTTAGAAAATAAATGAGAGTGTGGAGAGAAAGAGGAGGGGTGCTGACATGGGTTTCTAAGGATGTTGGTGGTGTATTAAGGCAATGGGGCATAAATGGATGGGTTCTGCATTGATTTGACCATGGTAAAGGCTTGTTGTTGGGCAGTGTGAAGTTCACGGACAAAAAACCTGAATGTATAATCAAACATACACTTATGTAATCTTTATTCCTGTGCTACAATTCATTTTATGCCATTTAGTTGATTTTCTCTTCTAGTGAGACTAGAAGAGACTAGACTTCTAGTGGTCCAATGTAGTATAAGGGTCTTGCTCAAGGACTTTCAGATGTATAGTACAACATAGACACCCAAACTGGGAACTGATTCACAGTCTCCTGTATGGTATTATAGGTCAATGGTTGGTAGTGGTGTTTTTTGTTACACCTCACAAGCCAACCAGATCAAATAACATGGTGAAGATTAAGTAACAGCCCATTGAAGTTGGAGAAGACAAACAAAGACCCCCAGAAAACCCACTTTGTAATAACTACATTGCTAGCTCAAAAACAGCATTGATTGTTGGTTTCAGATGGTGGGCGAAAGCTGGTCACCCAACGGAAACATGGTCTTGCTGGTCATGTCATTGACAAGCTTAGTGTTGGTGGTCATGCTGTTTGATCTGCTTGGTGATGCTGTTCATGCTGTTCAACCAGCTTGTACTGATGGTCATGCTCATTGACCAGCTTGGCCTCACTGATAATGCTGGTCAGCTAGCTTGGTGTTGCTACCCATGCTCATTGATTAGCTTGGTAGTACTGCTTGTCTAGTTAAGTCATGTTGATCCTGCTTATATACCAGCTAAATCATCAACTTCAAACACAAACATACCCTGTGCTGGCCAAGAGCTAGGTTGGTCAACCAGCTTGATGAGTAGGATTTTGCCAGGATGGATTTTTGGGGTAGAAAGCAGACAAAAACTTCATACAAAGCCTTCTACATTATAACCACTAATTTAGACAGACAAAATGAAGACACCCTTAAAACATCACGTTAATCAATGCTTCTGCCAACCAAAGTAGTGTATTGTCAGGCTCTGGTTGCTAAGCAACATAATGGTAACAAATATCCCATGCAAAACTTAGTTACACTGATACAGAACTCAGCTGACATGTTGGGTCATAATGTATGTATGGAAATTTTACAGAGGCTTCAAATGTGGGTTGGCCAATCAGAAGGCTCAGTTGGATATTTATGCCACACTCATGACAATACATTCCCATACTTTATATCGTGCTATATGTATGATTCCATGCAGCAAAAGAAGTGTTTGTTCCAGTTAGGCCATTTATCAGGCCATATGGATTCCTGCCTTATCCCTACCGAGATGCTGTCGGATGGTTGGCCAGAGTAATGATGCATAATAAACATTACAGTAAACGCTGATTACACCGTATAGGCAGAAAGCAGTGGAGTGTGAGTGCATGTACAATGTGCACGTGCCCCTCCTCTTTTTTTTTTCCACCCTGCAATGCTCTGCAGCTAGTGGCAGCACAGCATGCAGCGAGCACTCATAATAAAACCTCTTTTGCATTAGTCTCATGTGACTCACCGTGCGGGCTCATATGCATGAGAAACCATGCCTGGGGTAGAAGCCTGTCTTTAAGAGCGCCTTTCTTCACCTGAACCGTTATTCCAGCCAGCATGAGGGAAACCTGCCTCGGGTCGGGGTAACCTCAACTGTAATAGAGAGACTAGGTCTTAATAGAGCACGATTACAGGTCTGGCAGAGGAAGGGAAGAAAAAAAGGTGAAGTCTCCACTTGTTCCCTGTCTTTGCATCTCTGCACTCCTTTCAGTGCCCCATGCTGAGCGCACAGGCATTTATATGAGGACTGGGGGCCAAACGGAGTCACCCAGCTCACGGCAAGGCGATCCTTCACTACAGTAAGTCAAAGCCTACTGAACTATGAATAACCTAACCTTATTTGCATGTTTTTCAATGTACACTGAAAAAGTGATGCATTGAATATGCTTGATTCTAGTTTCGTTGTTTCCAATTGGTGGAACAGTTTCATATTTTGGTTCTTGTGCTTTTGGCAATAATGTATTTGTATTTGATTTGTATTGTACTCATGTAGAAATGATGTACTGTATTACTTTTTTATTTTTTATTTTTTTATCTTCTGCATAGTAAAACGCTTCAGGATATTGGCATGTTTAACTTAAACTGATGTAAGAAGCAGAAAAATGGGTAAACACTCTGTATGTAAATTCGAGGGTGAGCTTTTAAGTGGAGCTCAGTGTGCTGGGTTTAAAAGCTACCCAAGGAAATGTTCCAGTTTTCACAAGCCACATTTAACATGGGTTCTTCTGGGGTCCCGAAGGAAATGCGATGGATGGATAGAGAACCATGACCACCTGGTCCATCTGAATAGTTGCAACTATTTCTGAGACAGATGCATTCTATACAAGTAGGATAGGACTCTCTGAAGCAGATGAACCAGTTGACACCAAGAACTTATGCCACACAGGGGCTAGACGGGTATAAAACCCCCAGTATTGAGCTAAGGAGCAGTGGAACTATGTCCTCTAGAATGATGGTGCTCCATCCATTACTTCTGGGATGAGTTGAAGATGAGGTGGGATGATGACCATCCCACAACCTGAGCTTACACCCTTGTTGCTGAATGTAATCTTACAGAAATGCTCTAAAATATAAAAGACAGTCTTCCCTGAATAGTAGAGATATTTACTACAACAAAAGCAGGATAAACCCTGTTTTCAGAAGAAACAATAAACGAACAGATGTCCCAATACTTTTAGCACCAAAAATGGTTCCTCTTTTGTTAGGAGTCATATCGCAAACACTGAACAGGATATCTACAGACATATGTGTGGGAAATCTCTACTGGCAGGTTTAAGTTGATGGTTGTTCTTGTTTACTGTTATACCGTTTAAAGACAAACCACTGTTGTTTCTTACAAATAAGAGCCACAAAATTGTATTTAAGTAATTCTACAGTGAAAAGTTAAAGGAACAACTTTAACAGAGGTCAAAGAGGTTTCTTTAGGAGATACTGTAGGAGAACTGAGGAACGATCATTATGAAAAACCTCCACATATTGTAAAGGTTCTAGGAAGAACTCTGAAAAGGGTATAGTGCCGTTGTCATAAAAAATGTGTTATTCTATTGCAGTAGTTCTCAATCCCGGGCAATCCTGGTCCTGAATTACCATTACCCTGCTTTAGATACTTCCTGCTGGAACACACCCAATTCCGTTCAGCAAGGGCTCATCAGTTAGTTCATTAGTTGGATTAGATGTGCTGGACTCCATAACTCCAAAACCAGCTGGGCAGTGGTAGGTAGTCCAGGACCAGGTTTGCATTGCTCAAGAAGACGGACACAACAGGAAGCTTTGAGGAACCTTCATTTTTATGATGATCACTGAAGTCCATCAGGACACAACTGGGATACATTTGGGGAATTCAGGGTTTGTATAGCTGGTGTCTTGCAGTCTCAGTTCCGTGAGGGCTTCTGGAGGCTTCACTGTTCTAGCATTTGTGAAGCAGAAGCAGACAGTCAGGCGACGGGATGCGCTTCGGCTGGAGAGCGGAGCTTTGAGGAGGAGGAGGAGCAAAAGGAGGAGCAGGAGAGGAGGGCGGGTCTGAAGGAATTAGCCCGTGGAGATATGCAGCGTTCAGGCCCCTCCTCCCGCTCCTCCTGCTGTTCCTCCTCCTCCTCCTTCCCTCCTTCTCCACCTTCTCCTCCTGCCCCTCATCTTCTCCAAGGCTCCCCTGCTTGTGGCCGGTGATGTCCGCCGCCGCGGTGAGGACGCACTGCGCCGCGTCCGAGACTCAGACCTCGAGATGAAGCGAATGAATGTGAGATGCGCGCGCGCTGTGGCGTCTGCATGTGTTTATTACGGGGCTCGAGCTTCACGCGATCGTGTGTTTGTGTGTGTGTGTGTGGGGGGGGGGTGCAGGAGGCAAAGAGTGTGTGTGCGTGCGTGCGTGTGTATGTGTTTAAAGCGCGAGGCTTGAGTGCGCGTG
The DNA here is from genome assembly GCA_034509495.1 of Acestrorhynchus altus. Lineage (NCBI taxonomy): Eukaryota > Metazoa > Chordata > Actinopteri > Characiformes > Acestrorhynchidae > Acestrorhynchus > Acestrorhynchus altus. Next base: position 4,010,055 of record JAVGWO010000027.1, on the reverse strand, counting down.
CACATGCACCAGGGCAGGGGGCTCCTGGCGCGTGCGTTTGCGGGGGCCCTTGCAGTGAGTCCCCCCGAGGACACCTAAACACTGCTTTACTGGGCAAGATCAGTTACAGTTAGGCATTAAACTCACCAGCATGCAAACTTCTTTAGGCGTGTGTGTGTGTGTGTGTGTGAGTGAGGTATATGCATTGCATGTTTAAGACCTTCAGATTGTGTGTGACACTGTGTGTCTCCTGTGCTGTGTGTGTGTGTGTGTGTGTACAGCCGCGCTGGAAGTCACCCCCCATGTGGCCGGCAGGGGTGGGCAGCAGGCAGCCGTGTCCGCGCGACTCCGCGCTGCGCAGAGCTGCAATCAGCGGGAATGTGCTCGCGCTGCCGCCGCAGCACGTGCCCACAGGCAGGAGCGTGCGCGTCTTCATCTGCGCCAACCCTGACGGTAAGAGACACACACACACACACTTTAAACACAGTGCCTGCACCCAAACTGTGTGTGTGTGTGTGTGTGTGTGTGTGTGTGTGTGTGTGAGAGAGAGAGAGAGAGAAAGAGAGAGAGAGAGAGAGAGAGAGAGAGAGTAAGAAAAGAGAGAATGGGAGATAGAGCCAGGGGAGAGAGTGAGGGACAAAATGATTGCAAGATACAGAGAAAATTGTGTGTGTGCGTGTGTATGAAAGAATAAGAGAGATATGAGAGAGCGGGAAAAGAGAAAGGCAAAGATAGATGGAGAGACCACCGGAATGAGAGAGAAGGAGAGAGAGACAGAGAGAGAGAAAGAGAGAGAGAGTGCACAGGAATGAGTGAAAGGGACAGGACAGAGAGATAATCAGAATTACTTTATTAATCCCAGAGGGAAATTGCAAAGAGGGTAGGAAAAAGAGAGGGAGAAATAGAGAGAGAGAGAGAGTGCACAGGAATGAGTAAGAGATAAGACAGGACAGAGAGAAGAGAGGGAGATATGAGAGAGTCAAAAAGAGAGTGCACAGGACGGGTTGAGAAAGAGTACACAGAGAAAAGAGAGAGAGAGAGCACACAAGATTACAGAGAAACACAGAAGAGAGAGCAAGTGGGAAGGATTGAGAAAGAGTACATAGAGAGTAAAACAGAGAAGAGAGAGGGAGCACACAGGAAGGACTGAGAAAGTGCAGAGAGAGAGAACCAAAGAGAGAGCACATGAGAGTATATGTAGAGAGAAACAGGAGAGCACAGAAAGGACTGAGAAAGAGAGACAGCACAGGAAGGATTGAGAAGGAGTACAGAGAGAGAGAGAGAGAGAGAGAGAGAGAGAGAGAGAGTACAGAAACCTTGAATCGTGAGTCATAAGGGTTGAAAGGCGCTCGTGCCGTCAACCGACTGTGAGTGAAGTCACTAATGAAGCAGAGTGGCAGTAACAAATCCGGGGGACTCGGACAAAAACACGTTAGTGTGTTTCATAAGTCACAGTGCCCAGTGCGCATTTGCGTGCACACACGCTCCTGTGTGTGTGTGTGTGTGTGTGTGTGTGTGTGCTGGGATGTGAGCTGTTGTGACAGCAGTCAGAGACGAGTGGCTGCACATGGCGCAGAATATGGCAGTGCGGGATGAACGCGTGCACTGCTGCATCAGCCAAGGGCGCCCTCAGAGAAGCATGCAGTGGCACTCACACTCATTAGGGCCATCAGGCACAAGACTGCCTCACACTGGGCTGTGTTTAGCACAGGGGCAGAACAGTACACACACTGCCTGCTTCAGTACGATGCTTGATTCTTGGTGTCTTAACTCTACAGACATGTGTTCGGCACAAGCTGACACATTTTATTAAAGTAAAGCATGTCCTTGTTCGAATCAGTGGTTTTGAAACCTGAACTGCCTCATTGTCAACTCCATCCAAAATCAAACACCTGGCTCCGACAATTTAGGACTTCTGAAAGTAGTAGTTAGATGGATTAGGTAGGTGATATTGGAAGCCTTTTTGAAGTTAAAAATGTCAGTTCTTCCTTTAATGATGCAGCAGTGACATTCATGAATTCTTATTTCAATTTTCCATTCCACCTTAAATGGTAGCAATGCAGTAATTACATTCTAACGATGTAGCATCTCAATTGTCCACTCCACCTTAAATGTACTAAGTAAGCAGTAACATTCTGAATTCTTATTTGAATTGACGGTTCCACCTTAAATAGCAGTAAGGCAGTAGTGACATTCTGAATCCAATTTATTTCAATTTACGTTCTGAATTCTTATTTGAAACTTCCACCAACGGTATCCATTTCTGAATTTGAATTTAATTTTCCATTCCACCTTAAATTGTACCAAAGAAGGAGTTACATTCTGATGTTTTCACATTTAACGTGTCCGCTCCAAAGTACTGTTTAAGGTGGAACAGCCATTTCAATATTAAGCCGGCTTCAGCGTTGTGAGGGCCAGAATCTGCTGGAAGGTTGGTGACCACTGTTATACAACATGTTGTCCAAATTAAACATCGATGTTATAGAAACTGCAGAGAAAATGCGAGACCACCAGAAGACACAGAGGGGCATATCAGTGACACAGTTCTTACATCATTGCCATTTACAGTTATTCTATGATTTTAATGCGTCTGCTTACGTACGTAGGCTGCAAAAGCAGGTATTTGAGGATTAATCCACAGGACAGGTGTGAACAAATGCTGCAGAGGAGCAGAGCATCCGTCATAGGCGCACAAAAGCAGAGAGCATGCAGTTGTAGATTTGAATAGAGGCTGCGGGGAGACCTTAAAATAGGGCTTCTAATCTGGGAGTAAACAAGGCAAAGGGAAGGGGCATCTGGGTGGAGAGAAAAGAGAGAGACGGAGCGGAACAGGGTGGAGTGAGGTAAGGTGAGAGGAAGACAGTGAGATTGAGGATCACATTCTAACACTGCAGCTAATCATAAACCTTTAACAATGGCACATTCCTGCAGGGGGAATCCTCACAGCCATGTACCCGCTCTTCTCACCCTGCACCACCTGTAGCTCCAGACACGTCTGAGCGAGCTTTCCCTTTGCATTTCAGTAGAGCAGCAGTGCCTCGATGCTTCACTGCTATCTGAGTGCACGGCTCTGTAGCCCATCCTCGATTCACCTCCACATCGCTGATTTAACTACCAGCACTGCAGGCGGGGCCGTGGCGCTGGGGCCTGTAGAGGGCGACCAGGCCCCATAATGTAATTTTGGAGTCCTTATATCACTGCTTATGCAAGTTAACACCCATGACTCATGGGTAGCTATGATACTTTAATAATATACTTCAACCATTAGCCTAAATTACAGCACCAGCTTGGATGAGACATAGCAATAAGTGAGTAAACAAGCAAATTACATTCATTCAAGGTAATATTCAGAGAGGGAGCCTTTTTATGCGCTGTTTCCCGTAAGGGCCTGGTGACACAGCTGCTTCACACCATCCTTCCACCGTCACCTTAGACTGCATCAGAAAGGGCCAGAAAAGCAGAGGAAGGTCTTTGATCAAAATGGCAAACGGCTACCAGAAATGCGTGTGACGTAGGTCATAAATCTCCGTAGATTCCGCTGCTTTGGCCTGACACTGTTTGCATATTTTTGTAAGATGCTCTGAAAAAGTGCATCTGCTAAGTGACTAAATATGAATGCGAATGTAGAGATTTTCTGATGGTATTTTGGGGCAGTCTGCTAAGCACAATGCAGCAAAAATAACAGTGTGAATCTGGGCTATTTCTTTCACAGATGGCCACCGTTTTGCATCTCACACATTCCTCTATTTAGTTCCACATACACATAAATGATACACACTTTATGTATACCAGAAACCAGAAACCAGCCCGGGTGAACTGGTGAAGAAGGTTAGTTGCCATGTGATTGCAAGGAGTAATGTGAGCGTAGTAAAGAAACAGAGTGGCGTACAAAAGTTTGAGCACCCTGGTCAAAATTTCAGTCATAGTGAAAAGTTAAGTACAGTTTAAAGTTAAAATATTTCAATCAAAAACACAGTTTTAATGTTTTGGCAGAAGCCATCCAATTTTCCTCTTCATATTACAGTGATGTTTCAGAAACTGAATTTAAAGAATCACTGAATTCATTCTTCCCTGCCAGTGAAATGTTGACCCTGCCACCGGCTGCAACGCAAGCCTAAAGCATAATTGACGAATGTTTAGCATTTAAGGAGGCAGTCATTTTATGAAATTCTTCAAAGTCTCCAGACACACTTTTGCTCATTGTGGCAAAACAAGTTATATTTGAAATAGTTCAACCCACAGGGCTGAAGTACACCAAACTTCTTTAGATGTTTCTTTGAATGTTCATTATGACACTGAATTTTGTGATGAGAATGCAGAATGCATTTTTTTTTTCAACGACTTCCATAAAGGATACACATGTTCAGACGTCACTGCACAGTAGAACAGTGTACCACCACACCAACATCACCAAAGCAAGTAGAATATCTCAATTCAGTAATTTTTTCTCACTTGGCATGACCTGTTAGCTATAGCGGGCTGGCTCTCAATCTGTACTACTTGTAAAATATGTAAGTATATAATCTCATCACATTATGCCCATTATGCCACATTCTTTTGTGATAAAGATGATTTAAAATATTAATTTGCCCCGAGTGGCGTAGTGGTGCTACCACTATGATCCTGGGGTTGCAGGTTCGAGTCCAAGTTCTTGCTGCTCGCCATCGGCAGCCGGGTCCAGAGGGAGAGAAATTGGCCTGCTCTCCCTGAAGGGTGGGTAGTTGGAGCTCTTCCCCACATCACATAAGTGCGCTGCTGGTTGGTGCAGGCGTCTGCCGACCACTGTGTCAGAACCGGGGATCCAGCGTTCTCCTCCAAGCATGATGGCTGCCCGGCAACGATACAAATGGCGGCAGTTCGAAAAGAGGTGGTAGGCATCCGGTCACAGGAAACATGTGGATGATTTCTCCCCCCTGACACCGAAAGCAGGCACGAGATGTGAGAAACAACTTGGAGGGTTTATTGTTATTTTATATATATATATATATATATATTAATTGTTGTAGGATATCACTGTGTATGTGATAAATACTGCTTAACCCAACCCAATCAATTGAAAGGTTTTTTAGGGAAGCAGAAGTGGTTCTTCTGCGGCATTTTTCCATGAAAACACCCCCCCCCCC
>JAVGWO010000027.1:3766018-3990517 GCA_034509495.1 Acestrorhynchus altus | reverse complement strand
TCTAGCAAGCCTCTCTCTCCCATGCCACCCCCTCTTCTTGGCTGATAATTGACCGTGTTAACATGTCATATTTCTTCTCTAATTAGCCCTAAATGTAGGCTATCAGTACTATAATTTGTCTGTTCTTAAAATGACACATCCACATATAGGCAGTGGCTGGAAGGGTGCTTAGGCAGTCATCTTCAGCAATATGATAAAGACCGGCTGAGATTTGAACACTGAATCTCAGCATTAGTGAAGCCCGGGGAATGAATTAAACAGTAAAATTCTCTGTGTGTTGATGGGAATATTGTTATGAGTAGAATAGAATGTGCTCTTTTCAGCTTCTGTGTTGTAAAATGAGGCAGTAATACATTGTGATGTCAGAGTGGCAGTCATCCAGTCCATAAAACTGGAAGATACTCGGATACACAATCTCCAATAATAATAACAATAATAATAATAATAATAATAATAATAATAATAATAATAATAATAATACAGTATTGCTGGTCTAGAACAGTTGTTTCCATATTCAGGCCTTAAACTTTATAGCCCGATGTCATTTTTTATTTATCAAAAATTACAAAACCATTAATAGGAGTCAGTTACCATCAGTTACTCAAATACTTCTTCATTGAGATGTAAAAGTAAACATAATATTAAATATTTATGCCTTATTTGTGTTTATTTAGGGTGAAAAAACATACTATTTCTCATACTTCATACTAAGTGTTTTGAACTGACAATGCATTTATTTTAACAAATTATTTGTAATGATTAGCTTATGATGATGAATAGGATATTTATAATAATAAAAATAATTGATTCAAATACTTGTCAGTGGTTCATATAAAATAAAATGTGTTTCATTATTTTTATTATTTACATATGTATCAGTATTATCCCTTCTCAAGTCTTATTCTGAGATTGGAACACAAGACAGCCCCTTTCTTCTCAATTTCATCTAGAACCTAATATCTGGATCCGATATAATAATCATGTCATTAGCCCCACCCACTCTTGCTGATCAGTTGGAGTCTGCATGCAGTTTGAGTATGTATATGTGGACAGAAACAAACTTACATTTGTAATCTTCTTTGTACCATTTACAACAATAAAACTGGAAATGCTAAAGCAAAATCAGTCCTCAGATCTTTTACACAGGTATTACCAACTATCCTGTTCACAGCATAAGTGTATATACTAAGCTGGTTAAGCTGGCTCTAATCACTGAAATTTGAGCTCAGCACAGCAGCTTTCACCCACGTTCATTTATCCTCCCATTAAAGCAAGATATTATAAATATATCACAAATTTAGGTCGGAATGATTATATGGTAAAATGTAGTGCTAAACTGAAGTAAACAGTAGCATATCACCAGCGTAAAATTAACTTGACAAGTCAAGCAGAAAGTGGACTACATTTTACAGTCATAACACCAGATGAACCTGTTTCTGCTGCCTAAGTGTTTGTTTACAATAATAATTACATGCGTAATGTTGCCACTAATGTTTGGCTCACTGGCTCCCTTTAAACAGCTAAATGTTACTGCTGGAGTCCCCAAAGAAGTAGTTAATTTAATGAGTTGGAATATAGTCTCCTATTACCAGAGCACTTTTAACAGGCTCCACAGCAGGTGCTTTGTTGAGCAGGGTAGACTTGTTGATGTGAATCGGGGGAGAGTGGTTTTGCAGTAGGCCTTCATGTTAGCATGTTAGCATCCCTGCCGTGGGGACAATAACCCTGGAGTCAAGGGATAGCTAGCTCCCCCAAAGGCACCCAGAGCTGTCTACTTTTGCAGACAGAAAACCAACATAACACACAACATGTCCATGTGATTTCATTTGTTGTAAATGAAAAGACTGTCAATGTTGTAATGTTGTAAATGATTCATGTAAATGACACTGAATAGCTCATAAATGGCACTCTAGAAGAACTAAGAACTTCATCATCTGTCAGTGATAACTGGTATTTTTTTCAGTGCTTTTGGGCTCCCCATACAGTTGTGGAGTGTAACTGACGTGTCCAATCACAGTATGAGTTCACCCTTGTGGACAGCTATAAACATTTCTTAGAGATAACAGGCATCTGCAGTGAAGGAATAATGTGGACTGACACTGCAGAATAATATTACAGAATGTTACACAAATATGACATTATGTACTCCACCAAAGTTACATGGTGTAGTAGTAGTGCCCTGGGCCTGGAGTGGCACAAAGAGGCCATTCTCCTTATTATAAATCAGTGAAGCTGTTATATTAAGGTTAAATTGTTACACAAGATTGCTATGAACTCAGTTTCTCTTATGTATATTCTATTCTTTTTCTTTTACTGTTATGTATGACACAAAGTTGTCAGTCACTTGTATCAACAGTCCATTTAGCTAGTAGTGTGCACAAAACTAGAACCAGAAACTGAATTAAAGGTCCAGAGTAGAAAGTCTCTGGGGCCATATATATAAAAGTGTAGAATGCCCCGTTCAATGTATATGTTCAGTGCACGTACTTCCAAATTTGTCAGATTTCTGGAAAACCATGCACACCCGTTTATCAAATCAGAGTGCAATAGGGACACCAGCATGGATTCGGGATAACGTCTCACATGCTCTTATCTCCTTCCAATATATGCATAAAAGGTTCATAAATACCCATAGTGAGGCCATAAATAGCTATTCGAGCTCTCCTGCCAAAAACTAACACTTGCGATGAGGTGCATGTGATCTGAGTGTATTCTCAGATAATATAAAGCTTGGGAACATTTGTGAGAGGTTGATGGTTAACATGTAGTGGTGAATTGATGCCTGAGGTATCTTAGCAAATCGAGGGAGAATGACAGCTTTGGTGGGAGAAACGGAAGCCTAACAGAGACCAATATTGTGCTTAAACACATTTAAATGAATGCTGGATGCTGTGAGTACAGTGGATGAAATCTGAGCTTGAAAACAGCGACTAAGAGCTAGCATCTACATATTACTCCTCATTTTATTGAAATCCCTTCACAGTATGTTAAGTAGTAAATGGCATTAAGCACTAAACAGTGTTCATTCATAATGTTATGTATTCCTTCCATCTAAAACACATACTGGGTTTCACAATAGATGAAGAGCTTAGTGTCTTTTTTTAAGTGTTAAAATGAAATGTTTTGTTGGATTGCCAAATTATTTAATAATGCTGGCCTAAGCTGACCCATCACTTCCAGTGCTCCAGTTTGAGAATTTGACAGTTTGTGGGGAGGTGGTTTAGCTAGACATACAGTATATAAGTAATGAACGGATGCTTTGAATATTATGAATTCCAGTCAGTGATTAAGCTGTTAACTACAGTCTTTGCAGTCTGGTGCCTGTGATATATCTATATTTGTATTAGCCCTCCTCTTAGGCTGCTCTGTTGGTTGTTTTCTCTCTCTCTCTGTTTTCTGCCTGGCTTCATCCTCAGCTCTCTAAGGCATACTCATAAATTCCTCGGCATAACCATGAAGCCTAATGATTATGCCTTCAGCAAATATGAATTATTCCTCACACTTGACGTGCTGTAAATGGTAGCAGTGCTGTAAACGGGGAAGGGGGTGTAGAGGAATAGTGAGTGAGAGAGGAGGAGATAAAGATAGAGGTTCTCTACTAACTCCACAGATGCACATTTTAAATGATAGACTTGGTGTGCTCCTTTAAGTATCTCTTGACCTCAACACAACTGGCAAATACACTACTGTACTCTACTAATGTGTGTATATTCTGCATCTCCTGGGATGGGCATAGTTAAATCCTCTGGCAGCCTTCATAAGGGATTTGCATAAAAATAAGCATACACGTCCTCAGATCAATGCTCATTTTGAATCTGCACTGGATAAATATTGTGCAAATACATATTTGCCTTTCATTATTGAAGTCCTGTGAACCTTGACCAGTTTTGCAAGCCATGGTGAAGTCTAGTCCTAGAGTGGATTGTTTGGGACATTCTGAATTTAAAGTTATATAATAATTATATTATTTAACTTCGGGCTGGAAACTGTATATAAGTCTTATCAATAATGTTAAAGTAATAATAATTTAACACCAAAAACACTGCTTATATCAACATATATCTCAGTGTATATTACATCCAGAACGTATTCACAGCACTTCACTTTTTTGCACATTTTGTTATATTACAGCCTTATTCCATAATGCATTAAATTCATTTTTCCCCTCAAAATTCCACACATAATTCCCCACAATGACGAAGTGAGAAAAAAACCTTTCCAATTTATAATAAAAATAAAATATAACATGTACAGAAGCATTCACAGCCTTTGCTCAACACTGTGTTGAAGCACCTTTGGCAGCAATTACAGTCTCACATCTTTGTGTATGATGCTACAAGCTTCTCACATTCTTTGCAGAACCTCTCAATCTCCAGCAGATTGGATGGGGAGCGAAGGTGCACAGCCATTTTCAGATATCTCCATAGATGTTCAGTTAGGTGCAATTGTCTGGCGGGATTCTACTGAGTCCTGAAGCCACTCTTTTGTTATCTTGGCTGTATGTTTAGGGTCATTGTCGTGTTGGAAAATAAACCAGTCAGAGATCCAGAGCACTCTGGAGCAGGTTATCATCAAGGATCTCTCTGTACATTGCTGAAGTAATCTTTTCCTCTTCCCTAACTAGTCACCCAGTTCCTGCTGCAGAAAACCATTCCCACAGCATAATGGTTAGTTCACCAGTTAGTTCATCAGTTGGGTTAGGTGTGCTGGAATTAGGGAAATAGTTATCCAGCACCAGAACTTAGAACCTCTGGTTTAAGTGATTAGTGTCAGCCAGCATTGTGAAAGAGAGAACTAACCTGCTGAAATCAAATGTGTTAATAAACATGGTTAATAAACGGCTCTTTGTAATGACTGGGATCGAACAGCTTGCCTCCCTGCCAGCTTTGCTTGCCGCTTCTTCATGGCAGCGTCTGCCACGAGCATCAGCTACATGTTCATTATCTATCTGTGTAGTTCTCACTTGCTGGAAAAGCCAGACAAACTGCAGAAGATTAAACTGGTCATTAGTTGTGTCCAGATGTTTCCATCCTATGTTGCAAGAATGTCTCTGGGGCTTTGCAGTCACATCCTAATTGCTTATTTAGTTAATGCTTCAATCCTTTCAGCTTACTTTAGATGGAAGGGGTGTGTGTGTGTGTGTGTGTGTGTGTGTGTGTGTGTGTGTGTGTGTGTGTGTGTGTGTGTGTGTGTGTGTGTGTGTATCTTCTCTTTTAAATGAGAAGTGTGCTGTCCCAGATGTTTTGAGGATAAAAGGTTGGTGGAATTGTTCTCTAATGGTGAAATATGGTTGGGTGTGTGGATTTAGAAGTCAGCATTTGTCATAAGAAACTGTGTCAGACTTGCCTCTGTGAGAAGCCTGCTTCAAAGGTTAAATCACTAGAGAGGGCTGGAGGCTGTCTGCATTGGTGTATGGCCCTCTGTGTGTGTGTGTGTGTGTGTGTGCGTGTGCGTGTGTGTGTGTGTGCAGAGAAAAAGAATCTCACAGTTTCAGTCCAGCCAATTAGAGGCTCTCTGAGAGTTGTCTGAGAGCCCCAGTCCAAAATAGAGCTGCATGACCCTTCCACAGAAACCAGTATAAACAGTTCAATACTGTACACCAATTACAACTACTACTTATACTGACACTGTCTGAACCAAACACAACAAGAAAACATTCTAGGACAGTGTGGATAAGGGGAACGTTCTAAAACAGTGGGAACAACAGAAGACATTTCAGAACAGTTTGAATGGAAAAGAATGTTCTGCAACAGCAAATGAGGTCGGACGTTCTAGAACAGTATCAACGAAGAAGGACTTTCTTAAAGTGTAAATGAGGAAGAACATTCTAAGGGTGTAAGAGGAAGGGCATTCTAGAACAGAAACATTTTAAAACAGTGTAAATGAGGAAGGTCATTCTAGAATAGTTCAATGAGGAAGAACATTCTAGAGCAGTTATGAGGAAGGACATTCTAGGACAGTGTGAATTAGGAAAGACATTATAAAAGTGTGAATGAGGAAGAGCATTCAATAACAGTGTAATTTAACAGTCTGAATATTCAAGAACATTTTAGAACACTGTGAATGATGATGATGGAGAACTTTCTAGAACAATGTTCTTTAACATTGTGATTGAGAGAATATTCAAGAACATTGTGAATAATGGAGCATATTCAAGAACATTGACAATGCAAGAATACATTCTTTACCAATTTGATTTAGAGAACATTGAATGTTCTAGAATGTTCTCCCCACAATGACATTGGTAAAGAATATACTATCAGATGAACAATGCTGTAGAATATTTCTTTTTCTCCAATTAAATCTACAAACTCAAACCTGGCAGCACTGGTCTGATTTTAACCTGTAAGTTAAAATTCCTTCAGTGTGAATGAAGGAGAACATGTGTTCACACTGTTGATATGCTTTGTCATTAATGGTTTACTCTAGGCCTGTCAGTATGAAGCTGATAGTGAATGTGAACATCCATGTTCGTCTAAGTAAAGTAAAATAGAATACAAAAGAATAGAACTTTATTGATCCCTTGGGAGGGTTCCATCAGGGAAATTAAGGTTCCAGTAGCAGCATCAGTATAGTAAGCAGAAAGATAGGCAGAAAAAATAATTTAGTAGACGTAAGCAGCACTATGTAAATATATAGAATATATAATATACAGACTATATTACAATATACAATATAGACAATAGTGCATGAGAAAAAAAAGAGTCCTTTAGGAGGGTGTATTGCACATTATTGCACATTATTATTGCACTTGAAAAACTGTTTTATTGCACAGAGAGTCCAGTGTGTTGTGGTGGTTGCAGGTTCAGTTCCTACTCATTCCCATCCTTAATCCTCCTGTTACTTCTCCTCCCCCCCAGAGAGGAGTTGTACAGTCTGATGGCGTACGGGACAAAAGAGTTTTTAAGTCTGTTGGTCCTGCACTTGGGAAGGAGCAGTCTGTCACTGAACAGGCTCCTCTGGTGGCTGATGGCAGTGTGTAGAGGATGACTGGCAATGTCCATAATGTCCAGCAGTTTTTTTAAATATAAAAGTGGAGAGTTGTAGGTGCTGTCAAAAGCTGTAAATTTAGTTTCAGAATGACACTCGTGTTCATAGTATCCAAAATCCGGAGCGTTCAGTTCATCAGGTACTGGTACCAGACTCCTGTATTCTTGGATGTGTGTTCTTTGAATGAAATCTGAATGTGAAAATCAGCCCAATGCTGCTGGGGTTGAGCTTGTACATTTAATTGGAGAATAAAACACACACAGTGTTCTCTGGCTGGTGCATGCAGAATTCCCCAAAAATAAACCTCACTAACACACCAGCAAACAAATGCAAAGTACACACACACACACACACACACGGATCCCCAGCTAAAGTGACAGAGATTCCCCCTACAGCGTGTTTGCTGTTTGAATTATCTGCGCCAGCGACACTGATTCTGACAAATGCGTCTAGGGACATCCCCGAGCTCGGCCATTCTGGTGCTCAGGAAATGTCCTGTCTCTCTTCATTACACCCCTGTTACCTTGCACGCATACACACACTCACACACACACACACACACACCACACACACCCACACACACCCACACACACACACACACACACACACACACACACACACTCCTATACTAAACACACATACCTGAAACGTTTTCAGGTGTATTTACTAGTATATGTGCATTTGTGTGTGTGTGTGTGTGTGTGTGTGTATATGTTTTGCATTGTGCATGATATGCTGCTGGCCCTTCTTGCTCTCATTGTATCGGGGAAAACCGAGTATACAAGGCTCTGCAGGAGACTGCTGCACTGCTGCTGCCTCATTTAGTGATATGCCACTTTATACTTCTCACTGATCTCTCCCTGGTCAATCAGCCAACCCACACTTTCATATCACCAGAGATTAGGCTGCAGAAACATGGTGAGGGGAAATGAGAAGTAATAACATCAATATGAATGTGACAGTGAAAACAAAAAAAGGCCCTTGCTGCTTGCTCTTTTGATACCATTCATTTCCTGAATCGAGAAGTATCGTAAGAAGTGATGTTACAATAATGTTATGACGTTTTCTTTTAACATGGTAAAATAATGCATTTAAAATTTCTGTCACAATACACTCGTCTGCACATTTTACGTACTGGGCTTTTTATTGTCATTCTTATCTATTTATGTTTACTAAGATTTTTCTGCTCCTTTATGCAGAATTCTTTCAGCTATATGGTGCTTCAGTGGCAGTCTTTGTACAGATTCACAGCTAGCATGAGGTTCTGTGCTCAGTTTTTTATTTATTTTTTTTGACAGCAAGTGTGTCTTCTTTGCACACCTCATTATTGGTTCATGTGATTGGACAATCAAAAAAGCATTTCATATAATGCTGATTATTTTTATCATTTTTATTCAGGTATGGGAGCCATATTTACAATTTGTATATTTGCAAATATAACTTAATCTGCATTCTGATAGCAAGAGCCTAGCAGACCACTGCCAGTCCACTGATGGCAAAGTTGGGGATCCACTCGTGTTTTACACCACATTTTTTGGGTGGTCCACTGGCAGTTAAGCAGAGTATTGAAAAAAAAATTCCACTCGTAGAGTCCGCATTGAAAATCTGTTCTTAGGACATTTAAAGCTAGTTCAATTTTGTATAATGGAAAAAGGTTTGCTGAGTCACCAGCTGGCTGACCTTATCAAGCCAGCGGACTGATATATGTTTGCTATGTGGGCAGTTCTTCATTTGAAGTAAAATGACCCTTTTAATATGATTAATTGATACTTTTTAGCCATGTGTCTTGACTAATTTGGAGATGTTCTGTTTGGTTTTCTCTTGTACAGATTTCAGTGGGTTTTAGAGAGTAATGAAAGTGGTCAATATTAAGATCACAGCCATTGTACAATGTTTATTACACCCAAAACTGGTAATTTCCAAGAGCATTTTTATATGCACCTGTGGTTTTGCTCACTGTAGAGGAAGTCCCTGTTCTCTCTCTCTTCGCTCTTGTTCATCAGGAACTTATAGTCTTAAATAGTTCTGTTCAACCCTTAATGGTAATTAACCTATGCTCTGTGCTCTGCTGTCACTGATTAAAGACAATGTACACTGTAATCTCTGTCATGTAGAAGGGTAGAATTAACAAAAGGGTTGAATTGATCATGTTTCCCTTCATGCAGAGGGAATTCTATCTTTTAATTGACTGTTATTATGAAGTGATATGATCCCTAAATGCTGTCAGTGAACTTTTACACAAAAACAATATCATCTTAAAAAGATCAAAGGTGTAAAAGAACACATTTATTGAGTATCAAAGCTATTCTTTGGTATATATGTGACTTTGGTTGGGGTGAAAATGCCCAAATGTCACAATTGTACAAGACTATTTATAAATTTTGCCTTACCATGAATATCATGGTAGACTTTATGATTTGCTGTGCTTTTATAAGATGGTTGACATCTAATAAACATCTCACTAGAGACACAGCATAGAATTGCATGGTGTGGAATTGCAACAGAAACATTGCCATTATTTTTGTAAATTGCCCGATAGTGTTGCTGTCCTCTTGGTGTCCTCACAGCGCAGTGTGTGGTTAGTTAGCATAAGAGATTTCAGCCAGACACCTAGAGTTAACTATCAGCCTGTTTTGCTTCACAGAGAATTGTCCTTACTGATGTATAGTTAGCGATAGTTTGAGTCCAGTTTGTTTTTGAGGGAGTGGACATTGAAGGGAAAAACTGGTAAAAGCCAGTCGGCTAATGTAAGCTTTTAGCCCAGCACACATACTCTCTTGCTTTTGAGACTGATGACACTTAAAGCTGAACAGAATGAACAGGCAGTGTTTATCAGTTCCATGTAGCGAACCCTCATTATTCAACTTTGCTGAAATTCATTTTATGGCAAAAACCTGGAGGGTTTGATATGTTAATCCACTGGTGTTTACTTTCTCTATAAAGGACAAAGGGGACTGATGATTTGTATGTAGATCACTTATACCCTCTGTATCTGTGTATTCCTCAGGTGGTGGATCTCTACTGGGGGGTGGACCCCGAAGAGTGGGACAGTCCAGAGCTACAGAGACTGCGGATGAAGCTTCTAGAAGAATGCCTGAAAACGTCTGCAGGTCCATGTTTTGTTGTGGGTATATATGACTTCCTATCAACCCTTAATGATATAAAACTCCATTTGTATCCATTAAACCATTGATCATACTTATATTGTTTATGAGAGCATACTAATCTTACTTTAGTCATAAAAATCAGTCATGCAGTCATTGTTATAAAATCATGACTGTGTAACTTGTATAGTACTTTTATATAGACATTGTAAATGAGACTAATGTATTTCATTTAAACATCTTACGGAAGTAAATTAAGTACAACCTCCTCTCATGTAAATGTATACCTTAAGTTCAAGATGAAATTTAGCACAGCATTGTTAATGCAATGTGTGTAGCTACTGTTTCTTGCATATGAAGATCCGTTATGTTAATTTTGCAATAGATATGCATGATATGCCAAAATGTTGGTGGACACCTGCTGATCCATCACTTCTACTGAAATCAGTGACTTTAACAGTGCAGTAACAGCATGTACTCTTCTGAGAAGACATTAAAAGTACATGTTGGAACACTGCCGCAAAGATTTGATTCCGCCGCATGTGCAATAATGAGATCAGTTACTGATAAGTTGTGGAAGACAAACACCTTGAATGGAGCTCAAACACTCCAGAGATGTAGTTCCAACCCAATGTTTGACATTATGCCCCACTAACTGATATTTGGCACTGGGTATGGTGAGTTTATGCTTGTGTACAGCTGATCCAGTGCTTCCCATTTGAATGATAGTTCTAGCCTATGAAGATTATACAATGTTTCTGTGCGACTGTTTGCAATGAGAGAATCTTCAAGTCTAAAAGCCTTTAGATATTGGATGCTGTGGAAGATACAGGTGTATTCTCTGTGGCATCATAAAACATAGTCAAGCTTCTTCTTAAGTGAAGTTAAGGGTAACAGACAAGCCTTTTGGCAGTCCCATATGGGAGTGCATCACATCAATTCACTCATTCTGTACAGCTTGGCTGCACACGCACACACGCAGACACACACACACGCACACGCACGCACACACACACACACACACAAACACACACACACACACACACACACACACACACACACCAGTGACCACACTTCTTTTCAGAAAACATTGTAAGGATTCTGGTCTAAAAAGAATCACACTGATACATAGTGCTACCCCGTAAATAAATAACTTGTTGCAGAAGCCTTGGTAATAAATGGAACAGACATCATTTGCATATTTTATATTCATTAGATGTAAAATAAAATCTCATGCACTTTTTGTTTTTTCTTTTGATTAGTATGGCTCATTGCTCCAGACTCTCACATTATTAGATATTTTAATATCACGTTTGAATAAATTACCATTCAAAGAGTGCCAAAATTAAAACAAGTACCACTTTAAATATGATAAATAGGAATGTAATGAATGTAATGATTATAAAATATATGAATATATAAATATATGAAAATATAATATTAAATATAAATTATGAACAAAAACCTTCTCAGAATATTACAATTCCCTGAAATGCACCGGTACATGCAACCAAACATACATATAGTGACAAATAAAAAGTAATAACTGCATTGCTATTTCATGAGCTAGTTAGAATAACACAGGTGTGATTACAAACCAGACTTTGCATGAATGTGATGGAATTCACCAACAGCCCACACCTGGCATTAGGCATGGTGCCACTAGGTTCATGGTTATCTGCTCCAGAGAGGCCTATTGTTTTGAAAGTACTTCTCTAAACACGCTGTGTGAGTGCCTTTGGGTACAGCCTAAAATTGTTTCCACAAACACTTGTCACATCTTGCCACTGGGAATTTTGCCCATTCCTCAAGGAAAATTGCTCCAGGTCCTTCAAGTTAGATGATGTCTGCTGGTGAACAGTAATCTTGAAGTCTGACCACAGATTCTCAGTTGGATTCTAATTGTATTGCACATTTCCCCTTAAACCACTTAAGTGTTGCTTTAGCAGTATGTGTTGGGTCATTGTCCTATTGGATGGTGAACCTCTGTCCCAGACTCGGCATCAGACTCAAATCAATGACTCAAGAATATCCTTGTTTTTAGCACCATTTGTATTCCCTTCAACTCGGACAGTCCCTGCTGCTGAAAAACGTCCCAACAGCATGCTGCCACCACCATGTTTCACTGTAGGGATGGTGTTCTTGGGGTGATGTGATATGTTGGTTGGCCAGGCATAGCCTTTTACTTGGTGGCCGAAAAGTTCAAATTTGGTCTGACCAGAGCACCTTCCTCTATACATTTGGGGAATCTCCCACATGCCTTTTGGCCAACTCAAAATGAACCTTCCTATTTTTGTCTGTTTGTAAAGTCTTTTTTCTGGCCACTATTCCATAAAGCTCAGCTCTATGGAGTGTATAGCTTATTGAGGTGGTATGGACAGATACTCTTATCTCTGCTTGGGAACTCTGCAGCTCAGTGTTACCTTTGTTTGTCTCTGTGCTGCCCCTCTGATTAATGCCCTCCTTGTCCGGTCTGAGAATTTTGATGAGGGGTCCTCTCTTAGCAGGTACCATTTTCTTTCCATTTGATGGCACTCTGGCTGATCATCATAGGTTTAGATATATTTTTATAACCCAATTTTATTTGTACTTCCCAACAACTTTTTCACAGACTTGCTTGCAGATATCTTTTGTCTTCATTGTGTTGTTTGGTTAGTGCTGCCTCTTGTTCAATGGTGTTGCAGCATCTAGGGCCTTCCAGCAGAGGTTTGTATATAGCGCAAGTTCATGTGATACTTAGGTTGCACACAGTTGGACGTTTCTGAAGGTAATTGGTTGCACCAAAACACTCTTAACTTTATTGTAAATTAATGTGAAATTGAAAGACCTACGTGTGTTTGTGGGTGTTTTTTAACATTTACTTCAGTGCAGACTTTTGGTACTATGCACCACTGAGGTGTGTGACCGCACGTACTTGGGTGACACAGATAATCGTATGCTAATCGAAGTCTGTCTCTGCAATTAACACATTCTTTCACTGGCATGCCTGCTGCATCATAATGGTGAATTTGCTGTTAAGAATAGCACGGTTCATCAGACAAGTGTTAAGACAAACCACAGGAGCGTTCTGGCCAAGCTCACGTTGTGTTATTGTGCATTTGGACAAATACCAAGTGCTGCACAAAGCCTGACAAACTGGAGGTATTTTTGGAGAATATACTGTGACAAGTAGCAATCACTATCCTTCACATTTAATAATGGTAATCACAATATCACTGTGGGAAAAAAGGAAACACTTTTGTAATAATCACACTGCTGTACAGTGCATGTAGGTGTGCATGTGGTCCTTGTGTGTGTGTGTGTGTGTGTGTGTGTGTGTGTGTGTGTGTGTGTGTGTGTGTGTGTGTGGACCTGACCACTTTCAGGCCTAGTGCAGAGGGGAGATCAGTTCTCAGGTGTGGGTGAGATTGATTTTAAATGATTAAAATGTAAATGAATGATGTAGGTGAGGGGAAAGAGGATAATTGGAATCAGAGAGTGAAGTGGGAGGTGAGGCTTACAGAGTGAGAAACAGCAGGGAAATCTATTCTCTCTCTCTCTCTCTCTTTCTCTCTCTCTCTCTCTCTCTCTCTCTCTCTGTCTGTCTCACCCACACATTCTCTGTTTATAGCCCAGTTTGAGCTGGATTAGTACAGGTACTGTATTATAAGCAGTTATGGGGATCTGACATTTTCATCTAGTATGATTATGTTTACGGGTATCACAGTAATAGTTGTGGAATCTTTTTGGAGTTTCCTGAAGCTGAGCTCTCCAGTAGCAGAGATCTTATAATGACAACTCTGAACCTCCTCTGGGAGCAGGTCATATAAAAAATTATGCCTAAAGCTCCAGTGGAGCTGGAGTGGTTTTAGGTCTTGAGGAACTGTGCTTTCCATTATTACAAAGATCAGAGATTTGAATCCAGCATGAATATGTACATCTACTTCAATGTGATTCCTTCAGAAAAATGAATGTAGTAAGACTGTAATATGCTAATCAATAGATCAATAGAGACCAGAAAAATGGAAAATGGAGCAAAACCTGTTTAAAGTACGCTGTGTAGTTGTTATGGAGTGTGACAACTGTTGTGTTTAAAGGGCAGCATCAGTGAGATTACCCATAGTCCATAGCCAGCATACTAGAGACACACTAGTGATTCTGGATTCTGGAAAGTGAACTCACTGTTGAACAAGATTGATGACCTTTCCGCATTGAACAACCAGCAGATTTACAGTGAGAGCAACATGTTTATCATTACAGACATGGCTAACCCAGCTCGTACCAGAGGCAAAAATGGATCTGCAACAATTCACTGCTGTGAGAGAGCTGACAGAAACACCAAAGCATATGGAAAAAGCGAAAGGTTGGGGGCTTATTATCTGTGTGAACAATCACTGGTGTAACCTGGGACATATCTCTGTAAAGAAGGTCTTACTACCTCAGTTCAATCACGTGATTACTATCTGCGTCTACATTGCTCTGAGGGCAGATGCAGCCGCTGCCTGTTCCAGATACACTCTGTTACAGCAAAGCTGCAGACACAGCACCCTGAGGCATTTATGATAATTTCTGGGGACTTTACTCACACTACTTTGGACTCTACTTTGGCTGCTTTTGACCAGGTTGTGGACTCTCCAACAAGGAACAACAGGACAACTGATCTGCTGTATGCTAATATGAAGGAAGCATGCAGCGTCACACACCTCCCCCCCACTTGGGATGTCGGACCACAACTCCATGTACAGCCAAAGAACACCCCCTGGTTCAAAGGCAGCCTGCAACCATTAGATCCATCAGGAGGTGGTCCCCAAAAATGGAAGATGCCCTCAGGGAGTGTTATGACACAGCAGACTGGGATGTGCTGCCTAGCCCACACTGTGAGTACATAGAGGGGATGACAGACTGTCTTATGGATTATCTCTTCACTTCAGTGCAGACATGGTCACCCTCATTAAGACTATATAGTGTTACCACAACAAGCCATGGGTAACACAAGAATTCAAAGCTGTCCTCTACTTTCCGGAGCGGGGACAACAGGACATGAAACAAAAGGTGGAACTAAAGCTGGAGGAGAACATTTTGAGGGACATAATGGAAGGTGTGAAAACCATCACAGGCCACAACAAAATGACCAGAGTCATTGGGGGACAGTTGAGAGGGCAAAAGAAATGAACAACTACATCAATCAGTCCATGCCCAGCTGTTAGAGCAGCTCTCCTTAGACCCCAGGTGCAACATGGCCAGGATGGTCTGCAGTTTACATACCGGGCAGGTATTGGTGTCAAAGACACTACCTGTTACACCAAGCCCAGTGAGGATCCTGTTCTTGGACTTCTCAAGTGCCTCAAACTCCGGCTACTCATCTGACAACATGGCAGCCAATTTTGCTCCATTTCTACAGAACAGGAGGAAATAGAACCACAACTTCCATGTGTTCTACAATACCTGCTGATTTGGTAGTTTAGCATCTGAAACTGTTGTGTGCAATGCATCACATTTAGTGGACAACAAATACTTCATCTAAACAGAATATATCTGTTTTTCTCTCTGTCTCCTACACACGGACACAAACAGCTCTCTCTCTCTCTCTTTTTTCTCTCTCATTCACTCTGTCTCTCTCTATTTGTCTTGCTATTTGTCATCTCACAGCTTTCTTTTTCATAACCCTTTCCTGTATACTCAAACGCCTCCCTCTCATTTCATCTTGGCTTCTCATTTTCTTTCTTCACTCCCTCTTCTGTTGTTTGTTTCACCCATCTGCCCATCTCTTGCTCTCACAGCTCATTTTGGAGGTCTCAGTCTCACTGCTCCATCTATCCCTTCGGGTCCCCCCATGCTCCTTGTCCCATCTTTTAATCCCTCGCTTTCATGCCCCCCCCTCTCTCTCTCTCTCTCTCTCTCTTTGACCTCTAGTGCATGCTGTCACATGCATCTCTCACAAATGAGATATATCAATTAATCATAGCACAATTATTTAGTCATTACTATATAATCAGTCAACAGCCCTAATAGGACACACCACCCACATAATACCTGCTCTGTACCAGTCCTGTGAGGTCCTGACTGTTGAAGAACAGGGTAAAATGTGAAAAAATGTGGACTGCAGTGTGCAATTTTAGAAGTGCTATACAATAGGTTCAGCAAATAAATTTGCTGTGAATAGTTATGATTAATCTTTTGATTGCAAACTAGAAAAGGCAAATTAGAGTCATTTTTTATTTTCTTATAATATCATTTATAATATAATATAATTTATTTTGAATGAAAGAACAATATACTGAGTAAAAATGGACAGGCATGAAAAAGTCTGAGAACCATGGTGTGAACTAAACAGTGACTTACGATTACACTCCTAGTAGAAAGGTTTGAAAAGGTACAGAACAAAAATTTGATTTGATCCTAAAAGAAACTGTAGCACCCTTTGTTTAGATGTTAACAAATTTATAAAATACTGTAGGACCCAACTGGACTGTGTTGTTATATCTAATTAAACACTAGGTTGTCAAAACGATCACAAATTTGCAAAATTTTGGTTATGTTAGCTTCTTTAACCTTTGCAACTCTAGGCCAATTTTGCATGATGATCTCATAGTATAATATATTTTTATTCACCAAACAATTAGAAGTATTTATAGGAGGCAGTTACACATGCCATACACAGTATAGGCTACTCAAATTTGTCTTCATATGTAAAAATCTGGAGAGTTTAAATATTTGTATGAATTTTACCATGTTTTAATTAAACATTTACTTGTGCCTAGAAGGACAAAGACTTTTGATTGACAAGGATATTTATAATAATACATTCTTCAAAGTACTTGACCTGTGGTCCAAATAAAATAAAAAAACAATTTAAATGTTTAAATTCACTATTTTTATTATTATGTAGGTTATGTGTCAGTATTATCCCTTTTCAGGACTTTCGTTCTGAAATTTGGGTTAGTAGCCAAAGTCTGTAGATTACTTTGATTCTGAGATATCAAGCCTAGAAAATGGAATGTAACTGCCCACAGTTTGGGGATCTTGGGTTGTAGGAGTTAAATGACAGTCCATCTAACATCTGATCTGCTTTAACATTGTGACCTTTAGATGCATATGGAATATCATATGAAATGAATAGCACAGACAGAATTTTTTGTAAAAAAATTTGTCTCAGTTTCCTTTAGACTATTCTCCACATTTATGCATAGAGAACAAATAAACCAAAAACTAATGAACTACATAACACTTCATAATGAATGTATCGTAAAACGATAACAAAGACTCTGGACTTCTAAATGGGTTATATTATAATGCTGATATCTTGCCTCAACTTCATCAGTTCATATCTAAACTTTTTCCTGGCTAAAGCCCCTCAAACATATGGCTGTGTATTTTTTTTCCCCTCATCTGTGTTCACAGTTAGGAGGAAGCTTCTTTCTGAGGCATTCTGTTTGATTCGAGCCCCAGTTCAGAGACTGGGGATGCCCCAGCTATACTGCTCTAGCCAAAAAACGTACTTTGCTATTCTGTTAGAGCCAGGGGTTAGAGCTCAGAGCTGGGAGATTTCACTTTAGAGCCCAAACGAGGAGAACCAGAGAAGGCATAGGTTCAAAGAAAAGCCCTCTGGACTTCCGAGCCTTGGACAGCCACCAGCAAGCACTGACCTATTTGCAGCTGCATGAAGCACTGATCCACATTTGAGATTTCTTTAGCGGCACTCCAGGAAAAGTTAGAGCCTAGAGGATGACAAAAGACTTTCCCTGAGACCTCCCACGTGTGCTTTTAGATACTTGATGTAGGTACATCAGTATTTGCGAAACAGTGACAGGAGACTGTCCCCAACACTGTTGTTGCGACGTTGCTGGGAGCTACGTATTCAGTTCTGTTTATTGTAAACTAGGGACAAAGTCTTAGATCTGAGCGAATGAGAGGAGAGAGTATGGGTTTGTAACTGACAGTTCTGGGTTGCATGTGTCAGTTTGAGTCTCTGGAGAGGGTCTCTAGGCAGATTGACGCTGTTTAATCTGAGTGTGACAGGTCGAGAGAGAGGGAAAGAGACAGAGTGAGAGAGGAAGAGAGATAGAGAGATATTAACGCAACAAAAAACACTGGTAGTGGTAAAACCCTGGTAGCACTCAAAGTCAGGCAAAGTCTCTTTTTTTAACTGCTCTAATCACAGGCATGTTCTTCAGTTTCTTCAAACCTTCAAAGGTCTCGATGTAGGCCCAAAGTTCAGTTGCTGCTGATTTTTTAGATGGTGACAAAATTATTGGCGTCTAGTATCTCTCTGCTGAGGCCCAGATTCCTTTTGCTCTCTCTCTTAATCCCTCTCTTCCATGCACTCTCTCGCTCTCTTGGCTCTGTCTCCATCTTGATTAGCTCTATGAAATGTATGACCTCATTTGCATGCAGGACAGAGCATGTTTAAACCCTATTAGATTGTGTCCCAGGTGCAAGGTCACATTAAACAATCTGATGTAGAAATGACCGCTCTGACTGTAGATAATGGCAGGTCAGTGCAGACAGTTAACTCATAGAGGTTGTACTGTGGCAGTGTAAAAAACATATGTTTATATTACAAATAATGTAACATTTTCTTGGATTCAGCTTCACCTGACCCTCTGCCACATATAATGCTGCCAAGCGTTGAGGGTCAAGACTGGAAGACATAAGAGACACAATGTCACTAATTCTCAACACACTTGGAGAAGAGCATTAACTAAGAATTTTATTATGTTAGCTAACAGATGTGCGAAGAGACAGGCCATCCTTCCCTCCCCGAGAGAGTGAGGCAAGTTATAATCTTTTGGACTCGCAGCTGTGGATGGAGATGTAAGTCCTGGTCTCCTGATGATAGTGACAGTTCTTGTTTCCCAGTGGTTGTGCCACTTGGATTCCACATACGCATGAATGCCAGTTACGTAGTAGAACTTGACCCAGAGCATCAAACTGCCTCCTCTGGCTTGCTTTCTTCCTATAGTACATCTTCTGCCATCTCTTCCCTAACTAATTGACTCATATGCACGTGTCCATCGTAAGCCCTTTTGGCAATGGACAATGGTTAGCATGGGCAATAAGCTTCGTATAAGCTGCGATGAAATGTGATTTCTGACACATTTTTCTCATAGCCAGCATTAACATTTTCTGCAATTTGTGCTACAGTAGCTTTTCACAAGCTAGAGTTCTGTCCTCACACACCGTTGTGGTCATTAGAGCATTGTTGTTGTGGAACACTCCACAAGACTTGTCTGATGCTTTAGAGATGCTCTGACCTAGTTGTCTACACATCACAATCTGGCCCATGTCAAAGTGATTTAGATTTTTCCTCCTTCCAAGATGTCAACCTCAGGATCTGACTGTTCACTTTCTGCCTAATAAATCCCACCCCTTAGCAGTTGCTCTTGTAAGGAGCTAATCAAAGTAATTCACCTCAGTTCTCAGTGGTAATTTTATAGCTATGGTGTATGTATCAGGTATTCACAGTTTTAACCAATGCCAAATACTTTAACCAGTCAGATTTTTGAACCAGAACTGTCTTTTTTATAGACTTACATAATGTATATATTAGTTTTTAGCAATTACCAAAGAATATATCTAAATAATTTATTGCACATAATGCATTAAGCATATTTTATGATTAACTGAACACATAACTTAGAATTTAAGGGGTTAGGACATTAATTACTTAGTGCTGAGAATTATTTAATAAATTCTATGATATATAAGTAGGTTATGAGAACATACGCCAACCGATGCCAAAGAACAATTTTAGTTCTCTCTTCTATTTTAGTTTTTTGTTTGTTTGTTTGTTTGTTTTCATAAATTGTTGCAAAAAAACAATTTGGATACTATATTTGAGATCAAACATCAGCTTTTCATGTGAAGCACATTCATTCCATCACCAGTATTTTCATGGGGCTGTAAAAATAGTCCATATCAGTCACTGTTGTAGAAAGTGAGGCAAATGACACATATCCCTGAAACATGTTCTGAAATGATCAGAAAGTGTCCTGCAGAATGGAGAGCACTTCTGTCAGATGTCCCCAAAATGCTTCAGTCCCTTAGTCCGCCTCCAGTTTACCAAACAGCACCCACAGGCCCCTACAGCCCTTTGCTTCAGAGACAGAAACATCAAAGACCCCAGCTTAGAGACACAGCTGAGAGAGAGAGAGAGAGAGAGAGAGAGAGAGAGAGAGAGAGAGAGAGATATGATGATGATGATGATGATGATGATGATGATGATGATGATGATGATGAGAACATCTTAGAAAGGGAAAGAAGTAAAAGGGATTGGGCAAAGTAAAAGCTGGGTACCAGAGTACAGTTGACACCCACACCTAACACCACTTCAAAGGGCAGCTACAGTACATGAATGTGTACCAGCAAAGAAATGCACAAGATGAAAGAAACAGTTTCCAGCATATGCCATGATTTGATCTCATCTACTAGTACAACAAACAGATCCTGTAATCTACATAGAGCTGAGCTTTGGCCTAGCTTAATCCCAAACACACTGCAGGCTTAAGACGTACTATTCAGTAACCATGGTGAAGATAATATGTGAGATATGTTGTTAAAGGAGTGATGAACTGAATGTAGGTCCACAGATGAGGGTTTAACCTTTGACCCTAAGGCCAACAATGACCTTCTCTTTCCCTTATGTTTAGAAACTTATCTAGCAAAACAAAAATAGTATATAATATATATACTTCAGTTTATATATATATATATATATATATACATATATATTAGGTATATTTTATTGTTTGTCTGATATTGCAGTAAGCTGTGCGTGATCCAAATACGATTATGTTAAGCGCAACCAACAACAAGGGAAGCATTGTGCTTCTTTATAGTGCTTAAACACAAAGCTTCATACAAAAGGCTCTAGGTCCACGTATATTTCTTCATTTCATGATATAAAGGGGACGGAGCCAATAGGGTTAAGCTTGTATAACTAGCTGCAGACCAATGGCAGCAATGTTTACACCTGTACATCTTTATTTTATCTGTAGTGCTCGCACAGCTGTGACCACATACTAAGCTAATTATTTTTTGTAAATGGGATCCTGTCAGAAGGCAGGTGGTACTGCAGGGCTGTTGCTCACACATTCACACATTGCTCTTCCTCTTCAAGCTTGGTGGTGTAAGTAATGGTGTGTTTCCTCTGTAGCCGGAAGCAACAGGTTGCCGTGGCAATGCAGATGTCACTGACCTTCTTGAATAAGCATGATGATGATCTGTGTGTGTGTGTGTGTGCGTGTGTGTGTGTGTGTGTGTTCACCACAGGGCTTTACAGTTGCTCTTCCAGTTTTCCTTCTTTTCTTTATAATCTTCCTAGTAGTTGAGACGTTGGCAAATGACTTTTGTACTATAAACCCCACTGTGCTGAAAGTAATGTGACCTACTTTCTAAAATACATAAAATATGATACACAATATATCCCCTGCCCTTGGGGGTCCTCCATAAACTGGTAGCACTTCTGTTATTAAGCAACAAACTTCAACATTTGCAGACTTTTTAAAAAAGACTGGTGCAATATTCTAGCCTTTGTGATCCCCAGGGACTCTAACAGGGAAAGCAAAATACTTAGCAATAATTAGCAAAAATACTTCCTAATTTGATTACACAAAAATTTAACACAGCAAAATGAGTATTCTTAACATTTAGGATGATTGTTATTTTCAGATCCTAGGATGAGTTTGACTGTGTTTGTATGGGTTTCTGTTGCTTATAATAAATACATGTACATATATAATAAAAACATTTCATTTTAGAAATCCTGTTGGAAATTTATCATCTAGTGTGATTTAGAAAATGCAATACATATTAATGAATTATTTGTAACAATTAGATTGACAAGAATATTTATAAAAATAAGTTTAAAATACTTGACAGAAGTCCAAATAATTATTTTTACTATTTATGTATCAGTATTATCCCCAGTATTATCAGACGTTTATTCTAAAAATAAAAACACTGTTTGAGCAAAGAAAGAGAGCAAACAGCCCCTCCGTTCTCATTGTCATCTATAATATCTGGTTCACTGATGTCATCAGCCCACCCCCTCTGGCTGATCAGTCAGAGTGCATGCAGGTTGATCATGTGCATGTGGTCAAAGCAATGAACATGCACTGGAAGTTCCTTTGGCATTTAAACTGGGATTTAATTCAGGTGAAAATGTGTTTAGCTGTTTTCTGAGGTGATCACTCACTGATACTTCATCACAAGGATGAAACCATGGTTAGACAGGGTTAGTCTTGTAGATTGTTATGATGTCATGTCTGTAGGTTGCTCTGATCCTGAATTATGAAGCATAGAAAACAACATGTAACTCCCTGCAAAGTCCAGATCGCAGGTTCTAAGAGTTCTAAGAGTTAAGAGATCTCATGGCATGTATTTTCACCCAATCAAAAGCCACTTGAACACATATCATGTTGTAATTACGGCCTCCGAACATGTCAGTAGGATTTTATGAGGAGGACCTGTCTGACAGAAAAAGATATAATATTGAGTTATAAAATTCACAGATATCATAAAAGGGGCTGCAACAACCAGTGATGGCAGTGACTTAATAACATTAGCTAGTTACAGCTCACAATAGCCAATTGCATCACATTTGAAGAACTAAAAAAAAAAAACAGCTAATATTTTATACTTGAACTAAACACATATATTAATGAATGTATTTCATATTAAGCAGTGTGACAACTTAATGGAAGTTTATTCATTAATTCCTGTCAGTTGTGACTGTGCTCTGCTGCCTGAAGAAATACAGAAATGAAGTCCATTTTAGCCCAGAAACCAGTAGTATTATATAACACTGGAAAAAAAGGAAATAACAACCATTATATGATATTATCTTATGATACAGCTATCTCCAGGTCAGGGTGGACAACTTAATTCAGCCCTGAAATTGTATACAGACCGACCCTCATTCGTTTTGCCGACTGGGGGACGAGGGTGCTTTTTATTAGTTTCATTTTGTTGCGACAAACCAGGATTTTTCCCAGTTTTCTCAATGGCCAATCCATTACTGGTTATCTCACTTTTTGCCCCACTAAAGAGGACCACACCATGGTTTGAACATGTGCTACAGAAAGTATTTTTAAATGCTAGGGCAGTATTTTGCACTTTTTCCAGAATGTTCTTGACTATTGTAAATGATATCTATATTCTAAAATATAATTATATAAACATTTTTCATGTTTTGAAGATACAGTTTGAAAAAAGGATGATTGTTTTTAAAATAGATGTGGATGTCGGTGTGGTGTTGGTGGAAGTTAACTGGAAAGGTACAATTTTAAGAAATCAGGTATTTCTGTAATGGGTAATGGGAGTACAACTGTGTCTATACAAGTGCCCCAATAAAGATTTTAAGAGGCACAGAGACTGCAAACCTGGGCCACAGGCTCCAGTGTGATTGTCACTATTTTATTTGTTTGTTTATTTACTGAAATATTATTCCTAACAGAGGGAGAACTGGAACTGGCAATTTGAAATCACACTAATGTAAAGCAAGTGTGAACAGAACACAGAAATAAATGCACAACACAATATATCTTAAAACTGACAACAGCAAAAAAAGTCATTTTATGTAATCATGTTGTAGAGTTTTATAGTAACACATTTCAGAGTTACACCCATGCCCTGAAGACTGGCTCCTGATTTAGACTAGACCTTATCTGATGAGCACCTGAAATTGAAACCAGCGATTCGGTGTCATGGAATTGCCCGTGTCTGATTGTCCCACATGTCTTTCTTCGTTTCAGTGTTTGTCAAAGTTTCTTGTAAGCAAGTAAGTAAGTAAATAAGTAAGTGTGTGTGTGTGTGTGTGTGTGTGTGTGTGTGTGTGTGTGTGTGTGTGTGTGCGTGTGTGTGTGGGTGTACTTGTATTTGCACATGTGACTGCATGGGTTATGTCTACAAAAACTATCTAATGTAGTACACTCTCTTAAAAGTAAAGGCTCCTGAATTGTTCTTGGCATCTCTTTAGGTTTAAATGTAAACTGGAAGAGAATCATTATGTGAAGCCAAGAAATTAATTAAATAACAATCAATTAAAAGCTTTTTTAGGGAAGTAAATGTGTGGCAGTATCACTCAGAATAATCTATTTTCTTGCACCCTTATTTTTAGGAGTGGGTAATATTTTGGATTTTAAATATTCAATTAATGAATAAAATTACTAACACATTACTGAATAAAGGAAATTAAATAACTTGTAAATATGGCTTTTATTTTGTAATACATTTGATACATCTGAAATGTATTACTGTTTTAGAATATATAGAGAACAACACTGTTTAACCACTTAAACTCTACCTTCATTCAAGTAAACAGCAACCAGAACTCAA
Organism: Acestrorhynchus altus; assembly: GCA_034509495.1. NCBI lineage: Eukaryota > Metazoa > Chordata > Actinopteri > Characiformes > Acestrorhynchidae > Acestrorhynchus > Acestrorhynchus altus. The sequence continues at coordinate 3,966,107 of JAVGWO010000027.1, read as the reverse complement.
GAACTCACAATTTGACGTGGGTGGGTTGATGGGGCATCACTCCCACTGTGATGCTGGCCAGTACAGGTGCCTGTTGGTCATCATAGCTGATGATACAGCACTGTCCTCCAAGTACTCTGGCTGCCCATTGGTGAGAATGGGTCCAAGTGTTGGGTGCCTAGTGAGGGTGGGTTAATTGGTTCTACCAAATTGGGAGAGGACATATTATTTCTATGCCATTTAATAATGATCTACACTATGACAGTTTTTAACTGTTTAATTATTACATTGATGTTGCCGAGGTCTTAAAAACTCAAAATCAAATGTTGTACACTTGGTGCTGAAGAGTGAAAATTTATGGATGGATTTAAAGTTCTGCTCTGTTGTCTCTATTAAAAGTTGGTGAAATTTTCTGGTGTTTGCAGCAAACTACAGTTATTAAAAGTCTTCTTATTAAAGTTATTTTAAAGAGAGACGCATTTTGCTTTTTCACCCCCAGTGCTTTAATCTAACTGGCAAAGCTCCATTTTCTTAATACTTTTGTACCACATTCCAGTGGCATGGGCGATTAAAAGATAACGTGTCTTTCATCGTGTGTGTGTGTGTGTGTGTGTGTGTGTGTGTGTGTGTGTGTGTGTGTGTGTGTGTGTGTGTGTGTGTGTGTAAAAGACAAGGGGTAATAACCTTGAGTGAAGAGCTTGAAAATAGATTCAGAATAGCTAATTTTAGAGAAAAGTAACATGACATCAGAGTTCATGTGAGGCAGGACAGCCATTGACCCCAGTAGGTAGAAAATGCACTGGAGGCTGGAGGTGGTTCCATACTGGTGTATTCTCATGGCATGGATTGGGTCCATTGGCCCACACATACAGATGGGCACTCCCAAGCCCCTGAGGTAACACCACTTCATAACAAAAATACATACTGCTGTCCCATGATTTTTGTCCCATGTCATTGTAGTACAAAATGAAGTGCAGTAGACATTCTTACTACATATTATCAGCTTTTACTATCACAGGAACTGGAATCTATTAGAAACAAGGGGGATAATGATAAACTCAGTCCACCATTCCATTAGACTCATGATATTGGTTCAGGATTCAGTGTCCTCACATGTACTAACATTTGAAAGAGAAAAATAATAACTGTATTCATGTTGTTGCATAATAAATTAATGTGACCAGAGCTGGGTTGGGGGGGAGCAGTGCAATGCATCACATGGCTGTAACTAGATTGGGGTTTTTTTTTTACCCCCCATGCTCTTTCATTTTTGTTGTAAAAGCATTAAAAAATGAATTTGATGTGTGCTTCAAAGGACTTTTGGGTTGGACTTCTGGTACCTTCTGCTTGCAGTAGGAAGCCAGTCCCCCCTCTGAGCAGTCAGGAATGATAAATGACATTGTTGAAAGGAAGGAGGTGTGGGGGCAGAAGATTGCAAAGACTGTCATAGACACATGAACAGGGCAGAGATGGAATTCATAGGATGTTAGATTAGGAGGCCGAGCTTCAGGCATCTTCCCAAAAACTGTTGTTTTTTCACAACTCCATATAAGCCATGCCACGGAAGAACCACTTTTGCTTCATTATATTGACTCGAAGGTCTAAAGAACTTTCAACTGATGTAAATGTTCTTCTGTATTATATCTAAATGGTTCTTTATGGAACCAAAAATGGTTCTTCTATGGTAACCAACCTCAAAGATTTCAAAAGCATTTGAAGCACCTTTATTATTAAGTGTGCACCTCTGCATACAGACATATGTTTGTTTTTGGCAGGGCTGTATTTTGTTGCTGCTATTTACACAGTTCCAGCAGGCTGGAGGGCCACTGTGGGCCATTTGAAGCTTTCCAGCATCATTGTGTTGCCTCATTTATGACAGGCATGCCATAATGTGCAGTGAATGCTCCTGATTGTGTCTTCTCTAATGATTTGGCCATCAGTCTGAAGCTCTCCTGTGTGGGGAGAATTTTAAATGGATGTCCCTGCTGCTGTGTAATATGATTATATGTGGATCAAGAATTATTCTGATCATAATGAGCTTAAATGTAACGTGAAGTATTGGATGGCCATGGAGCAAAGCAGCGAAAAGATGATGTGACAATGGCATTGAGTCTAGCACTAACCATTTAATGATATGTTTGATGGACATTGTTTACTAGCATCTCTCTCTCTCTCTCTCTCTCTCTCTCTCTCTTTCTCTCTCAGGGATTAGTGGGGGAGAAGTATGGCAGTATTCGGGTTCCAGGTGAAGTGGAGTCTGCTGAATTTGAGATGATTTTGGATGCAGCAGTAGAAGCTGGTCTGGACACGCGGATCCTGGAGGAGTGGTACTGCCGGGACGAAAACTCAGTACCGCCGGCATACTACCTCAAACCTAAAGCCCAGATGCTGAAGAATTATCAGAACTCGGTAAGAACAGGACAGGATGGGAGTATGGTGTTTCACACTGGGCTGTTACTAAAAAAATGTAGTGTACAAAAGAAGCTGAAGATAAAAATATGTTCTTAAAGCTGAACTAAAATGATGTCTGATGTCACTGATGCTTGATAAGTACAGGCATGAGGTAAAAAAAAAACCCTTTAGTGTAGTTTAACAGATTTCAAATTTCAAACATGCTTGATGGTTATTTCTTTCTTTTCCAAATTTGAACAGCAGTTAACATATAATGTAAGTATATTCACACCCATATAATGTGAATCACCCTCTTGGTGGCAGTAATCTAGCACCAGTTTGAAGCATATAAACTTTCATAATGTAAGCTAGATGTCATGACAGGGTCTGTCTTACAACTATTTCTCACCTTAAAAATAATAAGAGAAGTTAATTTACAACGTCCTCTCATATACATTAAGGAGGTGAAAGTGTTTATCAACCGATTTATTAAAAACATATTATGGATGCAATGTAAACAAAATAAAATTTAAATTTTGTCATACTGATAAAACTGTTCTTTGTGTAAAATATATTTCTCATCACCAATCATATTTATTTTGAAGCTGATAAATTTTGTATTTTGATTGAAACAGAATTCCTTTGTATGAACTATTTTCCATTGATGAAACTGGTACACCTAACCCTGCTATGGGGTAGCATAACTGATGAGTATTCCACTTTCTTTAGAGCACTTTCCACAGCTGAGACTGGCTGATTTTATGATTAGGCTGACTTAAAACCCGTCCTTTATATAGACTGTTTATTAATTTACAGGCTTTTTCTCACTCCTGCTCTCGCTGGATTGGTTAATTTCCTGCTCCATGTAGGTTGTTTGTATATGAAAACAGTCCAATTCACATGAGAAATGTGTGAAATGACATTTGTAGGTCAACTTAAACTAAAAAAAAAAGAAAAAATTCAGAGAGCAACATCTGTACACAGTTACTTTTTGACTCCTGGGATAATCAGGATTCTTTTGGGAGGAGGACAAATACATTATATCTCCTAACACAGGTCAGGTTATATTCAGAGGTTTGCTTAAAAAAAAAAAAAGATGTATGACTGTTGCCAGCATTGCTACAGAGATTGAAGAAGTGGGAGGTCAGCCTGTCAGACCATATGCCACACACTGCATCATCTTTGTCTACATGGCCGTCATCCTCCTCTGAAGCTGATGCACAAGAAAGCCTGCAAACAGTTTACTAAAGATCCAAGAGCATGGATTACTGGAACCATGTCCTGTGGTCTGTCGAGATGAAGATAAGTTTGTTTGGCTCAGATGGTGTCCAGCATGTGTGGCAGTGCCCTGGGTTTCAAGATAACTGTGTCTTGCCTGCAGTCAAGCCTGGTTGTCATGGTCTGGGACTGCATGAGTGTTGCCATTGATATGTAGTGGGACATTCTGAAGCAGAGCATGATCCCCTCCCTTCAGAAACTGGGTTGCTTATAACGACCCCAACAATGTCATCATGGAGGAGTGAAAAAGGATTCCAATAGCAGCCTGTGTAGCTTTGCTGAATTCCATGCCCAAGAAGGCAGTCCTAGATAATAATGGTGGTCACACAAAAAATGTACACTATGGGCACATTTTGGTCTTTAATGGCTGTGTTGGGTTGAGTTGAGTTGAGTGGAACAGTCAGTTGTCATGTTCTCGAAACCATTTTGTGAACTATCTTTAAATAAGCTGTATCATTGAATTGGATTTCCAGTTGGTTTTCCTATCTGCAGAACTACCGTTTACATTATTATGATTAAATTTTAGAGCAGAGGTCAGCATGCCAGACATCTAACTCCAACCCAAATCTAACACATCCCATTCAGCCAGTTGAGGACTTCTGAAGATGCTGGCTGGATCAGGTGGGTTGGATCTAAAGTCTGCAGGAAGGTAGTGCTCACACCAGCCCTACTGACACCAGCAATCACACCATGCTCAAAATCAGTGAGATCACATTTTATCCCATCCTGATGGTGTTTAGCTGAAGCCGCTGGCTTGTGTCTGCATGAGGTTATGTACTGCTCTGCTGCCACAGGATCGGTTTACTAGATAAAGGCATGAATTAATATATGTAGTGGTGTTTGTCATTTAGTGTAAGTGTACTTTAAAGTTTAAACTTAGGAATGAGATTTTCACCCAACAGCAACAATATATGCACTGTCCACCTTTATTCAATGTATGTCCAGCTTTCTTTAAGAAAGGTCTGAGGACAATTTGAGGCCACAGTCTCCACACAGGTGTGGTTTAAGTTTAAAGCACGCTGACCTGTCCCCTACACACAGTCATGTCCTGTAAATGTCATTGTGCACCATGCAAGCCGGTGGCTCAGCAGCTTTTAGACAGAGCGCTCTGAAAATGGCTGACCCAAGAGAGTGAGCCACTTGCCTGCAGGAGAGTTTATTAGGCTCATAAATTCAGTTTGTCTTTCATTAAAAGTTGGTGAAAGTGCCGGCTCTAGCACAGGCTAGTCCCCCCCCCCCCCCCCTCTCTCTCTCTCTTTCACTCCTTCTCTTTCTTGACCCTCTCTTTCTCTCCCTTCGTTACTGTAGTTTTCTTGAACACACACTCGGGTTGCTTTTACATTTGCAGACAGTTACCTTATATCTCTCCATTCACCCTCTCTGTCTGAAATACACACACACACACACACATGCACACACAAGTACACAACATTCTCATGTGTATATAAATCAGGTCGCAAAACACTGTAGCTGCAGTTTGAAGTGTATGTGTGTATGAAGCCAAGTTGCTCTGCTGGACTAAAATGAGAAAAGCAGCAGGCTCTCAGTTTCTACCTGAACTCAGCAGAATCACCCACTGTTCTGGCCCAAAGCAGCCTGTCCTCCTTTCCCAAAGCAGACTCACTCCCCACTTTGCTTCTGTTTCTCCAACTCTCTTGCCCAGGGCAGTTCCTTCCAAAGGACAAAAAATATCACAGAATTTAACATATCAAAAGGTCATTGTAAAACTCATTTAGCTATAGACATATTATTTATTTTATCGAATAATAATAATAAATCACATTTTTATATAAGCTCCCCACGACCTGGTAGTTAATTCAAGCCCCTACAGATGGTGTCGCACAAGGATGACTGGGCTGTAAATACCTGCAGGGTGTGTATGGGTGGGAAATGGGTCGCAAAGCAGATGTTAATCATTGACATAAAGAAGTGATGGCATTTGGGAATGCCAAAGGCCATAGTGTGAAAGAAGTAGCTGAATTAGGTAGGTTTACTGAAGCATATGGTCAGAGAGGTCTAGCAGCAGAGACAAAATTCCCAGTCTACAAGACATTCTCATCAGGTTTGTGCCCAAACGATGAAAGTAACAGACATGGGTCATTGCCGTGTTTCACAACTTGTGAATGGAAATTACTTGGAATCCAAGATAGAATTGCTAGGTCAGCGCAGGTCCTACACAACTAATTTCTCAAAGAATACTCTGATACACCTGCAAATTCAGCTATTTCCTTCATGCTATGGGTTTGGCGGGCCCAAATGTCACTCCTTTTGCCCATCATTAACATCTGCTTTCCACACACATCGAACAAGACAGTCACCACATTGTACATCTTGTCTATCCACACACCCCACACACATTCCACACAAGCATTCCTGTGCAACAGTCTCAAACTGCAACCTACTACAACCTTAAACATGCAAGATGACTTCATGTCCATTACTTGTAAGCTTGTACCATTGTCTTTAGAAAACAACTCTATTCTGTTTTAATTTGAGTGAATTGAATTGAAATGATTGGGTTTGATATTTCTAGTATTAACTGACTGGGAATGTAATATTTTAAGCTCAGTTAACATTGACAGGGTTTTTTAATTATATTGATTTGTTGAATGGAATAAGTCATTGATTTGCATTGCTTATTGTATTATTCCTTAATTAATGTTAGTTATTCAGTAATGAATATGCAGTGCAATTTGAATGACTATTTGTAGCTGCAGCCTAGATCTGGGACCTAGAAATTCAGTCTTGGAAAAAGCTTCAGTGACAATGACTTTTCCCTCTGCCAGATGGAGTCAAGCAGTGCTGCAAAGTCCAAGAATGATAAGGCTTGGAGAGCAGTGTCTGAAGAGATCAAGAAAATCTTCAGAACAGCAGTTCTACAGCTACAAGAGAAGGGAACAATGAAGAGTCCCCAAGCCAAGAAGTTTCTTTGCTCAGGTATATGTCTGATCAGACTACTTCAGGTCTACTCTTGAACATTTATTTACATTTATGGAGATCAGTCTGATCTAGAAGTCATTATTTAAAGCCAAAATGGTTCTCTGACACTGATCTTACCAGTAAAGGTCTTTCTAATTAACAGATATGCTGAATTAGCTGTGTACAGCAGGTTTGAGTGAGATCTGAAATTGAATTAATTATATTATTGTCACTGTAAGTGGTTTAACATTACTGAGGGTTCAAAGTAAATAAAAAAATGAACATTTGAACATTGAGATGTGTTGCAAAGGTATTAGGCAAAGTTTTTCTCCTGCAGGCCGAAGGTTTCTAAGCAAGCAGGGTAACTGTTTCCACATCATCACTGTTTGGCACATAATGCTCACAAACCCGGTCTTAACTAATTATACTTGGAACCACAGATCTTTTTGGTGTGAGGTCTTAAAGATGCAGGGATCCACTAGTTGACTCCACATTTGTGTGCCTTCTTGCCCTAAGATCCAGGGCAGAGGACTACGAGGCTTTCATTTAGCCTAGAGGTAACTATATGCCAAAGATACATTCGCATCAATGCTCATCAGATTAGTTTCAAACTTTAGTTTCAGCATTATTTATTTATATACATACTACGTGTATATAATGGCTTCCTTGTTTTCAAGGAAGAGAGTGTGATTAACGCAGGCCGACTACACAGTGCCAGTGACTGCATATTAAAAATGTGGTTCCATTCCCTTCCATTCTATTTGAAGCTGCCATGTTGTCAAATTTGCAACCAGAGTCTGCGCAGTAGAGACCAGAGACTCACCTCCTCATTTGGTTAGACCTGTGCACAGACCACGGAAACCTGGGACCACCATCTCAAATCACCTGTGGTCATCAAGGCTGTCAATCAGTTAATTCCTAAGTGTAACCCTGCCTTCTGATGATAATGAATAATGCATGAAGCAATGAAGAATGTGCCAATATTTGCACAGAAGTGGTGTTAGAAGTAGAGAGTGGGGGAAGGAAATATAGTATAGAGGAGAAAAATGAGATCAAATATGAGCAGTTTTGCCATTAAAATGAATGGAGGAGTTAACCATCATAATGCAACCAGCCTGCAGAGGAGACCTGTGGTGGGTTCGCTTTTGACTAAAGAATGAAACTGCTTGGATTAAACTTTATTGACAACTAATTTTCATTGACACCTAGAAATGGTGGAAACACATTCAGTTATTAACAGGTCTTATTTGTGTTACACCGGACACATCTGATGGCAGCAGATATCAGATTATTGTAAGATACATCAGCATTGAGTTGGTCTGCACCAGCTCGGAATGATATGGCACAGCCTCAAAAAAGTGACCACAGACTGCACTTTGTAGGGCACTTGATTAAACTATATCACAAGAATGAAATGACATACATCATAAAATCATATGTAAATCTACATCCATTCAGGTTTCTTTGGTTCTATGATTTCAATGACAATGTTTAAACCCACAGGGATGAAGAATAAAATAGGGAAATGTCCTCAGTCCCACTCTCCCTTTAAATAGTTATGAGTGAATAGAAATTTTCTGCATTAGGCAGCCGAAGAGGAGATCTAATCAGACTAACTTAATTCATTCAGGTTAATCCAGTGATCCAGTTTAGTCTCACAACCACACCCCTTTAAAGATCGGCTTGGTACAAAGAGAAAGAGCTTTACAGTTGGATTTATAAAGCCATTTGTCTCTCATGTGAAATGACATCTTACTAAAGGGCTTCATCTTTTAAGTACCATATCAGTCTACCAGTTACAGCAGTTCTTGGCTGAGGCTTTAGTGACTCAAACCGTAATTCTTACACATAGTTTGCTCAATTGAGTTTTGAATTGAGAAATGTATCTTTGTCTCCTCGTTTTATTGAAATTAAATTGTATATTTGGGGTTACACTTCAGAAAATAGACTAATGGGTTACTCACTGTGATTGTTGGGTCACCTCCTGCTGTTCTCTAGTGTATTATGTGCAGTTTTAAGGTATCAAGGGAGCTCAATTCACAACGGCCCACAGAAATGTTTTTAGCATTTTACAATTATTACTCACAATGCACCAAAATGGTTAGCAGTTTCAGAATGTTTTTAAAGAACTGATCTAATGAACCAGAGTGAATGCTAAAAAACATTCTGGAATAAAGTGATAATGATAATAATAGTCATGCTCTTGAGCAAAGTGAATGCTGATGTAAATTTAGGCCTGTCAAAATAACAGTTTTGGAGGAGAACAGTGTAATAAAGTGAAATAGTCTAGAAAAATATGACAATGGAAGAAGTCATGTGTAAGGAGTGATTAGGTTTGAACATTCTAGAACATTCTGAGAGGAGAATATCATTCTCTGAAGTCTGAAAGTACAGTAAAAGGTATGAAAAATGGTTTATTAGGGTTTATTAAATTTGATTCTACTCAGTAACAAGTAAAAAACCTTACTGGGACACAGGCATGAAGGCCTGAGGCACATAGTAACTGGTTTGAATCAAACCAAAAACCAATATGGATTTAGAATTTAGCATTACAGCACATTGTTCCACTCACCCCAGTGCAATAAGGGAAGAATATTAGGCTAATTATAGTTTGACTTTTTTTTTCAAATGACCACTAATACTTTAGTGTAAGGAAAATCCATATGGGACTTAATTGAGGTTGCGGCTTCCAAGAGGGAGCTTTTCCAGCCACTTTCTCCTCTGTTCATCCACTCATCTTCTCGTTAACGAAGCAAGCTGTGAGCTTGCGATACTAAGCTGACGGTGTTGGCAGGCTATCAGTAGAACACTCTCTTTGGAGGTCTTTGATAAGACGTGGCAATGCTGGATTAAGAGATCGTATCGAATATGTTTTGCCTAAAAGGCAGCTTTAGGAGACGCATTTAATCACATGCTAAAGACTGCCAAAAATGCAGGGAGTGTTCGTCTCATGACAGCAGTTTGTTTGTACTGTTTTACAAAGGTCTATTGAAGTTCTTTAAAACAATAAATGCTTCCAAAATGTGAATGAAAAGCATTTTTTGGCAACTAATGAGTCCTCTCTCTTTCTCTCTTAGCGCTAGAGGACGAACTGGACTTTGCCTTAGGAAAACAGACTGCAGCCTTCCTAAAGAAGTGTGTGTGCTACATCCGGAAAATCTCCAACTTTGACCGCTTTGCCAAGCTACCAGAGATGGCACGTTACATGGACATCATCACTAGTGGGGACCGTGTCATGAGGAACCAGGAGGCCTACGAACGGCTCCTCAAGGTCCGAGATGAGTTCATCCCCACTGTAGTAGCAGCATCCAACCTCCGAGTCTATTCCTCTGTCACCCACTGCGACATGAAGCTTGGCTATTCCCAAGAAGTGGAAAGCCACTATGTGGAAGGCCTGTGCAAGCAGTTTTATGAAGATATGGTGGATATCATTCAGGCTACTGTGCAACAAAACTTTGATACAGAAACAGATCCACTGTATGATGAGATCATACAGCACCTCTCGCTTTGCAAGACCTATTCCTCATTCTATGTCTATAAGAGTGAGGCCCTGGACATGGTGCTGGAGTACCTGTACCCCTCCAAAGGAGGAAGGATAATGCCTCTAGTGGTGTATGGAGGACCCTGCACAGGGAAGACGTTGTTGCTTGCTGAGGTGGCCAAACAGGTGAGGGCTATACAGTATGTATCTGTATGTATGTGTGTGCTGGCCTGTATGTTTGCAGAACATTACCCCCAACTATGACCTGTTTAATTGTGGGCCATCTGGACACCTAGATGAATTAGGGTCATGCTGTAGAGTGCCTGGAAGCTTTAAACTGCTCCCATAGGCTGCTACACAAAAATGCCAAGATTAATATGAAGATCATGTTACAATGTTATATTAGCCATTATTCTTGTGCTTCCACCTATAAATAAATAATTATTCTGACGCTCCAAGCAATTTCTGGTACAACAACAAGTTCATGTACATACAATTGCTAGGACATTTACTAATAAGTTTCTTGAACAAAAATATTCCTCCTCTCTATTTATGGGTTATAGTGTAGTTTATACACAAAGGTGCCTGCTTGTTAGGTACATGCCATTATTCATGCCACGATTCATACGATTCATTTACCGTATTTTCTGGACTATAAGCCACTACTTTTGTCCACGCTTTAAACCATGCGGCTTATAATGAGGTGCAGATTTTTCCTCTTATATATGTTATTTTGCAGGGTTTTTTAAAATTTATATTCCGGTGCGGATTATAGTCCGGACAATACGGTACTATATGGGTGTTCTTTATACATAGACAATGAATGTCTGTTATCCATCTGAACAACTTATCTGCCACCATCTAACCCTGTCTGTCAGTTGTGAGACCAATGGGAAATAATGAGTTCCCATATACAGTAAATACATTAGAGAATCCCCAGGTATGTCACTGGTTTTAATTAGGAGTTGCATCTATTTTATAAATACACTCTGCCACTATTGAATACATCAAACATTCTTCTGTCTAAAGATCTGAAAACACAAGACATTTCTACAGTGCAAACTGTTAAGATGAAATGGCATTTTAGGGGAAGACCAGTACAACTCTTGAAAACATTGCTCTTATGCAAATCAAAACCAATTATGACTGTACTGACCAGGGGTGCACAGCTTAGTTTATCACTTACATTTATGTGACATTGTAAAGTGCTGTCGTAAGTATTTATCTTAAAATGTCTATCAATTTTTATGTCTATATTTATATATATATATATGCATTTCACTTGTGTGTCAAAGCAGGCCATGTTGATAGGCTGATGTCGCAAGACGAATTATACAGGAGAAAGGGTAGTGTTGACATTTCCTGTTGCCCCTGGCAGCCCGTCAGTAATGTTAGCTCACGGATGATGAGTCTCAGGACCTTGACTAACTCTCCTGTGTGCTTCATCTCTCTTTCCCTCTCTCTCTATGGTTTTACTAACAGCTGCAGTATGACACCCAAAATATTATGTCATTAAATTGTGTCAATGTTAATTATGTCAGCAACAAAAAAATCTGATTCAAGCAATTCTTTTCAACTGTATGTTTGAGCACATTCTTATGTAAGCACAGTTCTAATAAATGTGGATGATGACATGAGAAATTACACTGTCTAAGATTACATTGAGCACTTTATTTTATATCAGTATTTACATTGTTTTTGCAGTCGTTTTATGTAGTATTGTTATATCTGGGATATACTGATGGCTTAATTTGTAAAGGTTGTAGTGTAATTAGCATTGGCAAGCTGTTTGAGGCCATGTGCACTGTAAAAAGGGCAAGATCTTTAAGGTTCTTCAATTTGAAACTGTGGAACCTATTAAAGTACTTCTAGTTATTATTATATCATTTTATGTTTTAGTGAACTGGTCACTTGCATTAAGTATTACATATTAAATATTTTTTTCTAGATAAAAAATGATTAAGAGCCCACTTTATAATGTCACAACTGTCATAAATATAAGTGAAAACCTATGTTGTGCAGCACTCGTCATAATGAGTCTTACCAGCATAAGAGCAGTTTTCTTGGTCTTACTGATATAACCTTGACCTCTACAGTTCCCCTGAATTGCCATTTCATCATAACAGTGTGCACCGTAGAAATACTTTCCATTTTCTTATATTACCTTGCTGGTGACACAATGTCAGAAATGTAATTGATAAAATTTTAATGTCAAAACACAATGTAAACATTTTCTGTTTTCTATTCTGCTATTTCCATTTGTGCATTTCCCAGAAGAGATTTAAATATACAAACTGACCAATGACAGTTGACCTTACTTAGTGATAAACAATGACAGTAATGTATTTTGTCCACACACATGCACACATCTCATGTGTAGTGTGTTCTCATTCAGTGTTTATATGTAAATCGAGGGATAGAAGGACAGAAACTGCAAGGATCTTCAGTAGTGAGTGAACCATGTCACATTAGAATTATATATATATATATATATATATATATATATATATATATATAAAATTATTATTATTAAACATGGGCATGTGCACACAATCAAACATTCACTTTGGTCTTTTATAGGTGCATTTGTGGCACATATGGAAAAGGCATGTCTATACACACACAAACATCTCAAAACAAAAATAGTGTTAAAGGTTTCCTAGGAAACAAGATACCTTATTTTTTCGTGAATAAAAAATGTTTAGAGAATGAGAACGTAGGGAGGAGTTGGTTTAGGAAAATAATTTTCACAGTAGGGCAAAAGACCTGAAATGGCTGTTGTTGAGAGCATGTGATTATTAGTGTTATTCTGCGATTAACCATTAACCCTCCCTCCCCACTACACACCGGTTTTGTCAAGGACAGTTACCCTGGTTTTAACATAATAGATGGTATTTAGTAAAGTTCTGTGATGCTTTTACACATATCGCTCTAGGTCACATGCATTTCAAACCCAACTGAGCTGTGTCATCACAGCAACAGGATGAAAGGTCCTGTTCAACATCAGACAATATAGAGTTTCTTTCTGTGAATGATGAAATGTACTTTCTTTTTAAGCTGTGTAATTATTTGAAGGTGGCTTTATTTGATGGATCTTTTAATCCAAAAAGACCTTTCAGAAAAAGAACTTAACATTCAGGCTAAATCATTTCATTGTGCTGAATTAACTGAATCACTGAATAATTATTCTTGTTTGTTTTTCCAGGCTTACTCATGTCTTCAGAAAGAAATGGGTCCAGAAACAGATCCTGTGGTCATTGTTCGCTTCATTGGATCCTCTGACCTTTCTACAGACCTCCGTAATTTGCTCCAAAGTATCTGTGAGCAGATTGCTATTAACTACCGTTGCTTGATCCATTTTCTACCAAACAAGATCCAGGAGATGAGGGAGTTGTTGGTTAATCTTCTGGGGGAGTCATCTTTCCACCGTCCCCTAGTCATCATCCTAGATGCCTTGGAACAACTGTCAGATGCAGATGAGGCCCGTAAACTGTGGTGGCTGCCTATCCATCTTCCTCGTACAGTCCGAATTGTGGTATCGACCCTGCCCAATAAGCACGGGATACTACAGAAATTACGTTGCCTGATTCATGATGAGGACTGCTATGTAGAACTGATGCAAAGGGATCGCAAGGCCTGTAGCCAGACACTCAAACAACAACTTCTGAGTGTGAAACGAAAGGTAACCTCAGGTCAACAGATATATGTAAATGAAGCCCTAGCTAAATGTACACTACCCATGTTTGTCAACCTTATCTATCGTGAGGTAGTGCACTGGCGCTCACACAAAGATGTAGACGACAAGTCCCTGTGCTCTACTGTGCATGAGAGTATTGAGCAGCTGTTCTTTTCTATTGAGAATAAGCTGGGATCTCGATTTGTCTTCCGTGCACTGGGCTATGTTACAATGGCACGTGCAGGGTTGACAGAGGTGGAATTGGAGGACATACTGTCTTTGGATAATAGTGTACTTGGAGACATCATGGTCAGCTCAAAACTAAAGAATCCACTCCGAATCTCATATGATCTCATTGCTCAACTGAAAGAGGAGCTGGAAGGTTACCTGGTGGAGCGTCAAGTTCGTAACGTAACGCTGATGGTGTGGGCAAACCGGCATCTGCATCTCATTGCACAAAAACTGTACCTCAGTAATGAAGAGGATGTGCATCAGATGCACAGCCTTTTGGCCGAGTACTTCCTTGGGGCATGGGCAGGTGGCAGAAAGAAGATCTTCCACTGCGACAACAATCACTTTGCCTCATTAAACATCTCTCAGCACCGAAACCCTCATCACCAACAGAGCCTTCACGGCCACGACAAAGCCTCTGCTGACAAACACTCGTATGACCGACAAACTCCTGAACAACCCTGGGTGTTCCAGTGCAACCTGCTTGAGCCAGACATCTTCTTTGTCAATCACAGAAAAATGACAGAATTGCTGTTTCATCTGACAAGGAGTGGGCGTACAGATGATCTCATGTTTGGTGTAATCATGAACTTCAGTTGGCTGTACACCATGATCAAAATTGGGCAGTTTGACAAAGCACTGGCGGACATTGACATGGCTTATAGCTACACACAAGAAAAGGAGCTCAAGTTTCTTGCCAGTACACTACGCAGTATAAAGGTCAAGGTGATCAAGAACCCTGCATCTCTGTCTGCTGAGCTTCAGCAAAGGCTTCTTCCAGTGGTTACATCCCTTCCTAAACTCAGACACCTTTTACTAGAGTGTGACAAGGACGGGCCCAAATACTGCTCCATAGTTCCACTGCACTCTTCCATGGATGTCACGTACAGTCCCGAGAGACTTCCGCTGTGCACTAGCTACATGCAAATTGTGGAGATTCTACCCACCCTGGCGCCCAACATTGTAATTGTTGCTTTAGAGGATGGCTCTGTCAGTACATGGGACGTTGAGAGCAGACAGCTGCTGAGACAGATTGACACAGCAAGGTCAGTTGTGCTTGGTGTTAAACTTACCACCGACGAGAAGTACCTTGTGGTTGCCACCACAAAAAACACACTACTCATTTACGACAACCATAAGTCCTGTCTGTTGTCAGAAGTGGATGTTAAAGGTTCGAAACACTGTGGCATCACAGGCGGTGTAGCATTCATCAATGGATTTACTTTGTCCAGCCACCATGCCTTAGCTTGGTTGGAGGCCAGCAAGGATGTCAATGTGATTGACTTGTTATATGGCTGGCCCCTGTATCAGTTCCATTGCTGGTATGAGGTAACTTGTGTTGAATGCTCCCCAGATGGAATGTATGCTTTCTGTGGGCAGTACCTAAACACCACTACCATATTCCACCTTGGAAGTGGAGATAAGCTTGCCACAATGACCTCTGAGTTTTCTGGTGGATTTGTGAAGTCCATCCTGGTTCTAGACACAATCAATCAGATGGTGATGATTGACAATGAAGGTAGTCTTTCTGTTTGGAGTACCAAAGATGTCACAAATCCCAGGCTTATGGAGGACTATGACTGTCGAGGTGATGAGAGTGAGGTGGTAGGCATAGAACTATCCGAAGATCAAAGATCCATCCTTATTTGCAAAGCTAGAAGCATTGAAGTGCTTGACACGAAGCTTTGGAAGATGGTAGAAAAGTTCAAAGCCAAGCGTACTGAGAAATTTGTGGCTGCAGTGCTCTCAAAAAATGGCCAAAATATTGTTGCATCAATGGAAAACACCTCATCCATCTTTGTGTGGAGAAGAGACAGTGGGCAATGCATGGCCAGCTTAATAGAAATATCAGGAGCCATCGTCAAGTTGATTAAGTCAGTACATCATAACCTGCTCTTGTCTGTAGCAAGCAGTGGGGTTCTCTCTGTTTGGGACATTGACATCATAACAGCCATGTCAAACATCGACAAAACAGGAAAACGAATTCAAAGTGTTCAGCTATCAGGCAGGGAAGACTTTGTTTACACCATGGATGGTTCTGAAGCCATTCACAAGTGGAACTTCAGCACAGGTTTCATAGAGATGGTTTTCAAACATGAAGGGCTCGTGGAGAACTGCGTTCTTACCACGTCTGGGGACCTCATGGTCACATCTGATGACAAATGTAGCCAATACATCTGGCAGACAAACACAGGTGACAATATCTTCCGGATCAATGGCCAAAAAATATCCCAACTGCTCATCACCCATAACGACCAATTTGTAGTTTCTCTGTGTGAACAAAACGCTTCTCGTGTCTGGAGACTTGCGACTGGACACAAAGTGTGCAACATCCTGGTTACCCTCCAGAATGCTCTCATCACCACAGCAAACACGTTCCTTGTTGGCACAAGTAAAAACAAACTGTTGGCCGTTAGCTTGTGGTCAGGTAGTGTATCCAAGAAGTTTATCTGTGATGATGGAATCACAATTGTAAATTTTAGGCTCATCCCAGACAGTCCAGACTTTGTAGTCTTCATCACATCAACAGAAACCGTTTTCATATGGAGTGTAGCTGATGAGTCTGTCTGTAGAAGAGTGCAGCTACCAAGCAACTTCTTGAAGAACTTGGAAGACTTTCAAATCTCGCCAAATGGAAAGCTGGGAATTGTGTCTAAAGGAGATGAGAACATTAATGTCCTAGACTTGCACAGTGGCAAACTCCGCCTAGTCCATGCTGCTGGCATAATATGGAGGCAGAAGCTGTCACGAGATGGACGGTACTTGGTGTACATCTGTTTTCGCAACTGTGATGAAGATGATGATGCAGGTGTAGTTTCTAGTTTGATTGTCATGCGACTTGCTGATGGGAAAAGTATCGGTACCTGTTCTTTATACAAGACCCCAACCTACTTGTGCCTGTCCCAACGAGCACTCAACATTATTGTCGGCTTTGAGGATGGCAGCATTGGCACCTATACAGTTGTGGACCGTGTGGATGCGGCCCTGAAAATCAAGATTGCCACCTCCAACAGCCGCCAGATCGTTAACAACGCCTCACAAAAAGTACGACCCAAGTGTAGCACCAATGCCTTCAAGACCATTGCTGATTGCGTGTGGAGGGAGTCCACTGAGGTCTTCTCTAGAGACAGCCCCATCAACGTCTCCGATAGTGGGGAACCAGAGACGACAACACCTACTAAAAAGAGTGAAACATTGCAGTGAGAGTGCCCTCCTCAGGATGGTGAGGGTAAATGCGAATGGGGTCAGATTTGGATGCAGTTAATACTTGTTTACAGCAACCTTGCAACTTGTTCAGTTGCACAAATCAGTCCTCTGGGTTCCACACCGTTTGCTACTGGCCAATTGCTATCAAACTGCACTCAGCCAAGTCACTTTCATTCTTTTGTCCTTCATCAGCTCATCAGCTGATAAAACACAGCATATTACGTATGTAATTTCTTTTTTCAACTTAGAAATACTACATGGATTTTTTTATATTGCTCTAACCATTCTGATGGGCTGTATCATGTTTTTCTTATGTAGATGAGTACGAAATATTTCAGATGCATTGTTTTTAATTTCAATCAAGCCATACTGTTTATTTATACAGAAATACATAGAAATGTTATATATTTTTAGCCATAAAACATTTGCTGCCATTTTTGCATTTTTTTGTATGGTTCAGTCATCTCTTTTTTTCCAAATATCTTCGGAAAATATATGAAAAATGACGCTTGTGTACATGTGTACATATCTATTTTGGCTGCTGCAATTTGTGCAACTCTTTAACAATGTTATGTTGTGCTTAATGCAATCAAAGAGAGTGCCTGGATTTTAAGAAGTTTTTCTTATAAATACTAATGACTAAAAAGATGCAGGGAATTTGTAAAACAGAACTATCTTGATACTGATATTCATCGTTACAATAAAATACTACTATGAACAACAAACAAATAACAAATTTGATTCATTCAAAATTACAGATCATCACAGTGTTATTATTTCAGGAAACAATATTAAAAAGGCTGTTAAGTTACTGCATTTTTGGTATTAAATGGAAAACATAGATGGAATGGAAATTCTCTGAAAATGTTGCATATTGGTGGTTGGATTAAACCATTACTGTGTGTTAAACATTTGAGCATTGTGTGTAGCATCTCGCCAGGAGTTTCTACGCCTTAAAAAGTAGTGTCCTAAGTTATGCCAAGTTTTGTTTGTTGCTGTTTTTCATGTCCCTAGTGAGGTGAAGTGTGAATGTGTGATAGTTGAAAATGAATACTTTGTATTTTCATGTAATAGATGACTTATAGAAACATATAAATATATGATGTTAAAAAACAAGATTGCGATAAGCCAGTTTTAGGGATTGCACTTTATTTTGGAGCAGTTGTTTACCACAGTTGACTTGACTCAAATATTCATCTCCTTTGGTATGGCCTGTGAAGATTTGCATTTTGCCTTCAGTTATGGGTATATCTGGCATGCTCAACAAATTTACCAGTCATGCCCTATTCAATCTCCTCCATAACTCTAAGGGCTATTCCGACAAATTGTATGTTTACCTCTGAAATTGTTGAGAAATAGGCCCATTTACAATGATAACCTGTAGCATTATTCAGGTTTGCTCAGCTTCACCCCTCAAAGTGCAAATTTTCAAAACTCAGAAATATGATAATGTACTTTGCCAAAGTTTCTTTGCTTTCTTGTGTTAGTTGTTCCTTTATTACAAAAAGGAAATGAAATGTGTTATCATTTGTGACTTAATTGAATACCATTTTGGCTTTATTGTACCTCCCAGTGTGACTTACGTTAGTTATAATAGAAGAAATGTATTACCTTTGCTAAGAAGTTTAAGAAGAAGTTCATATTGTATTGGAATGCTAGTTTTAGAGTATATCTGAATGTGTCACTATGAGAGAAGTACATGGCATATTGTACGTTATGTGACTTGAATGACTTTTAATTCTATTCATGTTTGCAAAACATAGTTGACATACTGGTAAAGAATGTGTTTATTGTATTCTTTGTATAGTCAGGACTGAATTCCCTGTTTAGAGATTTCTATATTTTCATAAATGTTGTACTTACATTTTGTTACAAAGTTGTTTTAAAAAAGGAAAAAAAATATGTCTGAAGCAATATGAACTAGTGTGTATGCATTGTTTGTATGAAACATTTTAATGTAATAAAATGGTTCTCTTTTTGCCTCTTATCTCTTTTGTTTCTTTATTCAGATTTTTCCTGTAGCTTGTCATGACTACATACTAGTATGTGTTGATATATTTAACATTCATGTCATTAATAGTTTGTCAAAATCACATTCTGTCAGTATAGGTAGATTCCCAGTATAGAGAATCTGTGATGTAACATGGCTTGATAGCAGTATAATTGCTTTACCCCCCCAGTGTTGCCAGCAGCTGACAAGTGTGTTAATATTTTTCAAACACTGGGCAGGTGCAACATTATGTCAATATCATATCTCATACGCAGCACCTGGATTCCCCTTACTCACATACACATGGACACACATATTAAACAAAGCTCGGGGCACTTTGCTAACAGTTTGCTGTCTCCATAGCAACTACAGATTTAGAGTGGCCCATCCAGACCCCTTGTTCAGTTCGGTAATAGCCAGGTAGCTTTTTTGTGAAAACATCTCAGAAGAACTCTAACCACACTGATGATATTTTATTTTATTTTATTTTTTGGGCCAATTCATACTAATGTCTATCCAAAAACTATGTACACATATTTACAACTCATTCCATCTATTTTTAACTTCTACTTCCTTCACAGTTTACTGGCACCACATTAGTCATCAACTCTGCCCTAATGTTTTTCTGTTCTTTCTCAATGTAGTTTTTGTAAATGCAAAAGCAACACCTACATCATGCAGCATATCATCACTGTCCAGTAAAAAACATGTATCTGCAAAATGGTCACTTTACTGGAGAGTATCTTAACTTTGAATAGACATAAATGTAAAACACAAGTAATTAACAATAATTTTAGACCATTTCTATTGGCCTCTTCATCCAGAATTCCATATGAATCAAACTATGGAGACAAAAATTGAGACACAAGTTTGGACAATCGCCTTCACCACAGAGACAGTCACTGAAACACCTAAGATGTTTGTTGGATCAAAGTCTTGTCAAGTCACAGATTACAGGAATTCCTGAACAGTAAAGAACAAAAGAGGTATTGTGTTGAAATTGAAAGAAGTGTCAGAATTAGGCCATTGCCTTCATGTCAGTAAGACTAAATATACAGGTACTCATGAGGGGACAATAAGCAGAATGATAAAAATCTCAGGTATGGAATGCTTGTCTGGCCCGAGACGGTAATGTCACATTTAGTTTTTAGACACATTTCAATTATCTGGAACTGTATGAGGGTTGAACTCGGTGTGAACTCTGAGCTGAGCATTGCTTTTCAGTCATAGGTCTGGGTTGGGAATGAGGTAGTATTGTGAATTTTATTGTATTTGATTTGATTTGATTTGACCTCATTTACAGTGAGTCACTGTAGAACACAATTAAATACAGGATTAGAATATAATTTAAGATTAAATTAAAACAAGATTTGCTAGGGACATTAAAGGGGGGGGTGCACTCTGATGTTTTTGGGCTGGAGTTCAGAATGAGAGGAGATTAAGGCATAGACCGAAAAAAAAGTCATAGATTAACTCCACTTAAATCAACTTATCCCACCTTGGACTGGTTTCCCACCTGCTTTGTAGTAATTTACATGGACCCTAATTATCTGCTACTGATACTATTATGTCCACCATCAAACAATCATTACTTCAGCACACCTGAGCATTACAGCAGACATGGTGGTCCAATGTCCCTTTATCAATAATGTATGAGTAGTTTGACCAGAGGAGGATGTGTCCCCCCTAATGAGCGTGGATCCTCCCAAGGTTTATTTTTTAGAACCCAACTCTAACTTGTACTTAACAACTTTGTCCCTGACTGGATTGGAGATCACCTTGGTTAGTGACACTTGGGTGGACTTCATTTCACTAAGCATGTGACATCTGAAGGTAATTGGTTGCACCAGAACTGTTTAGGATCTTCATAGCAAAGGGAGTGAATACATATGCACACGTGCGTTTTGTAATATACTGTATTTGTACACACAATTCAGATTAAAAAACACATTTAAATACAGGTTTTAATGTAACAAATTAGGTAAAAAGCCTTTTGCAAAATAATTTTGCAAGACATTGTACATGACAAAATTCAGGTATGTAAATTGATCCTGAAGTTTTACCTCAGGGGATGGCTTGGGAACACCCACACCTGCATAAGCTGTGAGATGTTATCTTGTGAGTAAGGCTGGTGTGCTCATGGCAAGGTGACATGAATGGTAGTGGGTGCCAGATAGGTGGGACACTATGAAGTTATGTGGCTATTTAACATTCCTCTATCCATAGTATCATGTATGTTGCAGGAATATGTTATTGAAGGCATTACCACCCACAGTGGACAGCACAGTGGCCACCCACAGACACTGATTTATCTTGACTGATGTAGACTGAGCAGTACTGTCTGTGTGAACAAACAAGCAACATAGAAATCACTTCCACATCCCACATTAGCAGGAGCCCCACACACATATCCTGCAGCATTCTTTACCTTCCATGGATATGTGGATATGGGAGCAGAAGACCCACCAAAGGTGCTCCTGTCATCACCACAATCCCTGGGCTCATGAGGTTGCAAACTAGAGCACAGACAACATGTGGTGTGGTCTGATCATTCATGGTACCCACTTTTTCAGGTTGATGGAAGGGTTGTTGTGTGGTGCAGACCCCACGAATCCGTGGTTCTCAGCTCTCAACAAGACATACTGCCACAAAGCTGGGAAATTCCCGTAGGATAATGCACCATAGCTTCGAGCCCAAGTTGGCTAGAACTGGTTCTATGATGTACTCCCAGTGCACACGTGATACTGTGGATTGAGAAATGTTATGCCTCACTCCAACCCTGTTTGATTAATTTTGCCTCGCCATGAGCATGTTAGCCACCTTGCTTACAAGATTCCTTTGCATATTTATACAAGTGTGGGCATTCCCAACTTATCCGGGGTAACATTTCATGACCAATTCATGACAAATTTTTATTCCAGCTTGATTGTTATAGAGCTGATTTGTCATCTGGACGACTCAATGTAAATGAAAAGTAATAAGTTAAGCTAAGCTAAGCTAAGCTAAATAGTAATAAGATTTTATAGGCTGATGTATGACAGAATACAAACTAAATGACGTGTATTCAGTAAGGCTGGGCCATATGAACAAAAAAAAATCATATCCCAAATACCATATATTTTAGCTGAATGGCGATATACAGTATACAATATATGATGTCAGAGATACAATGTGATAATTTGTCTTATTTACCATCTTTTCACTATATTGAAACATATTGGCATTTGATCTTAATATATACAGAACAGTTCAAATGGGAAGCAGAGAGGAGCTTAGTAGAGGAGCTGAGAGGGGACAGAGCAGAGTGAGAGAGCAGAGAAAGGTTTTCCAAAAGATTAAAACACTTAAAACTCAAAATCAATGATATTGCCTCAGCTCATATGCCGCTCTGTGTATATCCCAATATCGACATAAATATCAATATATTAGTATTCAGCACTATTTTGGACCATTTTTTTACAACAGAACACAGAACATAAAGAACTGTATGCTGTTCATTTGAACACTAAGGTCAGTTTAGGTGTGGTGCATTTACTTATGGTGTTTACCTAGCCGGCCTTTTTCACAGAAGTTATTTTTAGTTCTTTAGTTCTAGCACCATCCCTTCACTAATATTTGTTCTATGACTATATCCTTTCTACAGCTGTGTATAAGTGGCGTTCACTGCAACTGTTACGTGACATTTTATGTTGGCGTAAACTGATCTGAATGAATATATTGGAATATATTTGATTGACCTTAGAAACAGAATGAATAATATATCAACCATTTCTTAATTAGTCTCATTGTTTGAAATCGACCCAAATGCACCTTTATTTGATAACAAGTTGTCACAGACACACATATACACACAACTTTTGATGGAGCTCCATCATTCCAGAGAGTTTTCAAATGTTTACGGTTCCACATCTCAATGCTGGCGGGCTTTATCCCCTCTAGCCCATGCCGGGCTATTACGTATTGCGTCAGTAGGTTCATATTTGGCTGACATTTGCAGATACAGTGTCCATCGGGAGAACCGGGCAAAATTCCAGTGGGCCGCTATGGTTGTGGCCTGCTGAGAGGGTGAAGGGACCACCACCTGGTTGACAAAATGAAACGAGCAAGTCGATATAAAAATCCAGGCCTGAATTAAATTGCTAGTCCAGCAACATATGAACATTGTTTCAACAGATAACTCCACACGCCACCACACCTGCAAAACAACCCATTTGGAATTAGTCATTTTTGTGATGTCACAAACACAGTTTTTGTTCAACCCTGCCCATGCATGCTCAAATTAGAAGGGGTGTATTAGCCAAGACTGCTTTTAGAAAGAGGCACAATATAGGGGCAGCCAATCAAAAGTTTCCATTATTAGCATATTTAATCATTGTTAATACTGATACCCTCAGAAGTGTTTTTTTCATGACAGCAAGACCTCAGAAATTGGATTAGCTGTAATGACGCTGTACTTCTTTAAGCATGAACTTTATGTACCTTAAGTTATCTTTTAATTACTTGCACTGCCTATTCTTAACAGCCTTCTAGTTTTCCAGAAACCCAAACCACTTATTATGGCTGCTTACATTTTGATGTCCCTGAGCTACTGCAGCGTTAGGTAGTGGGTTATAAGCTGAGCTGTACAGACAACTGAATACTCAGAATAATTGAACTGACTACTCAGAATAATTGAATATTCTCTCCCCCAGGGAAGTATGCATTAATCTGTCACTGTTGTAAAGTACTGAAGGTCAAAGCACAGGAAAAACATGGCAGAGAAGCTTTTGAGATGTATGTGACTCTTTAATGGAGCAGAAGAAACACTGCGCTCAGTCAGTACAAATTCCAAGGAAAAGTGTGCATATATATATAAAGTAAGCATGCATATATGAATATGATGACTTTATGACTTAAATGGGACATTCATGGTCACCATGCATGGTTAGGAGCACATAAATTTGCCCCGCAAAGAGCTGCAGATCTTTTGAGATGTGGAGCAGGGGAGTGTGTTATCTTGAGTTGTGGAGCAGCATCTTCTACTTTTGGGACAAGCTGGAGTAGTGTTTTGTGATTCAGTACTTATTATTCAACATCAGTTGATGATCACTAATGCTTTTGAGGCTGAATAAAGTGGTGGCAGATTCTGGTCTCAAATTCTGGTCTTTTTATTTGGACCATGGTCCGGGACACCTGCTATATTGGGTTGGACCAAACAGAAAAGTCTGAAAGTCCATACCAAACAAGGTTTTGTAAGTCTGGAGCAATTTGTTCAGTGGTTTGGTTTGTTTTCACACAAGGAAAAAGGGCACCAAAAAAACCAAACCATATGAGAACATTCTCTCCACTCATTGGTCAGGCTTATCTGAAGGTGCTGTGTTTTGTACCAGTGAAGATATCTGTGCAGATTTACATGAAGCAGTGACAGAGATGTAATGATTATCAGGCCAATATACCAGGATAAATGAGACCCAAAGAGCGGTTTAGCTCAAAGTTACAGATTACACCTAGTCGTTAGATCAGATGGAGGTTGGATCATGCTGTCACCACACAAAAAGCCCCAGTTTATTATGGACTGGACGGAGACCCCCAACTACTCAGTCTACATCCAGGCAAGACTACTGTTTTTACACCTGTCCAACTGAACCATGCCAAGAATTAAAAAGGGTAAAATCGGGTTGGAGGTTCTGTATCCTCATCAAATATCTTTCATTTAGAATGAGAACCAAACCTGGTATAAGTGGTTCATATTGTTGTTGCTTTTTTGACATTGTTTTTTTGGGGGGTTGAACCTTTTTAACTGCTTTATCAAGCAGTATATTTAGCATTCAGAGATTTATTATGTGTTTATAACTTGTAGCATGTAGTCAACACTCCATGCAATTTCACTCTGAATTTTCCTAAATACGCCTGATTTAGCTTGCTGAGCATGGTCAGGAATCTTGCAGCAGAGACTTTAGACTGGTCCTACACAGAGTCTACACTGATCCTAGACTGGTCCTGAACCTGGTTCTGAAACTGTGTGACCCAGTTCGTCTTAAACGTGTTGTTGGAAGTTTTCTGCTCAAGGGCGCAAGTTTTCTCCCACCCGCATTACGACAGGCCCCGCCCACTCGCCCTGGGATTGGCTAGTAGCCGCTACTCACTGGCAGAGAATGGGCGGGGTCGTGCGTGGGCCAGGGCTTGTCTGAGAAGGGGTGGAGAAACAAACGCGGCTCAGGCCCATGTTTAAGTCTGACTTTTACACAGACGCGTCGAGGAGACATGGAGTCCGCAGTCGCCCGGGATCTGCCCTCCTGCCCCGGAGAGAGCTCAGCGAGGGCAGGGGGAGAAGCGGACTGAGGAACGGGCTGTGTGTGTTTGTTTACCTGCGCTAGCCACGCCTTCTTCAGCCCAACAGGTAACTGCTTAGAGGAGTCCTGAGACTCTGCAGGACACAGCGTGGACCTCGACCTTCTCACTGTCTGAGAGCTTCTCCACATTAGTCAGGTGTAGGTGAACACAAGCTCGCAGAGGTGACAGATGGAAAGTGAAGGACTGGTTTTCTACAGGTTACAGTTTCATCAGCTTCCCTTAATAAACTGTGGGGTTCAGTGATGTGAAGATCAGTCTAAGGTCAAGTTTATGCAATGATATAGAAACATCTAAAGGGTTCGCAAACTTTCCATCACCTCTGTAGGGACTGAAGATGAGCATGGTCTGCATGGCTGACTGCAGTCAAATCCACACCACCATGTTCCAGGATCGACTGGAAAGCTTTCTCAGGGTAGACTGACACTGTAGCAAATGTGGAAGTGAATGGAAATACTTTAAATTTTAGAAGAAACATGGGACGAGGTGTCTGGAAACTTTTGGACACATGTTCAGACACTAACTGAGTCTGAGGTCAGGAAGGACAACAGAGTGGTTTAGTGGGCAATTATAGGGTTTCCTTATATTTATTTGAGGTCTGAGCTTTAAGGTTTTGTCAGCCTAAAGTTTGCTAGGTCAAGCGTCTGTAGAGGTTATGTGATACATTGTAGCCTAAGGGCAAAGTAAAGAATGTTATTACAAGAACAATAAAAACAACAGAGATGATAAAAACGTAACAGTTTGAATTTCCCAAGTGTTTTACTGTTAAACCACATGTGATTCTACTGATCTTCTGGAGCCTTTAGTTTCATCTGCTTTGGAAATATGTTTACAAAGTATTGTCCCATCCTTATGGGAAAATATATTTGAGTTTAGAGATGTTATATTTTTGCCGCAGCCCCTTCAGAGCCAAGTTTAGTTTGGAGGTCTAAGTGGGGTCTTGGGTGTAGCTGAGTTTTTTAATCATTTTTTGCTGTGTAAAAAGGACGAGGAGTAACCTAGGAATACGCTGATCAGGTGGCCCTTGATTACTTTGAGACTCTTTCAGACTTTCGGTGAGCTAACAGGTGGGCTTGTTAGCTGCATTAAGCTTGTATTTGCAGCTCAAATGAGGGTTTGAGCAGGTAAATGCAGTTTGCCTGCATGTTTACTGTAGGAGTCTGTGTCTGCACTGTTGTAGATACTAAGGTGTGGTCACTAAGGGCACTGTGAGGAGCTCCGCAGACTAAGTACTACTCAGGAAAGAGGATGTTTGCACCAAAATCATATCCTGGGTGGTGTAAAATGACCATGTTTTACCTTACACAAGAGTATTTAGTGGGTCAAATGAAAGCTTTATATTTACACTGCTTTGGAGAGAGAAACAACTGTTATTTTATTTTTTAACAAAATGATTTATAGCAATTCTGCACTTATGATCATTTTAGTATAAATACAAGTACTACACCGGACTTCAGGAACTTTATACAGATTGGGAATTATAAAGGGTATGTTGTAAGGAGTGGGCCTGTGTTTGGTAAGAGTTGACTGAGCTAGTGTGTAAAAAGGTTAATTAATTATTTCACACAAAAATGCAAGTAACTAGTATTCCCATATATGATCACAACTGAGCGTGAACATGTTTTATGTTGCATTAGACAGGTTCAGCCGCACTGGTGGAGCATACTAGGGGTAGTGGGTGTGGGTCACTGCGTGCTATTGCAAAAGGTAGATACAGTATCATGCCTGTACAAAATGCTGCATGTGTCACATTGCACCTTTTAGGACATCCTCAGATCACAGCATCATCTTTCAAACATCAGACAGAATGGCTTCAGGTCTCAAGAAATAAATCTGTCATGTCTCAGCTCTCAGACAAAAGACATCAGCGTAAATAGCCACAAACACCCCAGCTACTGTTACTAAATTTCATATGATAAAGCTGTAACTTTATCTTTATCTATAATGTTTTACAAACATTGGCCTTTCCATCATTTGTGTCACAGTGTTTAATTGTTTAAATAATTGCATTATTATCTGACAGGTCATACGAAATAAGGAAACAACAAGAAATACCAGTCTTGTTTCATGTTCCCATATTTTTGTTTACCTTAAACATAAGTGCTGTTCAACAAAAGGCGCCTCATTCTATGTTCACCGGTTATAGAAGTATCAGGATATTAGCCTTGAAATGTTGATATCATGATTGTTTGATCTGACAGGATGATAAACACACATTAACGACTTCCAAGAACAGGAACTTACCAGCACATTTATTATCAAAAATAAACTCAGTTCTATTTGCCCTGACTCCTTCTTTCCTCTAAATCTTGGAGAAGTGGGAGAAGTGGGCTGAATGTACTATTGGTAGTTTTTTGGATAAGAATTTTTATTTATTTAGTTTTTTTATTTATTTTTCTCCCCACAGAGGGTAGTTACATAGAATGACTCCCAGCTGACGTAAGCCTGCTCATACCGTCCACTTTCTAACCTTCCTCCTCTCACAGATCAGTTTCCTCTTTGACATAGATGTTCCAGAGTTCCCCTTGTTCCCAGTAAAGTTTGTGATAAAGTCTTATTAAGTGCATGTTTTTAAAGTGCATTAGTACGTATGCAACCGGTATGCAAATACAGATGGAAATGAAGTTCAAGACAACAAATGAATCTTTTGAGTTACAATGTACGTGGCAGTGGCTTAGTCCTAAAACAAAACTCAAATAAGGAAGTTCGAATAATGCATACTGATTACATGTGATTACGTACAGCCAGTATGGTGACTGTCAGGTTTGGAATTGCTTCTAGTCAGATTTTCAGACACGGCTGCTCTGTCACCTGCTACTTCACAGACATGCAAATCAGGAATGCAGACTAGTGCTCAGGGCACACGTAAACATAAGGGTGCCAAAAAGAGAAGGATGTGATTGAAGAATCACTTTTAAATCCCTAAGTATGTAGTTTAGATATATCAAAAATATTTCGATATGTAGTGCTTTAAAGAAGTGTGTTTATAAATGAGATGTGTCCTTCAATTTTTTTAGATGTATTATAACCAATTATTTTTTAGTAATAACACATTAGGCAATGGAAACTGTAGGTATTCTAAAGATATACCATGAAAACTGGAAGCCTGGACCTACTGGCAGCTCCAAACCATTAATGATTTAACCTTATAAACCTTAAGTATGTGACACTAAATTACATACATGTTACCCTCAAACTACCCTCAGCTATCAAATCCATTTACACGTGGTCCTTTCATGTGACTAGTATATGGATTGATCCTGATTAGATTTTAACCACATGCATTTACACAGTTGGACTGGAATCTGAAGCGTATGACAGAACATGTAAGGGGCTCTTTATGCAGCAACAAGTTGTTTATCTGGTTAACCTTTTCCTGTGTTGTGCCAAAGAAAGTCACAATTTTACATGCCTTCACACATTTCTTCAAACGGGAAGATTACAGCTTTGTCAGGCCAAGCTGATAGGGATTGTGTAGCCAGTGACATATTGCCTGAGGTGGAGTTTTGGTTGTGTATCCTGCAGAGATGTTTATCTAGATATAACCCTGAAACTCAAGACGGATGAAGTGGCCAGGTGTAAATGAGCTCTAAAGCCAGTGGCTTGAGGATGATGGCTCACACAATCTCATTTGCAGTCCTCAAATGCGGCCTCCATATCTAGCAGTTTCATCCATCCACCCAATGGTGCCTTTGCAGTTGGTTTGGGCCCGTTTTGTTGCATCTCTACCAGGGCGGCTTGGTATCATTGACAGATCCTAGAATTATGAAAGGTGCCAGCATATTCTAAAAGAAATGTCAGGACAGTTATCTGTGAGATGAATCTGGAGAGAACATGGGTGGTGTAGCAAAACAATTGCATTAAGCACATAAGCACACAAATTGTTCTACTGAAGAATGGTTAAAGAAGAATAAAGCTAATGTTTTGGTATACCCAGATCTAGTTCAAGTCCTCACTTTAATCCAGTATAAATGTTGTTACTGGAGACATAAAGTTGCAGTTATAGCTGTACCAGGGGTTCAGAAATGTTCAAGTGTAATCATTTTATTTCTTTCTAATTTCTAATTTTATGTAGTTTTGGATCTTGTGTGAAAATCTGTTTCTTTAACCAAAGGTTTAAAGTCCAATTTATTTCTGCTTTTCTGGAGTATAACAAATACGTCAAATACACAATCATGTTCAAATGCTGGTTTGAACATCTGAATACCTTATACCAAACATTTCTGTAAGCAATACCTTTTTAACACAAATCTGAAATCCAAATTTAGTCTTGAACTAAAACATGCCTGAGGATATTTTATGACACGAAAGCTTTTTAGTAATTATGTACCAGGGCCTGAAAATGTAGGCTAATGAGGCAGGTAGTACTGTCAGTACATGTTACTGAATAGGCCACTTTAAGACCAGAGTCAATAAACAACATTCTCACTTGGACATGCATGCCTTGCACCTGGAACACGTTGGTCCATTGGTTGGCCAAAACATAAATGCCACAAGTTGTTCAAATAATACACAGTATAGTATTAAACATTATACTGTGCCCCAAACAGCCCGTATCAAATGAGCTGATGCATACAGGAAGCAGGGCTGATGAACGTCTTTTGTTTTGTGTGTTTAGAAGCCAATTAAGTGATGTGGATCCTCTCCAGAGGGCTTTTTCTGTGTGGCTTGGTCGTCATGAAACAAAGCCTTAGCAACAAACTCCTGGGCAACACATCTACCCTACCTGTCTTGTACACCAGTGTACTGCATAAAGCTTGAACAGGTTAATAAATGGCCATTGCTTACATACACACACACATAAAGAGCAAGGAGAAAGTGGAACAACTGGGAGAAGTAGACTGAAGGGAGATGGGATGAGTGGCTGGAAGAAGGAACACTAATAAACAGCAAGAGACTTGAGAAGAGAGACATGTCAGACCAGTTTGCTCACCTTTAAGATGAATCAAGTGTCCCTGAACAGTGTGTGTTCACACCTGTGAACTCTTGAAAGCACTTAAATCTACAGTTAAATACTCCAGTTTAGGTCAGTCTTATAGATGTTCCAGAGTTCAGGTAATTGTCTTTTGAGTTTCTGTTGCTTTTGTTGGTGTAACTGTCTCTACTATCCAGGGAAGACTTAGATATGGAGCATTGCTGTGAGGATTTGAGTGCATGCAACAACAAGAACATTTGTGATATTAGGATGTTAGATGATTAACACCCAACTTCATCCCCAATTCATACCAGAAGTATTGAACAGAGCACCATCATTTCAGAGAACACAGTTCCACAGCTCAATGCTGTGGTTTTGTACTTTGTACCTGGCATTAGGTATGGTGCCATCAGGTTCATCATCAGATTTATCTGCTTCATAGAGTACAATTGGTAGTGTTTCTCTACAGGGGTGTGTGTGTGTGTGTGTGTGTGTGTGTGTGTGTGTGTGTGTGTGTGACTGGTTTGTGCCTTGTGTTAAAAGCTACATATTATAGCATAACACAGTGTTGCTGTCCTCTCGTTGTGTCTTCTCAGAACGAAGTGTGGTTAGCAACCTGAAAACATTGCATCTAGTTTGGCTTTCTTGAGTCTTTAAGGTAACAAAATAAGCCAGTACTTTCTCTTTGGATCTGTGCCAAAGAAATTTCACTCAGTCTGGTAGTCAGCTGAAGTAGTCCAGTTTGTTTTTTTTAAGGGACACATGGTGGAAAGGAGTAAAAAGTATCATCAGCCAGAAGTAGTTTTTACCAGGTGTGAATACCTGTTTGCTCCCCAAACCTAATGCGTCTGCTGATAGTCTCTCTTTTTATAGCAGGTAACTGCAAATCTAAATTTGTATGATGTGAAACCTGATATGCACACACAACATTTTTAGCCCCTGTAGAAAAGTAGTGCCAAAAAATGTTTATCTGATCTCGACAGAGCAGATATACATGACCCTACTGGCATCATGTCCCGTGCCAGTTTTTGGCTGGGGGTATAAAGCCCTCCAGCACTGAGCTGTGGAGCAGTGGGACTGTGTTCTTTGAAATGATGGTGCTCCATCCAAAACTTTTGGGATGAGTTGAAGTGGTGATAATTGCACATACTGACCTCACTAATGCTCGTCAATGAATTCCATCAAATCCTGAACAGTAGTGTCCCAGATACATATATCAGTATAGCACACCATAGAAGGTCAATGCAGAAAATTCTTAGAAATACTTCACCTGATGGCTTTTACCTAGTTTTGGAAAATGTATTTTTTAGCCATTTGTGCTTGAAGTATATCCTATGATATTCAGGTCAACATTACATGTAAACACTCATTCTGCTCATTTTCGATAGTAAAAAAGCTACGTTTGTTTTGTAGACATTGGAATCCCATGTTTCCTGTCCCAACCACTGTAAGGAAATCTGAGTCAGTAGATCTCTCTAAAAGTTCACACTTAAACCCTCTAAATGACTTTACATTTTAGAGGAAGTTCTGTCAGAATCTGTGAAAATCCTTGTCATTTCTAAGAACTGTGGACTTGTCACAGACCTTTTAAAAGATCTGGAAGGTTCCTTACAGCACTTTGTCCTGGTCTGGGCTTTTATGGGTTAAATCAGAGAAAAAGCACACCCAGCATAGTTCTATTAGGTTAAGCTGTTAATATGTCACTTAAAAAAGAAATAATTTTTCAACTTTAATACGTTGATGACCACATTAATGATTTTCAGAGTGATATCTGTCAAGAATTCCACCTGACATTACTCACACAGCTACCACTGAATCAATATGGCAGTAAGCAGTTCTGCCAGAGGGTATGCAGAGCTGTCTGTGCATTACAAATTTTCTGTCATGAAGAAAAGGTTCCTGCAGGTCTTTCAGAGACAGTTCTACACATAGAGCACAGCACATTTTCCACAATCAGCAGCTGCTGAATTACCAAACAGTCTGATGATTAATTACCAAATGGGTTGATGCTTTTAATCTGCTAACAACAAAAACAAATGATTTTTGGCCTCTATTAATGCCAAAGACTGTGAGTGTGAAGGTGCCAGAAATGGTTCTTTGAAGTCATACCGCAGAAGAACCACTTTGGATTCCCTAAAGCAATGGTTTTCAAACCAGGTTTTACAGCCTAAGAGACCACACGTTTCTTCTTAGTACCTGGGAATTGAACCAAAATATGGACTGTCTGGGTTCTTACAAGACTGATTTAAAATAGCAAACCCTAAATATGCTAAAGGACATTACATTAGTTCTTGTCCAGCTCTTCTTCAGAAGATCTGACAGAGTTGAACATAGTATTTGGAATGTTACTTAAGGATTCTTAGTAGTATCTTTGTAGTATGGAGTTGTGTGTTTGCCCAGACGAGATTCAAACCCCAGTCTACCACATAATGGTGTTATCCTCTATGCTGTCCAATCCACTACCAACAAATGAAAATAACTTTATTTCTATGTATTAGAAGCATATTTGTAACTGCATCAGCATGTAAACAACCCTGTTACATCACAGGTGTTCACATGCCATAACACATAACAGTCCGAGCTGTGAAAGCGTTAAAAGTCTTATCAAATTTGTAAGCATGCATGCTTATCCATATCACATGTGCATGTGTGTAAGAGATTGAAATTCCACAGGACACGAATATGGCTTAAGGTAAAGCTCCCTTCAATCTGCAGCAGGATATGAAGCATTCATCTCTTTCTGTATGCCATCTAAAACACAGAGCTGGAGGCCATGCCTTGTGCAGAGATGAGAAATTCCCTTTGCCATTAATTCCAATGGAGAAATGCCTGCCAATGCTATGGGCTCCAAATTTCAATCTACCGCACTTTGAGCTGGCAATCTTGAGCAATCTCCCTCTTTCACCTCTTGCCTTTTTCCAAGATGGAGCATTTCAATTTCCACAGGGGCCTTGGAAATGGTGAGAAATCCTTGATCTTTTTATATGTAATCTCCTAATCTGTCTCAATCCCCTGGCTATAGAAGCAGAGAAGATGACGCAATCTGATGATACCTGAAGCCTTTCTAAAAAACAGATTGTTGTGTCTGTCAGTTTATATTGGGTTATGGATAAAACCTAATAGCTACACTCAAGTATAGAGTAAAAGTGTTCTCATTTCTGCTCAATAATGAACATAACTCTGTTACCATGTCTGTGTTTATTCAGTTCTTTTTAATATACTCTTGGTCTAAAATAAAACGACAACTGAAAAGAGGTTGTTCCTAACATAACAGAAAGAGATTAAATGCAAGAAAAATGGTTTTAGTCTACTTTTAATAAATACTGGCTACATTTTAGTAATTGACGTTTAGCTATTACTAATTGTTCATTTGTTTCTGCTCTGTTCTGCCTAATTATTGGTAATATTTAGGGTTTTTCTTTTCATTTCAGGACATAAATGCATCAGAAATAACAGAAAAGAGTCCAACAAGCTTAGTTTCAATGCTGATAGGAGCTGGATGTACTAAGCTTTGCTTTAGTTCTACAGGAAATTCAACTTTTCAAGTACTTTAATACTTAGTTGCCTTTTAGAAAGCTACATTTATTTTGGCCATTATTTCAGAAATAACAATAACAGAGTATAGCTTTTAAGGCTACAGACTGAAAAATGTAGTCATTTTTCAAGACTTTCTGCAATATGTGTAATGCAAAATGCAAAGCTAGTGGCACTGTTAACAAAGCTGAAATGTGAACTGAGGTCAACTGCCAAACCATCAGAACCCAGCAGAATTAACAAACACTGCTAACATCAGAAAAGGTGATTGGTCTTTAGATGATAATGGTAAAACATCCAGCACGGCCACGCAGTTGAAGTAACATTACTCTGGTGGATAAAATGTTTTACGTAAATAACAAACTGTCGAAATCGAGTCTGGAATCATGTTCCACTCCCCCATAGTGGTTTTAGGTCTTTACTGGCATATACTGGTTCGTGTCTAAATGCATGTATTATAAATTGTACATCCTCAGAGAAATGCAAATATTTTTTTTACTTTAAGCAAGTAAATGTAGCTACTACCCAACTACGGATACAATGTTATTATGTAATAATTATACATAATGGAAATGGGAGTGAATGGAATATATTTCAGTATAGTTTAGTGTAACTTAACCAGTTTTACCTTCTCACCCCCTCTATCTGTCTCTTTGGCATTATGATGTTGAGGTCAAAAAATTTGCCTTTGGCATTATAGGGGTGGGGGGGGATAGGGCTGTGCCCATATTATAATGCAACAACAGCACTGTGTCATGAAGTCAGAACTACTAATGTCATCCTTTATTTTGTCCTCTTCTAGAATAGGGAAGTCATTTGATGTATAGAATTTCAAAGGGAGTATGATACAATGCTGTTTTGCGTCATTGTAAGCAGCCATTTTGCTGGGTATGTGTTTTCAGTCATGTTCTTTTGGTTGGACTTCATTCTCATTTTGACAAAATCCAGAATGTTCTGCTATGTTTATGGTTTTCAAAGACTCATTCTGGAGCTTTTGAAATGCACTCCAGGATTGGGTATAGAAAAACTGAAATTCTAGTGCAGAATAATGGGCTGTGTAATGCACCATGCGCCTGGTAGCAGATGTACCCAGCTGTTTTCTGTATTCAGTGATGACCAGCCCATACTACAGTAAAGTCCACTTCAAGTGCACTCAACAAGATTGTTAACTAGTTCATTGTAGTATTTCCTTATTGTTGACATTCATATGCAACCTGAGAAATTATTTATGACTTAGTTGCTATTATATATATATATATATATATATATATATTATGTATGTATATATATTTATATATATATATTTATATTATATATATATATATATATATATATATATATATATATATATATATATATATATATATATATATATATATATATTATATTCACCAAGTGCATTTGTATTCAAGTGAATATTGCTATGTTATGTTCTGTAATCTGGATGCTTACCATACCATGGATACCATGACAGACACAAAAGCAGTGAATCATACATAGTCATGCTCCCAAAACAGTTGTATGCTGTTCTCGTAGACTCACTAAAATGTATATTGTGCAACAGACCAAGGGTTCTCAACCTTTCCACCTCACTGACTACCTGTTTATAACTAAAAATCATAACGGGCAACAAGAAAACAAAACTCAACTTTAATATATTGTTTTTGACTTTTATGTTCCTGACAATGAAAACATGAGAATTTAGGCCTGAACAGCTTAACAAATAGTATATCTTCATGAAAACACAGCGATTCCAACTGTCAAAAATTAGCAGAAGTGATATATTGGTAACATCAGACATAGATAGTCTATTAAATAAATTACATTTACTTCTTTAATTCAGCTGGGGTGATGAGATGTGTTGGTTTTTGGCCAGACATAGCGTTTTCCTAGCGTTTTGGTCTTCTGGCCAAGAGCACCTTCCTCCATACATTTGGGGAACCTCCCACCTGCCTTTTGGCAAACACAAAATGAGCCTTCCTGTCTTTGTCTGTAAGTAAAGTCTTTTTTCTGGCCACTCTTCCATAAAGCCCTGCTCTATGGAGTGTACAGTTTATTGTGGTCATATGGACTGATACTCCAGTCTCTGCTTGGGAACTCTGCAGCTCCTTCAGGGTTACCTTTGGTCTCTGTGCTGCTTCTCTGATTAATGCCCTCCTTGCCTGGTCTGAGAGTTTTGATTGGATGCCCTCCTTGGCAGGTTTGTTGTGGTACATGTTCTTTCTTTTTGATGATAATGGATTTCATGGTGCTCCAGGGGGTTGATTATACATTTGGATATTTTTTAACCTAAACACTGACATTTTAACAATTTTGTCTTTGACTTGTGTGGAGATCTCCTTGGTTTCCATGTTGTTTGGTTAGTGGTGCCTCTTGTTTAATGGTGTTACAGCGTCTGGGGCCTTTCAGAAAAGGTGTCTATAGTGACAGATCATGTGACACTTAGACTGCACACAAGTGGGATTAATTTCATTAAGCATGTGACTTCTGAAGGTAATTGGTTGCACCAGAACTATTTAGGGGCTTCATAGCAAAGGGGGTGCCAATTTTATTTTTTTTTATATATATAATTTTTTAATACAGGTTATAATGTGACAAAATAGGTAAAAAGCCAAGGGGCTTGAAAACTTTCACAAGGCACTGTAAAGTGTCTTTCCCAGTCCACTACTGCCTGCAGACCATTACAGAGTGCTTTATAATCCCTGATCCTCATGCTGAGAAACCCTACAATAGTCCTTTATGCAGCAGGATGCCATTTTACACCAAATGTCATCAAAGTTCTGAATTTTGATGTAATAACATTATAATTGAGTGCTAAAATGCTTTTGTACATACACTACATTTAAAAAATGTTTGTGGGCACCCCTTATAATTAATGTATTCATGTGCAAATACACACACACCCACACACAGCTTGTCTAGTCCCTGTAGGAATGTACTGCTAATACATTTGAGACAAGAACTGGCAAAATTCACCATTTGTGTTGGATATCAAATATAATTTGATTTCCTCTAAACCCAGCTATGAAATGAACATTTCATAGACACTAGTAAGACTTAGAGGTGTCCACAAACATTATATTGTGATATATAGTGTGTGTGTACCATTACGCCCCCAACCCTTGGTTCTACGTAGAGCCTTTTAAGAAACTTGTAAGCATTCAGGTGTTTTTTTATACAGAAGCATTTCCTTTAGTAAATAATCCTTGAATAACCCCCTTTAATAGTGTAGTATTCTCTCTCTCTCTCTCTCTCTGTCGATGTCTCTCTCATCAGATGGAAGGAAAAAAGGGAGGAGGGAAAAGAGCAGTGTCCTTGCTCTATTAGATAGACACATTTCCAGACTCCCCCATCAATTATTTACCAGTCATTTGGCCATAAAGAGCAGAAGAAATGGCAAAGACTGCAGGTAGAGGAAAGGTCAGCGCATCTGTGCCGATTCTCACTCAATAACTCTGTATTGATAGCACTGCTTATAGGGCCGGACGCAGTGGGGAGCTATCTGGAATGTCATAGACACGTGTTTGTCTCTCTCCACTTGAGAGATTCCAGGCCGTGACCGCTACCTGACAGTTTGATATGTCAGAGTCATATGTCAAATCAGTGTGGTGACATATTTTCTTTCCATCCCAGCCTTTTCTCGAAGCTTGATAATAACATTATATAAAAAGGTTAGACAACTAGGGTGGGGGTTGCCGTCTTGATTTCTAGCTTGGAGCCGTGTGGATTGTGCGATTGACACAGTACTCCCACCTTGGCTGCTTTTGCACTGACGCAATGGTGGTAACGGTTTTCTTCAGCCGCAGTAACGCTGAAGGGAAGGCTTACTTAGGAAACAGCAAGTCACTGAGATCAGGTTCAGCTCCAGTGAGCGCTAAATTATCAAGCCAACTGATGTACCTACCATGACACATATACCATCGCATGCTGGCATCGCCTTAGTTTGTAAACATGTTGCTCAAAAAAGTTAAATGTTACTATTTTTATTTGAATTTCAGTCGTTCTTTAAATTTTATGAGCATTTCATTATGGATTGACAAATAAAAATGCTCCAAAATAACTTAATAAAATAGTTTTACACTGAAGTCCAGAAAGTTGTGTTGTTTTCACTTGACATTTTGGTGACACTAGGTTTTTGCCAACAGCGGAGATATGGTAGCTGCTTATTTATTGAATGTATGATATGAAAGACACCTGTACACAACTGATACCCTTTTCTGTCCCTTCTCAGCCTCACTCTTCAGCTGTCCAGATGGGGTGCAGATGCTGTAGGATGATAAAAAGGTAAGTCACAACAAACAGAATTACTGATAGTCAGTTCAGGCAGGTGATGAAACCTCTGTATGACCTGCTGGATTGTAGAAATGTCAAATCCTGTTAGGGTCTGAGGGTTGAGCACAGGTGAAAAGCAGATAAATATAAATGTAAATTTATTACATTATTTTCCTGCTTATTGAACATGATTTGCACTCAGTTTGCTCTAAAGGCCCTGTTCTGGTTTAAAATTTATATTAAAGTTATGCAACAAAACATAAGCATTTTCACATATTTGCATGTGATCATAGTGTTACCTGTTTTCGTGTGTTTTTCTTGTCCTGTCTGCAGGCAGTTATAGTCCTTTTCATTTATTGATTGATTGATTAATTGATTGATTGATTGTTATGGCATGTAGTAAGACTAGTGTTAGTGGTCTCTGCTGTGTCTTACTTTGCTACTTACTATTACTGTGTAGTTTATGAAGCACAGTGGAAAGTATACATAATACAGTGGACACACAAGTGCGCGTTGAAACTGCCACCTAATTACTCAGAGTGTCATATTTCTAGGATTAGCTTGAACTGGGTCAAAGGATTGGCTCATGTGCAAATACCACACAAACATGTGAGCCACCACACACAAACACACAAGCCGAGTAAAACCTTGTTCCGCAACATTAGTTTTAGTCATTCCCCTTCGCCATTCAAGGCTGTATGGAATCTTTGGTTTTCCAAGCAGTGAACCAGTACATTATACCCTGAGTAGATATTAACAGCTGGTGTTATGGCTGTTATTCTGTCTGCATGCAGCACAGTCCACAGCACTTTTATAGGTCCCACTAATCTGCAGGGGTCACATTAAGGTAAATGGCAAGTGACTTTTCTACATAGTTCAAGTTTCCCAACTGAATGTTCCTACATCGCAGCTGTGACTCTACATCATTGCCTGGAGGTCTCACAGGCCTGCCACTAAAATGCCTCTACATTTCAGCTTGGTTGTTGTCCAGGCTTGGTGCCAGATTGACTCTACACCATGGCCTGCCACTAGAGTAATTGTACATTGCAGCTCAGAGGTCTCACATGCCCACCACCAACTCTAAATTGCAGCTTAGCTGTTTCCTAGGCCTGTAGCTGAAGTGACTCTTCATTGCGGCTAGAATGTTTCCATAGTTCGCTGCCTGAATGGCTGTACATCGAGGCTGGGAGATTTCCTGGTCTGGCCTTAAGCCTTCACATAGTGGCTGCTGGAGTGACTGTACTTCCAGGCTCTTAGGGATGTTCCTCCCTGCTCATAAGGACTCTATCAGACACTTAAGTCTTACAGCAGGTAAAATCTTCAACTAATCTGAAGGTCTGCTTCCAGAGGTTTCAGTTTCATCTTTGCCCAATTCTCAGGAGCTCTGAAGGAGTTCCACTCTATGACAGCCAGGCTTATCACAGAGAATGCATGCTTCTTCGGTTTGCCTTCCTGGTGTCTTTAAACTTTGTTTCTTTTCATTCTCCTGTGGCTGCATTTGGCCACTTCTTTAGAGATTTCTTCTAAGAGCGGTCACGTTATGTTCTTTCTAATTTAGTTTAAACAGAGCCATCATCCCAGATGTTTATGTGGTCTGTTAACTCACTCTCCTGCCACCGAAAAGCTTCACCACATCCATTTTGCTTTCGCCAGTCCATTGTGGCTGTTCAGACTGAGTCACATTGCCATGAATTGAACATGTATTTGGTTTCAGTAACACATATGAAAGTGATCCAATCAGAACTGAAAATGTTTTGTCATTCACACTGCCACACAGATAAAACATCTGTCACGTGATAAAAAAAAAGATTTTTCCTGTTGTGTGAACACAGCCTAAGTGCCATTATACTTTGGTCTGGGAGGTTTTGTGTCTTCGTCATCTTCTTATTCTTCATCTTATCCAACTTCTAACTTTTCTTGCTCTTCTTCCTTGAACAGTTACCAAAGAAAATTAAATGATTTTGGTTTTACTGTGCAGCCATGGCCTGGTTGTTAGGGACAACCAGCCTTGTGACAGGAAGGTTGCCAGTTCGATTCCCTGAACTGGCAGGACATGACTGAAGTGCCCTTGAGCAAGGCACTCAGCCCTCCAACTGCTCCCCAGGCACTGCCTTCCGTGTGCTCTCTGCCCCCTAGTGTGAGAATTCACTAGTGTGGACGTGTGTGTTTCACTGTGTGGATGGGTTCAATGCGGCCTGCGTGCAACCACAGTGGGGCTAGATGCACGTTTATATTTGTTTTAAACTCTGACTCTGTCTCATCTCCCTCTTGACTTTGGCAGGTCAGATATGTCTGTCTGGCACAATAAGGGTGTCATTAGCAAGTTTGTTTTGAGAAGCTCACCTGTTTCCAGTTGTGCCCAAAGGTGCATTTTCGTTGTGTTGAAAAAACATTTTGCATTGAGTTGTTATACATTTGCAGGTCACATCCAAACCGAGACTAATGCAACAGGAGGAAAAGGTGCAGTGCCCCTTTAAGCATGACAAAAATAGTTAATGCAAGAGATGTCACAGTAGGCTAGAACACACACTGCTTTTAAACGTGTCTGTCATCTCAGTAAACTGGAAAATTCAACTTCTACTGACCTTTACGAGGCTTTCTGTTTGTAACTGCGAACTGAACTCAGAAGTCCTTTCAACACAGTTTCAAACTATATTTGGTGGCAGAGTTTCATTCATTAGAATAATTCAGCTAAACCAGTCATACAATTTCCTCTTTAAAAATGATGCAGTCAGTTGAGACAGTTGAGCTACAGGTAATAATATATTAACATATAATATTATAGTTATATTAATATATAAACTTAAAATAAGATTAATATATGATACATTTATATGAATTTATATAAATTGCACAGCCTGTAGAGAATAGTCCAAAAAAGAATAGGCTTTAAAACACCACTACTGTTTTTAGTTATGCGGGAACTGTTTGTCTATTTTAATTCATATGAAACCATGTTACATAAGAAACCGTCGTTATAAATACGTCCATTAGAAATGATAAAAGTGCAGATTTAGACGAGTGTGTGTTAACTGGCCTGCAGTTTCACAGTGCTAAGCTGGTGGCTATAAACTTCCATTGAAACTAACTTTAGAACCCATATACTGGACTGAGCTGGACAGAATATGGTTTAAGACTCATGATCTTAATATCTTAACATGATATAAAATAACTTACATGCATTTAAAAGTACTGTTCAAAAGGAAAACAAACAGGCACAGATTATTATATGGAGAACAGAGAATTGACAGCCTCCAGGTGAGGCCTACTGTGTGTAGCTGTGGGTGATGCACTCTGTCTCTCCCCTCGTCTTTACTCTTCTCCCTCTTGCGTTCTCTCTTCCCCTGAGTGGTCGTGTGGGTTTTCAGTTGGTGGAGGGTGCGGAGGGCATAAGGAGCTCTGCAGGAAATGTCTCACAGCCCTTACCACCGTCCATAAATATACCCACCCCCTGCTGCAACACACACATACATACACACACACACACACACACACACACACACACACACAGACACACACACACACGCCCCTCTACTGGGAATTCTGCAGTTTTTTTCATTTCTTAGCCTTCATGCCCCAGACATCTTGCAAACAGGTGGATTTGTGCACTGGACAGGCATGTGGGTTGTTGCGTGTTACTCATTAGAAGATAAAAATACTTTGTGAAGCTTTCAAAGTCACTGTAAACACAGTCACCATGACATGAGCAAATACTAAAAAGCACATACACCTTCGACTGACTTGAAGATAAAAATCCATTGCACAGGGCGCTGGCGCATCAGAAAATACGTAATGCAAAGCTGCCTGATGCAAATTCAGAGCGCAGTCAAATCTATTGGCTTGGCATATCAAGTTGTAAAAGAGGCAAATTGACAGCTTTTGGTTGCAGCATCGATGGTTCGTCTCCACCTTCCTCCTTCTTCCTCCTTTGTCTTTCTATGCCTGTGTGAATTTTTTAGGCACCTAAACACTTTTTCAAAAACGATTACATTTTTAAAAAGTGTGAGTTTGGTTGCATTAACAGCAGATCTCATTAGAACATGTGAACATAAATACAGTAAGAAGAATTTCTCATTTGGAAGTATTGATATGATGTAAGCAAGTTTAAAAAATAAGTCTTGGGTCCAGATTTTTCATGGATGCCTTTAACTTGTGTATGGAGATTTTCAAATATTATAATTAATTACCAATTCAGCACACATACACTCAAAGCTTAGTGTCTGTTTTCCATTACTGTGAAAATAGTCTTCCCTAATAATTGTATTGTGGCTATATTTTTAAAACCATAATAATCTAAATGTGGTTGGTGTGCAACAGATAACACCACCAGTGGGAGACTCGGGGTTTGATTCCAAGTCTGGGTAACTATGCTGATAACTCCTAACAGTACTCTGACCCACCTCTGTAATGTGAAAAACCCTCTAAGTCTTTCTGGATAAAAGTGTCAGCCAAATGAAATAAATGTGATTGTAATGTAAATTGAGAATTTAAAGAGCAATGCCAGCAGCCTTTCAGCTCCACCTCTTTTCTCCACACTCATTGATTACCCTGGCTTTGCCATGCTGACTACCAGCCTCATCCAACATCGCTACCACGGCTTTAGCAGCATTGTCCTTCATTACTACTATGGCGTTAGCACACTGGCTACCGGGTTCATCCCACATCACTTTGTGTTGAGTTATTCAGCCAGGCCACCTGATCAAGCTGACATCACCACACATGACTAACACTCTTTTTTATTGTAGAGATGTGATGGCAAGCAGTGTTTTTGCTACATTTGTCAATAATTTCACTGGTATTTAATTGAATTTCAATTATAGTTGAATCATTTTGAGATTCAAAAATGTACATTATTATTGATATATATATTAATTTATATATATTTAATTTTCACTGTGTTCCTTAATCATCTCCCTGACTCTCTTGCAGTTACATCTATGACCCCTCGGTCCCTATAGATGGCCAAGGATACAAGCAGGACCCGTCCAGTAACTCCTTGGTTCCTCCTTATCAGTGTCACAGACTACCAGATGAGGGCAACCACAAGAAACAAGGCTTCCATAACTTGGGCTACACAAGCAACACCAGCCCCACC
This sequence comes from Acestrorhynchus altus, assembly GCA_034509495.1. Taxonomy (NCBI): domain Eukaryota; kingdom Metazoa; phylum Chordata; class Actinopteri; order Characiformes; family Acestrorhynchidae; genus Acestrorhynchus; species Acestrorhynchus altus. Next base: position 3,922,809 of record JAVGWO010000027.1, on the reverse strand, counting down.
AAACTTGACATTGACAACAACCATATAAACTGTCTTCATGCTAACAACCAGGTCACGTCCAACCTTCCTCAGGCAACAGGAGGAGACTCTAGCCTCTACATTCTACAGCCTGAAGGAGAACAGAACCCCATACGAACTTCTGCTGCTGTCATGCCCAGTGCCCCACCAATATACAGCATTCCAATGCTGGGAACAGAGCCCAGTAAGCGAACGGAGAGATTCAGAGACTCTGGCCTAGGGAATGGAGGGCTGAATGATGGGAACGGATCGGATGGATACTTGTGTGGACAGGACGAAGAGGACGAAGAAGAAGATGGACGGAGACGGAAGACAGCTGGAACTCCAGAATATGTTGGGGACACGGCTGACGAGGAGAGTGTGATTTCAGTGGACATTCACACTAGCAGCACCAGCCTCTCATCAGCTGACACCAAGCTTGAGGTGGAGGACAGAATAGAGGAAGACTTGTCACTTTCCAGGAGAGAGGGAGTGAGGGAGAAAGAAACAGAGGACTGTATAAGTGTCACAGACTCTATGGTAGCTGAAGCACTGGCTGCTTTGGAGGCAGCCACTGCAGGAGAGGATTATGAATGACAGAATGGACCAATGGACATCAATAATGTAGTGCTCATGATCTGAACACTGAACTTGGACAAAATGCTGTTTTTCTTAATATGAACATCAAGGAAGTTAGAGGTCCTTTTAAGATTTTTAAATGAATGAAAAGAACAACACTTTTGAACTGAATTCAAACTTGACAAAATGGCCTGGTATTTGTTTACAGAGGACAGTTTGTTCACTCAACAAACCACGGATTTGACAGTTCCTTATGAGTAAAATGTATGAAGATGGGTATATGTTGCCAAGAACCTAACATGGAGTATATTTTCAATACTTACACTGTTACTATATGTGAATAATTTTTTGCCTTGTATATATTCTATTTTTGTGTATAAAATTCCAGGACTACATTAGACTGACTGTTTTTCCCAAGTTCCTAAATTCCCAATATTCTCTGCAGTTGAACAGTGATACTGTCAGACTGGCCAGACAAACACCTACTGCTCTTATGTGTACAAAGCCTTTTCAAACCATGGCACTGCTATGCACTTAACCATGCTTGGAGGCCAAGCATTTGACTACAGCATGTGACCATGCAGATGACCGAAGGGCTACAAGCCTGGCATGTAACCCTGAGGAAGAAAAAAGCCCTGGTGCCTTTGCTTCTCAGAATGTGATCAATTGTGTCCCACTGGGTGTGCTCTTGAGATGCACCATCAGAGGGAGGGCCTTGTTCTTCAAGTGATATTATAAAGTCAACACTGTAAACGTCTATCTGCTGGATTGTTCTGCACTCTTAAATGTAAAGCTACAAGAAATGATTTTGAAACAAAACAACAACAGAAGAACCACATTTGTTCCATTTAAGAACTGTTTGGTTTGAAGATTCATGGGATGTTTTCACACTAGCACTTGCTCTCAGAGTTCGGTCCAACTGGTCAAGTGTTAAAGCTGTTTTTCGAAGCCAGAAATGAACCAGAGAACTGATCTCTGGTCCTCCTGAAATTGGTTGTCTGGGGTTCGCTTAAAGTGGTCTCTGGTTTGATCTGTTGTCAGTGTGGAAACTATCCACACTTTGGTTCATTGCGTGCTTGGTCCATTTTGTCACTTAACGCCCGTATGTCTAAAAATACATAGTCCAATAATGGTCCTTTGCTAGCAGGTGGTCCTGCGTGGTGAAATGCCATGACTCCAGAAAGAGCTCTTCTTTAGGCTTGAGTGTTTATAACCTCAAGGAGATATAATGAAAAACATTAAATGGATGAGATTTTGGAATAATGCATGTAGAAAAGTGACATGAAATTGCATAATGAATCCACGATTCTGAGAGATATGTTCCAGAATTGGACTTGGATGTGGACTCGAGAAAAGTGTGAAAATTCCATTAGTGCTATGGTCTAAATCAATTAATGAATTTGGAATATTGGAGTGTTTACCTCTTGGTTTGTATTGCTTTCCCACAGTTCTCTGCACTTATCAGTCAGGTCTGTTTGGGACAGGAAGAAGAGACATTAAGTAAAGGAAGACGGTCATGTGTTCTGTACTAGGGCATATTTCTGAGCAATTTAACTTGGGCCAACAGCAGAATGACATGTTTTGGCTGAAACTAAAATCAAACAAAATTAAACCTTTGTCCAAAAGCCAAAAGCAATTTTTCTTCTTTTATTAATTATTGCCACTTTTTTCAACACTGCATAAACTGCTGAATTGAACTTAAGTGTGTTTGATTGCATCATCAAAAATGTCATTGTTCATTGTTCTGTCTGTTAACTTAGCCGAACACCGGAAATGCTTTTTCTTTCAGCCAAATAATTTCATTTGCCAAACATTCAGTGCATCCTTTAGCAATTATCTGTCCAATGTACCTGCAGAGCTCTATTCAGGTCTTCCCAATCCATTCGCAAGTGTGAAAACCAGAGTCTGATTGAACTGGACCAAAAGGTGCAGGTGTGAAAATACCCTCTAGTCTTACAAAGAACCCTTCTTGCTGTCTTCATGCTTTGGGCTTCTCTGTATATAAGGTTCGTTTCATTGCTGTCTGATTAACTGAGGCGGTGTGTGATCTGTTTATTTATTAGTTGTGGATGTCTAGACGTCCAGAGACTTCTGGATGCATTTGAAATTTGAAATATCACTGGGAGCGCTGAAGTGTGCATCTGACTGTTGACATTTGCCATGAATGCCAAAAAAGCCTAGAGTGACCCAAGCAAGTCCTGCCTCTCTAGCTTTTTCAGCTGCAAGAAGAAAATAACTGACCTATTTGAAACACACTCTGACACTCTTCAGAATTGAAGAGTGGGTTCAAGTCTGATGCCACAAATGTCTTAAAATGTTTCTCTGGGAAAAGACCAGCTCACAGCAGTTCACGATTGCCTTATGTTACAGACAGAGAGATTGTATCTGCATTTCAACACACATGCTGTTATTTATACCATTCATTTTTATGTGGTTATTTATGTATTTTATATATTTGGGCCAATGAAAGTAGTTCACCTGATGTACTCCTCCGATCCGAGGGTAACTTACTGAGGCCAAGTACCATTTCCGTCTTCTCTGATGGGTATTTGACACACTGTGTTTCCATATACGTATGGTATATCAGTATATCTGACAGAACACTAAAGCATCTGTTAAAACAATTTGTACTTTTCTTGGTTGGTTTCTGAAGTGATGAAGTGAAGAAGCGTTCACATTATCTACAGACAACGGGTGTTTTTAATGCAAAGTTTTAAAAAAGACTGATAAAAATTGATAGAAAAGCACAATTAAAAACCAGCTAACATGTGATAGCCATCATGTCTTCTCAATCAATACGTCTTTAAACTTCTGTCTTTTCATTAAAGCCATAACCTCTCTTTTTAAAACATTGTGCACAAACAGCTCCAGATACTTCACTGCTATTTACTGCTTTTCCTTTCTTGTTTTCAATCCGGTCAAATTCTTATTTTATATGAGGAGGCAGAGACAGTTAGGACTTGTCACATGAATGAAGAAGAAAAACAAATAAAGCAATGTCTGATCATAAAACTGAACATAGTATATGGTGACATTACTGTCTTTAAAGAACATGCCACAGGGTTCTCCTCACACACACTCACGCACGCACGCACACACACACACACACACACACACACATACAAAAGAATAAGGCAAAGCATTTCATCTGTGTCTGATATGAAAGCATGACTTAGACATTATGTAATGTATTCATGGGGCCTGATCACCTACTGCTGTTAATAGAATTATAACAAATAAAGCTTTTCAGCTTTGAAAGTGTAGAGAATTATGAATGCATTCAGATGGTCAAGGATGACTTGAAAAGAAAAGGCAATGCAGACAGGCCTGTCACAATAACTACTTTTGTTTGACAGTTAAAAATAATTGCAATAAAGTACATTATTGTCATTTTAAGACCATGTGCCACTGATATATTCATAACACTTTAATACAATTCCACTCTTTCAAAGAAGAGTGAATTTGAAATTATGAAAATTCAAGCACTGGAACTGTAACATAACATTTAAAAGTTCCTAAATAAATAAAACATAAATAAAATAAAGCTGTTTTTGAACAAAATGAACATACCAACTAGTTCAGGTTCATGTGCTCTCCTTGCCAAAACAAATAAAAAACCCTTAATGGGTGATATTGAGGTCATCAAAAATGATTAATGATGCATCCATTTTTTGTGTGTGATGATTACGTTACAGTTGATATATGGATGTCAACAGGTTTTGCACTTTTAACTATCACTGCGTGAGTGTATGTCTATGGTGTGGGGTGTCAAACCGGCTCAGAAATGGCCCAGTGTGGCTGCAGGTTTTCATTACAGCCAAATGGAAGCTCAGGTGATCAGCTGTTTGAAGATTGGCCGATTAATGAAAACCTGCAGCCGCACTGGACTGTTTGTGAGCTGGTTTGAAACCTCTGGTCTATGGGTTCCACATATCAGGTCATTGAATTAAAAAGTATCAGGGATTGAGTTGAGTGGCGTTGAGTGTGGATGGAGCTAGTCACTGAAGATGCCCCGCTGCCATTCTGAGAGTTTCCATGACAGTCTGGCGCAACACTGGAGTCGTGCATTGCAATTGGTTGATTCCTTCTAGGTGCATCTATTTTGTTTTTTAATGTTAATTTGTCCAATTACTCTTCATCCCCTTCAAAAGGGAGCTATGTATGAAAATGTCATTGATCCAGTTTGGATGTCAATGAGTTAAAGCTCCGAACTAAACTCTTTTCATTATTTGAATTTATTTAACAATTCTTCTGTTTTTATCTTCAAACGTACATGAGAAAGTGCATACAGTCGCAAAAACTAGTGATTAATTACTGTGTAAATGGCCAGTTTAAATTATGGTGGAGTTAAATTAAATGTCTAATACACTCTTAGACATGATCTATTTTTACTTCCATACGAATCATTAATGAATTAAACATGCTAATGTATGAGAAGCTCTTCAGATGTGTGCTTTAAATGTCTGAATGAGTGAAGTGTCTCTTCCAGGTCCATGTGGGAGGCAGTTAATAATTCACAGGTCCTAAAATACGCCGAACTAATAATACATTACAGCCTGTTAACCATTCATGAGCTGCTCATGCACGAACTCCACACATGAATTACTAACTGTGAACTGGCCAGCAAGTACTAAGAACCCGTTCCTGTTTTCAGGAACGTTCTACAATGCTTGACAAACAAACCAAGTTCATGCACGTATGAAAGGACGTTTATGGCTGTACTCATATCTTGAGTAAGCTAATATCGTCAGTAGGGAGCAGACATGATAAAAAACATTCATTCATTATGTATAAATAGATGTTTATGTCCTTTCAGTGGAGATATCCTTTCCACGAAGTTCAAAAACAGAGGGTTAATGGATTGGAGAAGAAAGGCATTTTTGCCTCCAAGTTTTGGGAAGGAATCGGTTTCTGAGTTCACCAGAACCACTCTAGTGAGCCATTAACAGACACCTGTCATTTATTACCCATAATGCCCGGTTGACTGCCCAGCTGGACCAGCATTCCTGGTGCTTATGTACAAAATAATGGAAAAACAACACTGTTGTGCAAGATACAAATGACGGAAAAGACGAGGTGTGAAACAGGGGAAAGAGATGCTATCCGTCTTTAATCTGTTTAATGTATAAATTGCGGGTACAAAACAATCTTTAAAACATAGAATACGTTGTTCTGTAATGGCCTTTTTTAAACAATGTAAAATCTTTTGTTAGTAATTCTTTTGTCCGAAATTACAATTTTCATTCACTCCAGACATCACTGACTGAATTCAAGATGTTGAACAGTGTGACTTTCTTAAAGGAGTATTTCACCCCCAAAAACAGCCAATACGTCCAATAAGGAAGGACAAAGAGCAGGACTAGTTAGGGACTTTGAGGAAGACCAGCTTTTCGGCAGTGAACACCTTTTTCAGATGAACTGCATCTTGGAATATTAGCCTGATATCACATTATTCTATTTGATTTATAATAGGCCAGAAAAAAAAAAGCATTGGCTCAGTTGAACCTGTTTAAATTACAGTATGAACATAAAAAAATAAAACTGAATTTAGCTTTCTGGGCGACATACACGCATTACACACAATTTCTTTAATTTCCTATACATTACACAATACATAGCAAATGTTTGGCAAATTAGATTTTGGCTAAACAATAAAGACTCCTATTCCTATTGCCATTTGGTTTCTCGCCAGCAGCTCATCAAGGCCACTTTCACACTTTCTGAGGTTACAATTTTAAAATGCTACAGTACAGCAGCAGGTCTACTGTAATACATGGGCAGATATAGGGATATATTGTATTTGTACATCATATTATTGTATTACTCACTATAATTTGTTACCATGGCAGGGAACGTCCGAAGCTCAGGATTGTTGGGTAAGCCATGCAGGTTTAAAGAGGTGTGGGTAACACAGTGTGGAGCCAATCAGGCCGATAAATGTCACGTTTTTTGCGCTACTGAAGGCAAGTACACAGGCCACTTTGTGCTTACTAGTGACAATACTTTACATAAAAATATTTACACTTTTTTTGCAGTCACCCACTCTCATCAATGGACAAAAAAATAAAGTTTTAGAGGTATACATTATATATATTTTGTATAATACACACTTAAATATGGCTTTCCAAAAGAGGTGTTTAGAAAAATACGGGGTGCTTATCTTAGTGTTTTGCCTGCTACACTACAGAACTAGATTATTACTTATTACTTGCCACATATAGAGCAATAGATAGTCTAACTTTGGATGAAGCAACCTTCTACTCAATAAACTGATTTGTTTAAGGCAGAAAGAGTTTGGCCTATTAAGGCAGAAATAATGCATGGCATAATAATGGAAAATGTATATAAAAAAAAAAAAAAAAAAAAAAAAAAAAAAAAAGAAAAAGCAATAATACACAATTTTGTATGCGAGATCAATCTGGCAAGTGTTTGTTCAGTGATTGTGTCCAGGTTTTTTTTTTGTTTTTTTTTTTGCAGTTCTTTGTTCATCACAGTAACCCAAAAAATGGGTCCTAGCTATAAGCTTTTCGCTGCCATTTTTGCAGTTTGTTTAACCACAGTTTAACTATTAGCAAGGTTGTGGTCATTAACAACCCCGTTAATGACACAACCAATGACACCTCTGTGCTTAATGATCATGATGTGTGTGCATGTGTGGGATGGTTGACTTGGCAATGAAATAAAACTACAAAGAACTGTGCACATTCCTCATTGTTTACCACATACAGAAATACACCGCAGTGGCAGGAGGGAGGAGTCCAATACTGCAATTCAAATTCAAAAGTCCTCTTCTCTTCCACCATCTTTTACCCTCGTCTTCTCAACCTTAGAGTGACCCACAGTAGATGACTCCGTCCCTCAGCTGTGATGGCAGTGTGATTTTGGGTTTAAAACAGGTTTAAAAATCTCAGTTGTCTGTAGTTGAAGCGGATGTCTCGACGTCTCTGATGTCACTTTTTGTCATCCTCCGTTGCCTAAGGAAAAAAAATGGCAAATGATTACACTGTAAAAGGTCACATATTATGTGTCTCTAGAATCTCCTCACATTTATGATACAGTAAAAAGCATGCTAACACACACACACACACACACACACACACACACACACACACACACACACACACACACACACACACACACACAGTAAACAAGATTTACTACTTTGCCTCTATACTTGCTAACCCTGCCCATCAATGCCCCACTGGGCAGTACAGCAGTGACATCAACTTGATGGTAGTATGTAAGTGTGTGTGTGTGTGTGTGTGTGTGTGTGTGTGTGTGTGTGTGTGTGTGTGTGTGGTGTGTGTGTGTGTGTGTGTGTGGGGCAGTGGCAGTGGTATAAGTTTACTGGAAAACAGTATATTGGATACAGACTTTCATTTAAGTCATATTTGTGCAAATTCTCTGAAAGCTTACTGAGGCAATGGAGAACCACCGCTGAAAATCACGGGGTTTAGCCAACAGCTCAGAGGAAACACATTCACTGCCATATGGACATAACAAAGAGGAAACTGGCAAAGTGTGTATTGGCTGTGTATTGGCAAGAACCTGGCAAAACAATACATACCAGGATGGGTCACGATGTAATATATTGTGGTATGTTTTAATATTTTTGTGTGAATTTGTGAATCAGAAAATGAATTCATGCCTGCTTTTTACAGATAAAGGAATTGTAATGTGACTTTAAAACACTTTACAGCTTTAAAATCTTGTTAGAATCTGATTGCAGATTGCAACAATTTAGATAGAATTTTGATTTGTGTATTTCAGGTTAACGTCATTAAAGTACCCTTTCAGTAATCCAAAGTGAGTGTGAAGTGAGTGAGTGGTGAGTGAGTGAGTGTGAGTGAGTGAGTGAGTGGTGGTGAGTGGTGAGTGAGTGGTGAGAGAGAGAGAGATTGGGTTTATCCATTTTTAAGCTGGATTACTCACTGATAGATACTGGATAGATTAAGTCTTGCTGTTTGTTGTGTGTGTATCATGTCTCTCTGATACTGAGATACGAAGACTAGAAAACAGCATGTGGCTACCAGAAACTGACCTGCAACATAAGGCTTCACATTTTGTGTTCATTAAAAATCAATACAGTCTTTTTGAGACTCAGTACAGAATCACCAAACATAATAATGGGCATTGATCCTTTCTTACACCCCTACTTATAAGACTTTTTAAACTGCCATTTCCATCACTGCCTCTCTCATTTTTTTTGTAGTGAGTACATCGTCATGACCTCCACCAACATCAACATGTTTTGTTCTCAAGAAGCATTTGACTCTGAACTGCCTTAGACGAGCCTTAATGAACCACACATTGTATCTGCAAAGCCATCAGCATGATGGACAATCCCACTAACCCCTCACTGCTGCCGTCTGGCAAAAAGATGCTAGACATCCATACCATCACTGCCAGACTTTGCAACAGCTTCATCCCCCAAGCCATCGGAACTCCTGGGCACTCTTATATAACTCACTCTTACACAACTACACTCACCTACAATATATTTATATACACATCTCTATTGTACAGTAAATACTTCTTCCACTAACTGCCACTACTAGATTCAACCTGAACATGTGTGTGTGTGCGTGTGTGTGTGTGTGTGTGTGTGTAATGTGTGTGTGTGTGTGTGTGTGTGTGTGTGTGTGTGTGTGTGGACTGTGGAGCTCACCTGTGGCAGCTGTGCAGGTGTGCTGCTGCTCAGTGGGTCTGCCTCAGGCTTTACAGGAGATGAGGGCACACTCCCATTGGACTCAGTGATCAGGAGAGTACGTCTGACAGGTTTGCCATCTGGGATCACTCTTCGTCACCCGGAACCTGAAATTCACCCAAAATGTTAAAAAAACCAATACAATTATTTTATGTGCCATTACCTTTGTACACATCAGGTTTACATTTTTGGAATTAATTATTTATATATATATATATATATATATATATATATATATATATATATATACTCTATATATATATATATATATATAATTATTGTCCCCCTATTTGTCTCAGTATTTGTATTTACAGACGGTGTTAACAAGGTCAATATCATCATCATCATAGGTTCAGTGAGTTGTCAATGTAACCATTAGCAAACACATAATAGAAGTTAGACACACAACCACACACAGGCATAAATTAGCCTTTCTCTCTAAAAACAATAATCTCTTCTTTTATTGCACTGTGATACTTTTGCCCCTCTCTTACTTAGTCTTGCCTATGTTGGTCATTTATTCTGTTCATTAGCACCTGCTTCAAACTTCAGGGCTGCATATTTTAGACACATTTGTGATGACCACAAGCACAAGCACTGTGTTACTAAAACAAAGATGCTCTACAGGCTGTTTTCATGTCAGCCTGATCTAAAAAGCTTGCTATTAAGTTTGTGATTTTGGTAGGAATTACATCACGCTACTATAAACCAACAGTCTACAGTCCAGAAGAGGTGAGCGCTCAGCCAGTAGACTCAGATACAGTGCCATCACACACCTGTACTGGTAAGTTCAGCAGACTTTGAATATAAATAATATTTCAATAGCAGTTTTTAAGAATCTGCTGATGATGCATTTACAATGAGGGGTGTCAAGAAATATTGCCATGAATACTGTGTTTCATCACAATGTCTATGAATATCATCATAGAAAGATAACAGGTTAATCTCTTGGCTAATCAAATACATTTGTAGTAAAGCTGAAAGTAGAGTAACTTTGATTTCCTCACTGAACCATTGCCTTAAGTCTGCAATTTAAAACCATTAGAGCTCACAACCATTAGAAACTGGTGATATACTTAAATCTATCTACACACAAGACAAATACAAAGTACACACATAAATACCCCCCCCCACACACACACACACACACACACACACACACACACACACACACTTTCAGACAGTAATTAAATCAGGGAATTCATTTAGATGTGCACATGCACTCACACACCCACACACACTCAGGCTGGTGTGACTGATATAAACTCTCATTCATCTGAATGGACAAATGAGAGACAGGTAGCATTCAAGCATTACACTCTCCAGCACAGAACATACAAGCATAAATGATAGCCTGGGCTGGGCACAGCCCCAAACCACCACCACACCACTCCCACCTGAACCTACAAAGTGCTGCAAACCGTATGTAACACAAAAACACACATGCACTGCTTAGAGTGGACACAGCCATTTGCATAGATTTAGATTCATAGATGCATCCCCTCACAAAGACACACATCCACACCACCTACACTCACACCCTGGGTCTGATAATCAAATATAGAGAATTAATTTCCATGTTCAGGTGAGCATGACCCCAACATACCCCCTCATTCATCTGAATGAACCAATCAGAAACAACTCACTTAGTATTCAAACCCTAGCCCCAGGGATAACACACTCCCGCACACATGCCCTCCTCCGCAAACACACCCTCATTCGTTTTCTGTCACACACCTGCCCACTAACAGCACAGTGACCTCTCGATGTGGCTCTTGGTGACTCCACTTTCCTGTTAGACGCTGACATCCAGCTGACCGGCCCCTATTCTGGTTGCAGCGGTTGCAGATGTTCTTCTGTCCCCCGATACCTCCGATGGTGTGCAGGTGGTTGCAGGTGTGTTTAGCCGATGAGGGAGGAGCCCCTGGTGACACTGGGGTAGTGGGGAAGGTGGGTGAGGTAGGGGTCACTGCGCTAGAATAATATATCAAACATAAACAAGAAAAGAGGAGAGAAAGGGGAGAAATGAGTGAGACAGCATGGGATTACAGCTGTATAAACTGATTGGCTGTTGCATTTACTGACTGATTGTCTTTGTTATATTTGTCTATTTTCATTTTAAAGGAACTAAAAAGAATCAAATGAACTGAATCAAAGATTTTTGTGTGTTTGACATATGAAGCAAATACAAAGTGCAAATAAACCTCAGATATTCAGACACCTTTTACAATAACTTGCAAACCTGTCTTGACTCAGTAGCCACGCCCAGGTTAGTACACGGCTGTGGGCATGCTATATGCCATGAGAGACCCCCACAATCACCGCTCAGTACAATTTGCCCAAGTCCCAGTGTTGGTGTGGGTACCCATCAAGTAGGTCACACACTTGCACCAGTTACCAAGAAGAGCCACCAGAGGTGCCTCTGTTAATATCAGCACTGGATACAGTGCTCCACCTGGGCGTGGTCCAATTAATCAAGGTACCAGCTTGTTTCAGGCCATGGATCACAGTTGTACTGAAAGAGGGCCCTGTATCAGGACATTTGGAATGTCAATGCAATCTCTGATCATTCGTAAGATTATTGCTTGACGAGCCTAACTTTTATGAATTACCCTTTATAGATAACAGTAAGTCTAAAAGGTAAATGGACACCAAACCATCTTTGGTTGATTGATAATGGACTTGTGTGCAGTGAATCTCAATGAACGATTCTTTAAAAATAAATAAATAAATAAAAAAAATTTTAGAAAAATGACCCCCATGGCAGGACATGGGTTGGAAAGTCTATTCAAGCCTTTCCCTTTCTCACCTTCCCTCCATCACAGTTAGTGGAGATGCTGTGCTGCCACTCATAGCGTGCTCAATTACACCACGGGACTCTGCTGTGTGTGTGTGTGCGTGTGTGTGTGTGTATATGCGTGTAATGGGTCTTGCTTGCAAGCCAAAGTTAGCAAGATGTTGAGTAAATGACCAAGTGCAAAAGGGGTGAGGGAGGACTGAAGGAGTGAGTGAGAGAGAGAGAGGTCATCTAGAGGGTGTAAGACCATATGAAAGAAGGAATAGCAAATGATGAGAATGACTTAAAGACCGAATTTAAGCAAACACAAGAAAACTGTGTTTTGGGATGCCTTGTCCCTTTCATTTCCCAGGCTAATTCCAGTTCAAGGTCACACCATTACATTCATTACACTTTCAAGCTTCACATACAGTCATGGTCATAACTGTGCATGGGATGATGCACAGTAGAATAGGGCACCACCACTGTGAAGTAGGAGAAACAGGGCAATACATCGTAAAATATTGACATACTGAAATAAATTTTGTACATGATATAAAAAAATGGCCATACCATAATATCATAAATATGACCATGTAGTTACTATTTCAATATACAGGACGCCACGTTTAACAATGAAATACTGACATTTTACCAATATACTCTGAGAATGATTTGATCACCATTTCTATTTTTGAAGTGTGCATGTGCAGACTGAGAAATCTGATTACTGAGCTAAAATCAATTCTCTTTATCAGATTTCTAGACCTTGCACCCTCTTAGCATAAATTAGAGTATGCTGTTTACAAGAACCATTGAATAATCAGATAACTGCAGAAATCAGTAGGACAGATTACTGAATGCATGACACAGCTAAATGTTTCTGAACCAACCATACAAAGCAAGTTAAATACAGTCTGATCCAGCAGGCAAACAACATCAATATGATGTCATGACCAGAAACCAGCCAAAAAAAGTATCCTGACCAAGACACAATTAGTTTCAACATAATAAGACAGAGATGGCATCGTGACTGTGAGTCATTTTTCAATGATAAGTTCCACCTTTGTATTTGTGGAACAAATCCATGTGCGTCCACTATGTTCAGGACCAAAATCAGCAGTTTGTTGTCACAGGTCACATGTCCAGAAGGCCTGTTGTGGTGTGGGGTGCAATTTTGGACAATGCCAGATCCCCTTTGGTCTTCATTACAGACACTTTGCTGCTATCTCAAGAGCTTGTCTTGAGACGCTATGGTCATGGCCAGTGACATTGTGGGGGATGCTTCTGGACATCATCACTTCACCCCTACTGCAAAATATTCGAGCTGCATGAGAGGGATTTTTGCAGGACACCATTAAGAACCTCAATAACTCCATTCAGATGCCTGTACCGATGCCATACTGAGAGATACTACTGCTGCATGTGTAGCGAAATAAATAATACCCATATTGTTCTCATTTTTTAAATCAACCTTCATCTTTCTTCTGAACACCTTTGCAATTCAACACCTAATTTCAATTTAACATTTCATCTGGGCACAACTATAGTGGTATGCAAAAGTTTGAACACCCCTGGTCAAAATTACTTATACAGTGAACACTTAAGGAAACTGAAGACGAAATGATCTCTTAAATGCATTAAGTTAAAGATGACACAGTCCCTTTGTATTTTTAAGCAAAAACATTTTTTTATATTTTCAAAATAACAAAAAAGGAAAAGGGCCCAAAGTTTTGCTGCATAGTAAGTACTTAACTAACTAGCATTCAACTTCCCTCTGAGATTAATAAAGTAAGTCTGATTCGGAAACAAGATACAACTGACCAAGATACAACTAGTTTTCAACACAATAAGACATTGACATAACTTTGAAAATCTGCTTGAGTTTTCAGATGTTTTAACCAGTGTGTTGAATGTTGGTTAGTGTTGAAACCCAAAATGGTGCAAAATGTTTGGAGAATATTTCAGCAGTTTGGTTCGCATACTCCTAAACTTTGGCTGTTAAGTAGCTGCTGATACGGTAGAGTACCAAACACTAATGGTTCCCCAGACACATTGGTTTTATTACTTTGTAATAAAATAGACAATAAATAAATCATATTTAATAACTCTCATTGTTAATGTTACTTTAGTTCTAGAAATCCAGAAAGGAGCATATTGTGTGTCTGACACCAATACCTGACATACCTACCAGCTCTGGCTGCATTCATTTTCAAAGATGAACTCTACTGAACATTTTTGTCTGAGGGCGACGTTACTCCCGATTACCAGTTATGCACCATGCACCATGCGGCAGCTCTCTCCAGTGAAATGAATAGAACACAACAAAATTGGTAGCAAATGAACACATACCATAACAACTTTAATAAACTATATGTGGTTCACAGATCAGTTCATCTTCTATTCAGTAAAAGATATTTTGTCCAGAGGTGACAAAACTTCAACATGCCAGTGTCTTGGTACACAGTTTTCTTTTGCAAACTAGTAATAAACCACATATTAAGTTGACTTCCTGAACAAGGATGAAGTCTAATCCTGAACTACACAGTATTTTGAATGGATATGTATCATTAATCCTGAAATATTCCTCAAATATTTAAGCGAAAAAACACTTTCACCTAAATAAACCTCATTAATTATCTAAGGTTATTGTAAACCAACATAGCATGTTCACTTATCTATTAGAAGCGTTCTGAAAAACTCCTCCAAACCTTTGATAGGCAATGTGTGTTACTCTACTTATGACTTGCATCCATGTGTTTGATATGAGAAACTATCCACTTTCCTCAAATGAAGCATCCTGAATCATCCAACACCCAGCAACAGACTCTAAACCTCCCCCCCCATCCCCACCCATACAGCAATTCTACCCCCCCCACCACAACCCCGGGCCCACCTCCTTCTGGCTCTCCAGCTCCTCCCTGTTACCTCTCTAAGTGTTCCTCTGGCTGTCCGCCAACAGCTGGTCAGGAAATGAAAGCGGTCTGCTCAGCATAGCCACTCTGAAATCCCCCATCCTGCAGCTAAACTGTCCCTTCCATTCATCCATGAGCTCCTTCTATCTTCTGTCCATATTTATTTAATAATCCTCTCTCACATTGTTACTCTGGTCACACATATTCAAACAATGTCTGCATTTACCCCACTGTTGTTTCACAAAGGTCATAAAAAGGTGTTTGATTTTGAAGCAATGCCACAGAAGAACCATTTCAAATGGACAGTTCCTTAAAGAACCATTTTGGTCAAGGAGACACATCAGGTTTCATACAGGAATGCGCAGTGATATCAAACACATGACCACATCAGTAGGTACGTGCTTTAAATTTAGCATGAGATGTGACAGATACCATTCATAATGATATTTGATGCCACATTGGCACATTGAGGTCCATTTTTTAGGTGATGCTAAACAGATGCACTGAAATATCAAAAAATAGCTGCACCCAGAAGGAATTTACTGACTGCATAATACGACTGCAATGATGTTGTGCCAGATTGTCATGGACTCATTCAGAATTGCTGTGGGTCATCTTCAGTGAGTAGTTCCACCCTTGGATTTGTGGAGACGACCAACAAATCCATGAATGGAGGCAAGATGCTCAGCACCAAGACAGTTTGTTGTCACAGGTCGCATGTCCAGAAAGCCTGGTGTCGTCATGAGGGTTCAGACAATGCCAGATCACCTTTGGTCTTCATTACAGACACTTTGACAGCCCAACATTACGTTAATGAGGTCCTGCGACCAGTGTTTCTACCTTTTCAGAACACACACTCCAATGAAGACACTACAATCATAACCAGTCACACTGCCAGATCTATCCTGATTGAAAATGTGTGGATTGCTTCTGGACACATTATCAACACTCCACCTGTACCACAAAATCAGCTGGAACTGAGTGAGAATCTGTGTGGGAGGGAAATTTTTGAAACACCATTAGGAAACTCAATAACTCCGTTCAGAGGCATCAGGTGAGACATTACTTCTATAGGTGTAGGTCAATAAATATTACCCCTATCAGGCTAAATGTTTAAAGTGACCTTTATCTTACTTCTGAATAGCATTGCATTCCAACACGTCCTTTTAGGTACAACTACAGTGGCATGCAAAAGCACCCCAGGTCAAAAATACTGTTACAGAAGCAAAACTAAGCACCCTGCATGCTTAGTACATAGTAGCTCCCCCTTTGGCAGGTATCACAGCTTGCAAGCGCTTTTTGTAGCCAATCAAGAGTCTTTCAGTTCTTATTTGAGTGACTTTCACCCATTCCTCCTGGCAACAGTCTTCCAGTTTTGTGAAATCCCTGGGACATCTTGCATGCACTGCTTCATTGAGGTTTATCCACAGATTTTCAGTGATGTTCAGATCAGGGGACTGCGAGGGCCATGGTGAAATTGTGGATTTTGTGCTGCGTTTTGATGATTATCTATTTGTAGAAGCTATTATTTTTTCAACTTCAGCTTTTTACAGATTGTGTTATGTTTGCTTCCAGAATTTGCTAGATTTTATTGAATCTATTCTTCCCTGTACCAGTGTAATGTTCCTTGTGCCACTGGCGGCAACACAACCCCAAAGCATGATTGATCCACCCCCATGCTTAACAGTTGGATAGGTGTTCTTTTCATGAAATTCTGTGCCCTTTTCCAAACAAATCCTTACTCAGTGCAGGCAAAGAGTTCTATGTCATCTTTATCAGTCTACAGGTCTTGATTCCAAAAGGCATAAAGCTTGTTGAGATGTCCTTTTACAAATTTTTGATGCTGAATTTTGTGGTGAAGACACAGGAAAAGTTTCTTCTGATGATATATATTTGTGCAGATGTCACTGAACAATATACCACAACTCCAGAGTCTGCTAAGTCTTCCTGAAGGTCTTCTGCCTTTTTTAGCAATCCTACAAGCAGCTGTCTCTGACATTTTCTTGGTCTTTCAGACCTCATCTTGACCTCCACTGTTCCTGTTAATTGCCATTTCTTAATTACATTTGAAACTGAAGAAATGATCTGAAAACACTTTGATACCCTCTTATAGACTTCTCCAGCATTGTGGATTTCAACCATTTTCATTCTCAGAGTGCTAGGCAGCTGCTGAGAAGAACCCATGGCTGCTGTTTTTGAGGCAAGGTTAGAAGAGTTTGGCATTTATAACACTTAATCACCTGGCATTTCCTAATGATGACTGTGAACAAGCTGTAACCCTAACAGGCTTATTAATATCCGATCACTCAAAAACCCAAGACTCAAATACATTTATAAGGTACTCCTTTCTTCATTTCACTGTTAAATTGAACAAAAACAAAATCAACTGGTGCTGGTTAAAAAGGTTTTTATGAAGTGTGTTTCATTAACTTTATGCCTTTTGGAGATTATTTCATCTTCAACTTGCTTAGATGGTCACAGTAACATTAATTTTGACCAGGGATGCCATGCCACTATATTTATGCAGCTTTCTTGTTTTGTTTTTGACAATGAGTGTACGTATCTTCTTTAGATTCCTAACAAGTTTCTTCTGTCACCATCTCCCTCTCCTACCTCTGAGATTCCTTCCCTTCCACCACACTCTTACACAACTGTTTTCACTCCTCAAGGACCTACAGGCTTACTGTTGTGCTCTGCTGACAACTGGAAGGCAAGAAAATAAGACCTTGTCGCGTGGGCCTACTAACAACAAGCCCAAAGGCCTATTGAAAAATCTCTCACAGTGTCAGGGCTGAAAGATCCAAAGAAGAAATTTGATTCTTTTCTCGTAAGAGTGCTAATACAGTGAATTAGGTCATATGCATGTCAGACTGACATGCAATAGATGGAAAGGTCCAGCTGTCAGGAGGGCTATACTGAAAATATGCAACCTTGAGTCAGTTCGGTGCTTTTCACCACAAACAATAATGAAGGATCTTCACTGCTGCTGATCCAAATCTAAGTTATGGTTTATTTGGAACTTTTTTTTTTTTACTGAATATAACTAATCTTGTTTTGACTTTATGATATATTAAATAATAGACCTGCAATGCAATTGCTCTAAAGTCTCTCCATTCTTTAAGATTCAGACCAAAAGATACATTTATTCTTCAAGCTACTATCAAAAAGAAACCCCTACAAACATGAAGGTTTTTGACAGTTATAAGCTCCTGATTCATCTCAGTGTATAAATTCAGAAACCCAAAACAATCTCCTTCCTTCGACAAGCCATTATCATTAATGTCATACTGCCACCTTGTGGTGATCAGCTAACAGCTCACAAATTAGCATTTGGTTTCCATAAAGCCAAACAATCTTGCCCTACTTTTGGTGCCATGTAAATGAACTTGGTTGAGCAAACTGCACTCTGACTTTGCTATTTTCTATTTGGAATCGTGTGCTTCTTGCAGTTTATGGGTGTATGCCAGCATTAATGAAACCTTACCCATCAGAGTCTATACTGTTATCAGCCACCATGGCCTTCAGGGCATCTGTGTTAGCTGAGGAACAGGAGAGAAAGAAGAGACAGAGAAAGGGGATACAAAGACACATTCTTGATACTACAAACAAATAAGGGTTATTACCCTTTTAAAACATAAACCTGTAGAACTGCTTCTGAACCTGTGTGCTGCGTCAAAACAGCACCATGTAATGAAAGAGTGGTGCTGCTGATTTTCCCCTAACGTGATTAAACTGGGCACTGCTTGCAATTACAATGAGAACAAAGGGACTTCTTGAAAAAGGCAAAGTTAGAAGTGCCTATTTTCTGCTTCTACAAGAGTATATACACTGAGCTTGTTTCTACACTCCCTGTCCATTTTATCAGATCCTCTTCTCATACAGGAGCACTTTGTAGTTCTATATTTACCAAAGTTAGCACATCTGTTAGCACAATGCAGTGCTGAAAATGACTCAACATCCACAGAATACCTGCTCTGTGGTGGTCCTGCAGGGTCATTACCATTAAACATCAGGGTTAAAGGAGGATAACAAAGTTTGCAGAGAAACAAATGGGCTACAGTCTGTAATTATGGTAAGAGGAGCTGATAAAATTGACAGTGAGGGTAGAAAGAAGGGGGTGGTCATCATTTTACTGTCCATTAGTAATTGGTGACATCAATTTATCATAATAATGAATGTAAGCAAAACATGAACAGAGTTGTATATTTGGAGGAACAAAATAAAAGCCTTTCTAAAGGGAAGCTAAACCTTGAACAGCTCATATGAATTTCCTTCTGAAAACAGCACAGCCATTGAACATTCAAGGCTATAAAAGGTGGCCCCTTGTTTGCAACACTTTCACTTCCTTTTGTTCACCAAGAAGAATAGAAATACTCATGCCAGCAAAATGCTGCCATTTTTTGTGTTTTTATCAAGCAAGGCAGCTGAATTCACAAAAACCTTTGCACAAATTGTGTTATTTATAAGCAAGGAAATGTTTGGGGGTTCTCATGAGGGTTGGATCAACTCCATAGGTAAGAATTTGGATGAAGATGTGAAACGATCCAGCTGATGTGACGGACGCTGGCACACAAAGGCTGGCAGCGAACTCACTTTGTGTCTAAACCTCATGTGAGATCTTTTTGAGATCACAGAGGAAACGAGAAAAGAGAGACAGAAAGAGTACAGGTCTGATCTAAGCACCACCATTCAACACAGGCAAAAAAACTCACCATTGCTCTCTGTACTGCTCATATCTGCAGCTTGAACTGACAACAGACACTAGTGGGTGTCATCCGCCCTAGCTGCATAAAAAAGGAAATCATCTCTCGCATCCTTTCTCTATGAATGGCACCTAATATGTATCCATATGCATGCATATTCTAAGCTCATCAGACAATAAAGGTGGCACCCTGCTAATAGTATTGCAGGTGTAATAACGTCAGGCTCCTGTAGATGGCATTGCACGAGGATGATCACGGTATAAATACCTGTCGGTGTGTAACAGGAGTCACAGTTTGAGAAGAAGTGGTACAATGTGGTTCACAGTGTCAAGGATGTAGCTGAATTTGAAAGTGTATCAAAGTTTACAGTGATGCGGTTCTACCAGCAGCAGAAAAGATTTCACACTCTACAGGAAATTCTTGACAGAATAGTGGTCAAAAGAAGAAGTGTGTGCAAAAGCCTCTTGCATGTCACTCTGCTACATATGTTCATGGTCTGTAGTTCCCTGTGGAGTGTTCTTTCATAAATGGGAACGACACACTGACTTCTAGAAGAAATTCTTGCTTGGAAGCAAACATATTTACATTCACTTGCCATTTCCTGTACACTTTTTACTTTGATACACCTGCAAATTCAACTAATTCCTACACACTGTTGCCTTTGGTATTTCCAGATGCAATCAGTCCTTTTTGTCAAACATTAACATCTGATTTGTGACCCATTTTCCACACATTGAACAAGGCATTCACTGCACTGTGAATGAATGAATTCCGTTGCACACCACACCGGTATTTATAGCCTGATTATTCATGTGCAGTGCCACCTGCAGGAGCCTGAAATTACCACTACCTAAAGTTTGATATGGTAAAAATATGGCATCACAATAATTAATTTATGTATATATTTACACCATATTATATTTATTCACCATATTTTCTGCAAAATGCTTTACTAATAAGATTTTGAAAAACTGCTACACAAACACCATGCTTAGTACAATGATATATATTCAAAAGTTGGTGAACTGTACCCAATTATCCAACAAGACTAATTAAAATACACTCTTTGTAATGAAATGAGTAGATCATTCTTGTTTAAGTGCTGATATCCACTATATGCTCAGAGATGTACAGGGGTTGGACAATGAAACTGAAACACCTGAAACTGAAACAACTGGTTTTAGAGCACAATCATTTATTAGTATGGTGAACTAGGGCCTCCTTTTGCAGCCAATACAGTGTCAATTCGTCTTGGGAATGACATTCTTTGGATACAATCCTGGTTAGCACCCGAACATCCCTTTCAGACAGCTTCCTCTTGCATCCACAGTTAATCTATTATTGGGATCACTGTGATTGTTCTGATATAGTTTTGGCATAAATGGCTGGAAAGCCTGTCCTAAAAGTACAATGGAAGAACTGCTCAGAACTGCACAATGTATGACACAGTGTACTTCAGTACCTCTCAAGTGATGCTGTCTTTGAAACATACAGAAAAAAAATCTCTGTAAGTCAAAAGGTCTAAAAAGACCTTGCCAATAATAGAAAAGACAAAAAGCTAGCCAGACCATACGGAAAGTTAAAGCACTACGGTTTAAAGCCAAAAACGGATGAATCAAACAATAGTGTATGTGTGTACTGTGGTTAGGAGAAGGTACATTATTGTACTGTGGTGCTCTGTGTGGAGCAGGTTTTATAGTTCTTTCTCAACAACCAGTTTATCTAGTCCAGGAACATGCTTGCACAGGTACATTATGTGTCCTATTTGGTTAAAAAAAATGTGAACACCTGCTAATTAATTGCTTCATCTGGAATCAAAATATCCCCCCCCCCAGTATTGTCTCTACCATCCAGGGAAGGCTTTCTACTAGATTTTGGATCATTGTTGGGACTGTATTGCATTTAGTGACAAGGTCATTTATTGAGGTAAATGACTGAGATCAGGATGTTGGATGATCACCACCCCACCTCAGCCCCAAATCCCCAACTCATCCCTCATCAAATATTGGAAGGAGCACCATTTTTTTAGAAACAGTTCCATTGCTCCACAAACTCAATGTTGGGAGACTTTCAACCCCACCAGCACATAGCTGGCATTAAGCAGAGTACCAAAAGTTTCATGTATATCTGCTTCACCTCAATAGAGTCCTATTCTATTAGCGATACTTATCTACAGAGACTAAACAAGCTCTGTATGTGCTTTTGCACATCTGTTTCAGCCAAAAGGTGCAACAAAGTAGCTGAAAGAAAGAATGGTTTCTGGTTTCTGTGAAGACAGAGTGACACTGATCATGTAGAAAACGAGTGCAATGCAACTCTCCATACACACTAGACTAACTTCCCCATCCCCCAGTCCCCCTCAGACCTTCCCCGCAGATCAATAAACAAGTGAATTGTGGATAAACTCCCAAAGTTTAACCATAGTACTGTGGAATACAATTTCTGTAAACTACTACTTCTACAGATTCAGTTCAAGAGATACAAAGGCACGTATAACCTGTTTGTCGTCCACATTAAAACACTTTGCGAGAGGTTTCCAGACAGTTGTGCACGCAGCGCCTGACTTCAGCAATCTGTCAGCTGAAAGCTGTTTTCCTAAAACTGCACAATTCCATCCAGAATGTTTGTAAAGGAGAGTGCAAACAGACTTGCGTTTCAGCTCCGGTGTGGGAACATTTTCCGAATGAGTGATGAGAGAGCATTAACGTGAATGAGCTGGGGTCCTGCTGAGTTGTGCTACCCACCGATATAAGTGCTACGTGGCAGCACTGTGCATGTGCTGACCCACAATTTCAACGTTTTCCTATGTTTCTCCTGATAATTCTATTTTCCTTGGGGGCATTATACAATCAGAGTGTACAGATATTAACTGCTTGAATATTACATGTTGCTTGACAATTTTAATACCACGGTATATCGAACATCGGTATATCTCTGCAACCCCAGTACGTAAAATGTTTTGCTCTTTGGTAGTGCCAACCAATGAGGAAGGAAGTTTTAGGAAAGATGAGGACATACTCACACAGGACTCTCCTGTTTCCTGCTCTGGCCATGATTCAGCATGTTAGGATCAGCTGAGGTCTGTTCACGCTTCACCAGATTCAGACCAAACTCATAATGATCAGGGACAGTGTATTACTGCCTCACCGCTCTGTCCACCTATAGCAATCAAGTCATGCTATGACTGTTTGCTGGTGATTTTAACATAATATTTACCAAAATGTTTAAAGGCTGGATTGACAACAGCAAGAAACACATTCTAGAATCACTGGCACAGAAACAGGCTGTAACTGAAATGGATCCCATTACTATTGCGCTGTAGAGTTTACCGAGTAGTGGCAGAAACACAGATGAATTCGGACACTTCCTCATCAGCAATGTGCATCAGCACAGTTTGCATAAACAAACCAGTGAAGTGTCTGAGCTTTTAAGCTCCATTCACACACGTGAACTGAATTAAAGTCAGTAAAACTCTGTGCTGTTTATGAAACAATCCTTAATTGTTATTATAATTTTTTTTATTATTATTTTCATTATAAGCCTCCCATTAGAGCATCAATGCCATTTCACAGCGTCCAGTGGCTCAATGCAAACACTGGCTTAGTGGCTAGCTGTATGAATAAACATTGTCAGCTCCATTCGTTCCATTGTGTTGCTTAGTAACGAGACTCACAGACCCATTCTGGGCCACATTCAGCTCAAGTAATGAGCTACAATGTTTACTATAAATTGCCAGTGAGACGTGGGAGATTATAGTGCCCTCAAAATCACGTACAAATTACACTTTATGATTTGGACACTGACTAACATCCTCATTAGTGCCCTAAAATGTAAACAGGGATCAGTTTGGGTCACAGCCAGTCTTCAAATTCATTAACGTCATTTTACTACTTCACAATATTAATAACTAGGTACACTCTTAAGAGTGGGTGTCACGCATTAGGACACTAGAGAACCATTACAGGTGCATCTTTTTAAAGAGATGTAAGTATTAAGAACCTCCTCCAGGTTGCATCTCTTTTACAAAACTGGGTCTTTATGGAGCCAAAACCTATTCTTCTACGGCAGCACTCGAACATTTTAACATTTCTAAAAGATTTTTAGACTGTACGCCTGACAAACATTTTACCTTTACATGTTGACCAGCCTTAAAGCAAAAAAAAACAAAAAACGCCTGAAGTGGCACTAAAAAAAATACTCAAGAGCCTCATTTTGCAATGCAACCCTCCCCCCACACTTCAGCCTCTGTCACTCATGTAGCTGTACAGACAACAGGCTGATTCAGTTTCATAGGAACTCATTCATTCAAACACTCCTACCTTCATTTTTCATGATGTATTGAACGATCTGGCCCACAGTGTCAGTGTTGCCCTCACTGTAGGTGTCATTCATTTCTAGAGGGAGAGGGAGAGGGAGAGAGAGAGAGAGAGAATAAAGGAAGTCATTTTCTTTCAGTAAGACAGAATCAGAATGAGTACTGGTCATGGACAGTATGAGACATATTCAGCAGTGTTGTGGATTTCAGTACAGAAACTTTAGAAGAGAGCAGGCCCAAACTAACACGGAGTACAAAGGAACACACACAGTACATGTAGTTGAGCAGGTGCAAGAACAATGAACTTCAGGTGATCCTCTCATATTCCCACAACACTGATGTCTGATGTCGGACAGATATACGCTCTGAAGACAGTAAAACAGAATAATAAATATTTATTATTATTAATAATAATAATAATAATAATAATAATAATAATAAACATTTCTCACAGAATTCTCCTTTATATTTGTATTCACCATCTCAGATTCTCACATCACAGTTTTAACATTTGTAATCAACTTGCAGCAAGAGTAAATACTTATGCAATTATTTTCAACGTTTTTTTCTGTCTTTTTTGAAGTGTGTATCACACATGTAGGTTACTCTGTTCCTGAGTTATGAATTCTAAAATACTGGGTTGTTGCTAGCCTTCCTTTATGAAAATCAATACAGTGTTGTGAAATGTAAGGTCACAATAATCAATTGTATCAATATTGTTGATATCTTGGTATTCAGGGCTCACTGACTGTTGTAGCACCGCAGATGAGATGGTGCCGTATGCAGATATTTTCACCCTCTAAAAAGACCAGCTGGTGCCCTTTAAATTTCAATGCTGAGAATGTTGACATGCATGTTACACAACAGATCATCTGCTTCCCACAAACACTTTGGATCTCCATGTGCCTTTTTACTCTTTGATACGCCAGTAGTTTTTAAGATGAACGGACACATTCTATGAAAGCTCAGAAGGGGATTTCAATTTTAGAGACTAAGGTTTTTTGTCTGACAGTGATATATATATATATATATATATGTAATGTATTATGAATTAACCCTCAATGTTACCTCTTAAGAAATGTTTCATATTTGAGTCCATTTCAGAGAATCAAATCATATTATACTAAACAGAGTTCTTCCACATAACACGTAAAATTACTCAATTCAAGTACTAATGGGAGTAAACAATTTCATAGTGTGCTGTAGTAAATGAGTCATAGCTAATCTTCCTAAAAGTCACCTAAATTCTTATTTACTCTTCAGTCTTACTGTCTAGTGTGTGCCTTTTCCTCATGCATTATTCAGCCATGACCACCATTTGTAATGACTTGTACATGCATCATCTGAAAGACAGAGACATGAAATACACTCCACCCCAGTTCTATTTAAAGCATGAACAACTAGTGAGATGGGAAAACCAGAGGAGCTTATCTTGTTGAGACATATATTGGAATTTAGAAGATTTCACTATTTTTAAAATGATCAAATAACTTGGGACACAATCCCATTTCATTACAGCTCTTTTAGGATGAGCTCTCACTGGACACAGAGTGCTTACAATACTAACAAGCTCTAACAATAAACAAATATTAAATAATATTTGTGACGATTATTATGCCACACTTATCAGCTGCCCATCTGCAGACTGGACAGATCATATGGACAGGCCAAAAGGCTACTGGAACACCATTGTGTACACTACAGCATAAAACACTGCATGACAGCATAAATAACATATCCCATCTGTGAACCATGGTGGTGGTAGTATCCTGATTTGGATCTGTTTTGCTGCATCTGGATGAAGATGACTATCATTGATGGAACAATGAATTCGGAACTACACCAGCAAATTCTAGATGAAAACATCAGGACATCTGTCCATGAGCTGAATCCCAAGGGAATGTGGGTCATGCAGGACAACCCTACAAACGAATGGTTAAAAAAAGAACAAAGTTAATGTTTTGGCCAATCAAAGCCCTGACTTTAAACCAATATAAATGTTGTGAAATGATGTGAAGCAAGCAGTTCACTGGAGGAAACAAACCAACATAGTAGAGTTGAATTAGTGCAGGACTAATCAATAGTTACTGGAAAGGTTTAGTTGTGATTTGTGCTGCACAAGGGGAGCAAAACCTTATACTAAAGGTTTACACACTTTTGCATATCACATTTATGCACTATTTTCCTCAATAAATAATGACCAAGTATTATTTCTTTGTTTTAGTTCTACTTTATACTTTCATTCATCACTTTACATTAACTTAAGTCCTTCTGTCCTCTTTGCCTCTGGCCACCCAAGCATGCAGTCACCTCTTACCAGTGCTTCAACTTCCAGCAGGATGCGCTAAAGGATTCCTAATTATTGAGGCACATCCTTTTGATGAACGGACACAAATAGAAGGTTAGGCAGAGGATGGTTAACAGAGAAAATGCTTCACATGAACTTCTGTTCTGTTCCAATTGTTGCAAATTTAGATAATGAAAATAAGAAATGTGACTTTCATGTGATGGTGCACGTAAACAAGCACTGTTCAGTGCTGCTAAACAGAGATCCACAGCTAAGGTCAGGTTTGGTCTCAGCGTGCAGTCTGGGCCTGGGTCTCTAGTGAAATAACTGGCCATGTTCTCATGGAGAGCGGAAGTCGGGTGTAATGGACCAGCTGAAACATGATGTCTAAACAGCAATGTATTATTTTATATATATATTTTTGTTGTTATCCATCATGTATAAAGAGAACAAAACGTTTGGACATAGCAAATGTAGAGTGAATGTGAATAAATGTGAAATGGCAGAGACAGAATTTAATGGGTCTGCTGTGAGACAGTGATTTAAATAAGGACATGTATTTGTATGTAAGTTGAGCCAGAGGATGTCATAGAGAACAGTCTAAGTTCACAGTCATATTCGAGGGAAAGTGGTTCTCATTGACTGGAGACACCCCTACCCTGTATTTTAGAACTTTCCCTGCTCCTACCATACAACATATGAAACCAGGATATTAATTTGATGCAATTAATCAGTTTTTTCAAAGTTGCCCCCTGTATGTTGAAGCTAAAATGAGAAGGGGTTGAGAAACACTGCACTAGTACATCTTAAAAAACCTAGAATAACTTGAAAAAGCTCATTTTAATCAGTTTCATTCAAAAAGGTATCCTGCCAAATTTCTTATTCATTACACATTTTTTGTCAACATCACAAATGCCAAAGGGAGCTGGGGCTGCTCAGTGCTCCAAAGTCCTTTTTTCAGATGGAAATCAAACATCCTAGAATTTCAACTCAAGCTCCTATAGTCTGGTGGAAGAGTGGAGATGCACAAAATCCATAGCTTCTGAAGTCCACTGTGAAGTTTCTACAGGCTGTGTTCACAAATTCATTCAACACCTGTAACACAAACCCAGAAAGACAGGTGTTGCACACCTCTAGAGTCCACTTGCCACCGTGACCTTGCCATCTTCTTTGAGATCTCATTTACTCCATTGAAAGAACCACAAAGCCTTGATGTACTTGTTATTGTATGAATTCTTGTTGTAAACCTCACTTGACTGTCCATGACAACATCCAGAGAATTTGACCTTTCCTCTCTAGAGAGGCCACTTAAGTGCTCGTTCAGTCGCTTTTCATTTCAAAACTTGACTACTGCTACTCCCTTCTGGCTGGTCTTCCTACGCGTACAATCAGGCCCTTGCAACTGGTGGAACAAACTTCCCCTGGCTGTCGGAACCTCCGAGTCACTTCACACAGTCGCAGACTGAAGAGCACTTAAAGACACACCCAGTCTTTTGTGACATGACATCCAGGCAATGTGTAATAAGCTAAGCATTGTGCATCAATGTATCCATTCTGACACTTGACAGCACCTAGGTTTGAGGTTACTCTAGACTCAAGTCTATATATGGTTAATGATATTTTATGTACACAGAACTTTTGTAAGTAGCTCTAGATAAAAGCTTCTGCATCTCTATTCCCCTGAATGTAAAAGTCTCCCAACCAACACACACACACACACACACACACACACACACACACACACACACACACACACACACACACACACACACACACACACACACACACACACACACACACCAAGGGCCACTTTAGAGTCACCGATTCCCCTACCATGCATGTCTTTGGACTGTGGGGGAAACGGGAGTACCCGTTTTTTTCCACGTGATGTGGAAAACAAATTGAAAAATCGTAACACCCAATGAAATGTTTCTTTTGTTGTTTTGACTATATTGAAACAATGAAATAAGATCTTAAATTCTTCTTTATACACACTGGAGGCATTTACACATAATTATCATCAAGCATTTCTGACGACTGCTGTACAAATGTTTTTCTATTGCTCTCGGTGTCACATTTTGGTAGAAGCTGGCATTTCGACACAACACAATAATCTGTGTGATGGTGACCTTTTCATGTTTAGCCAATGATTTTGCAGTGTGATGCAGGCATGGACCAACCTTTCCCAGCTGTGCATCAGACTGCTGTTTGTCCAATACGAAATAAGACTGGAACCCATCATCAGGCATGTCAACCCCTTGACCAAGTTAAATTCTCCCTGCTGATCCAGAGATCGCAGATTCCATGGACCCAAACACTTTTACCCTTTTTACTTCGATGACAGGGCAACTGTCAGGGCCTTTATTGTTTTAAGCTTAGGCAGCTGTACATTGCACCTTTTTGTTGCAAATTTCAAATTAATTCCTCCTGCTTAAATACAGGGGTTGGACAATGAAACTGAAACACCTGGTTTTAGACCAAAATCATTTATTAGTATGGTGAACTAGGGCCTCCTTTTGCGGCCAATACAGCAGCAATTCGTCTTGGGAAGGACATTCTTTGGATACAATCCGGGTTCGCACCCGAACATCCCTTTCAGACAACTTCATCGTGTCCACGGTTAATCCTGTTGGATGTGGTTCGTCCTTCTTGGTGGTAATGCTGACATTAGCCTGGATACTGTGGCTCTTGATACATCACAAAGACTTGCTCTCTTGGTCACAGATGCGCCAACAAGATGTGCACCAACAATTTGTCCTCTTTTGAACTCTGGTATGTCACCCATAATGTTGTGTGCGTTGCAATATTGCAATGAACCTTCACACTCTGCTCTTACTGGTGCAATTAATGAAGATTGGCCACCAGGCTGCTCCAATTTAGCCACAAATCCTCCCACACTAAAATGACAGGTGTTTCAGTTTCACTGTCCAACCCCTGTAAATGAAAAGAACGCTTCCGCATTCTCATATTCCAAATGAGCTTCGCTTCATGAACAGGCTGAGTGCTGCACTGAAGCGTCAACAGTGATCATGTGTAAGCACCTTGAGTATGATGCCCCTAGCATAGTGTGTAGGTGAGAGTAAGAGCACAAGTGGGGAACAGAGTAGAGGAGCTAAGACAAGGAGTTGTTATTTAAAAACTTTAAAACAAAAGGAACAAATACTAACACATGGTTTCAGCTAGACATGGGGTACAGTTTCTTGTCTGGACTGATAAGCTTCAGGCTCCATTACTCATCTTGCTCTACTCCAAAAGACCTCTTATTTATCCCATCTAAACCTGTTATACCACTGCCCACAAAGACGCAACAGGGAAGGGAGTGCCACTGTTAATTACTGTATACACAATCATACAATCCCTCCCTCTCTCATCTAGATTTACAGCAGATTTACTGTAGACTAATTTCTGAAACTCTAGTCCCCAACATTCCATTGCTGAACAATACTTGTGATTTTCAAACCGATGGGCTGGAGCTGTTAAGACATATCAGTGTCCTGAAAAGGAAACAGTGTCAGACAGATGAGACAAACTTCCTGCCTTTCTCATACCAGCACACTCCACCTTTCCTTCTCTGACTAACCGAATGCCAGTGTTTAGCACATGAGAAGACTTGTGATTATCACTCACAAGACAACTACAAGCTTAATGAAAGATTGAAGAAGAAACCACCAAGTGATTGCATATGACCCACTGGAACGTTAAAAGCTGTCATTTCACAATGAGGGTCACAAGAGGCACGTCACAAACAACAAACTTCAGATCCAATGATGCATTTGCATTCTTGACTGTTAGGAACAGCTCAGTGTTTAACCATCTACCCCCACATATTTCACAGAAATGACACAGACTGTCTGCAGTAACTGACTTCCCCCTCCCTGCTCAGTGTCCCCATGTGTCCCTGCGTAAACTGTACAATCTGAAAGTTCGAGGGATGTTTATCTTAATTATTTAGGCCTTTTAATCTCTGCACAAACACATCATCCCCACCTCCTTCCTCCAGATGCTTCTCCTCCTCTCCTTCCAGCTGATCCTCCTCTTCTGCATCAGTGGTGCAGCGGTACCCTTTCCTCTTCAGCACATGGCAGATGAGTACACCCAGCAGGCCCAGGAGAAAGAAGACAGGCACCAGTACAAAGGCAATGTTGTCCAGTTTACCTGAGCTGTTGTTCCCATCACTCACTGTGGTGTTCGCTGCAGGCAGTGCAACACAAATCAGAGCACAGTGAGATTACAAAGTGAATTATCACAAAATAGGGAAGTAAAAGTGATCTGAAGGTTACAATGGATTACAACAGATTAAATACAGATCAAATATGGCATTATTTCTTTACATTTTGCACAATTCTCTTCCAGGCTTAATAAAAAAGTGAATCATAATAAAGAAATAAAATGAAAGTTTAGTGAAATGCTTGAAATTCTGTGATCCAAGGAATAGTTTCTGCACAATGATATGGATCAGTGTCTGCATTTCATTAATAACTGCAATAATTAATTAATTAAAAAGAGGGGGGGGGGGGTTAGGTAAGATGGAAGATCACGGTTTGAATCCCTGAACTGGCAGGACATGACTGAGCAAGGCACTGAACTCCTCAGGTACTCTATAGGGCTGCCCACCACTCTGGGCATGCATGCTCACTGCCCCCTGGTGTGTGAATTCACTAGTGTGTATGTGTGCATCACTGTGTGCACTATATGCATAATAATCTGTTAATAATCTGCTCAGTCAGAACAGAATATATCCATGTATACACTTCATTCGGAATAGAGTAGTCAGATTGAGGCCATTCTGATTATGTTACATAGAAGAATTACAGACATGTAAACACCTGATTCTGATTACATTCCCAGTTGGAAAGTTTAAGTATGTTCTGCACATGTGCATTTGTATCTATAGAACATGTCTGCAGAGGAGACTAGGTTTATGCTGTTACCTTTAAATTTAACTTTAAATTTAAACTTAATCATTTAAAATTGTTCACAGAATGGACTAGCTGTTACATACGTTTGCTCAAATACATAAATTCTGAACAGATGGAAGTCAGCCTATTACAAAGCAAAAAGTGGTTCTGATCTGTCTTTTTTTCCATTTTTTGGATGAATTCATGGGAGATGTCGTTCTTTGCTGATGATCTGCTGGAAAACCTTAAGGTAGTAGATGCCCTGCTGAAAAATCCTCCAGAAAACCACCTTTAGCTGGTAGCTGGTTTTGGAAGGTTTAAGGTTGAAAAGATTGAAGAAGCGTAATGTATCTTGCCTTTGACTGTGCTCATACTTGGTGACGCTGGTGAACCAGCTAGGCATGTTGGCCAATCAGCTTGGTCTAGCTTGTTCATAGTGGTGGTATATTTGTTTGTCATTTTGGATCACCGTGTGTATGTAAACACATTTTCATCAGGCTGTTTAGTAGAGAGTGCATAAACTAGGTCTGAATTTAGAATCGGAATGAATTCAATCGGATTGAGGAAAATAATTACAATGGTCTACAATGGATTTTATCAAAACCTTTTCCTATTGAAAAGTATATTTCTATTATGCCATTATGGTTTAAAGCAATTCTGTGGCTGAATCTGTACTGTAAAATAATATCCAACATTCTGAAGAGAGCGAAAGCTAAATCAGGACACTGTTAATTACAAAGCTACAATCCAGCTACAAAGCAGACGGATTGAAACAGTATCCCATACAATTACTGCACACAGAGGGAAGGTCATTAAGGGTGAAAGCATGATGGAGCAAAACACACAGAAGGGCTTGAGAAAGTCTATGGTACTGAGAGAATTTGCGAGTGACATTTGGCTGACAATCAAGTCTGAAGACCTGTGCAATAGAGTACTGAAGGATTTGGACACTGTGCCGACTCAGGCCCACGATAACAGGTAGGCAACTGTTCAGTCACCCACTGCCTTTTTTCACAAATCTCTCTTCTGCTCTCATCTTTACTCCATGTCCAAACACAAAAAGCAAGACATAAGACATGGAAGACATGGTAAACAGGTTCAAAATACAAATGCGTGATTACACAGCTAAATCAGACATGACATGTCCATCAATAGTGACTGTACATGCACAGTGCATGTACAAGCACATCAGTGCTGTAATTACTAGGAATGCACCAGTGTGAGTTAAAGACACCAGTGTTAATAAATGAACTTACAGAACCTGGAAGTAGATCTAGTCCTGGATTGGTAGATAAAGAACATTTATATCTGGGGTTAGAAATGCAGATGTTGATGATAAACTGAATAAATGACACATGGATCAAGCACAGGATTCTAATTTTGTCTAAATGTTTGGCTCTTTCAGAGAACAAAAGCCAAGAGCCAATTCTTAATCTGCACTCATCTCTGTATTTGTGTTCTTGCGAACCTAAGGAACGTCATCAGCAGTCCAAGTACTGCTCCGTTAAAAAGTCTAAATCTGGCCACCTACAGTCAAAACTACCTGGATGGGTTAGTTATTGAGGATGCATCAGAAGCTGATTTGTTTGCACTTATAAACAGCCAGATATCCCAGAATGCATTTTTTACTATGCAGCTGTTCCAATTGCAATCATAAACAGTCCTCGCGACTAGGGCTGGGGTGGCACAATGATGTTATGCAAATCAACAGTGTGACATGTTGGAGGGTACATAGCAGTGGGTAGTTCAGGCTCTTGCTGACAGCGTTCCATAAGGTTGATCGGGTTATGAATACCAGCAGGGTGTGCAGCGGGGTTTATAGATTGGAAAGAGATGGAACAGTGTAGTGATGGGCTGATCCACATTTTTCAGTTCCGTTCCAATTCCAACACACAACTGCTGATACGGATACAAACTCTGATACACACTTTACAAAAACAGGCCATAGTTTTCTTTCAAGTTAAAAACTTAAAATGGAAAAATAAAACATATTAAGTATCAAAAATCTTTCTACTATGTTAAATGAAACAATAAGATTGGCTGCATCATCTAAACAAGTCAAGTATTGTGGCAATTTCAGCAGCAGCTGTTTTCAAATAAGGATTTCAAATAAATTGTACACTACTGGCAACCTGTGTAATAGATGTGCTATTGTGATGTTTATTTTTTAATAATATCAATAATGATATTTACAATATACAGCCCAGTAATACTGTATGTCACCCCCTGCTATACTCTGCTCCCCATCTCTGCTCAGTTGGACGAATTGCATTTTAACACAGGCTGCATTATTTATCTACTGAATGTCTCCAGTCTTTAAAGTATAACATTTTCAAAGCTTTGTATTCTGCAAATTTCAGCTCACTTGACTCAGAACTCAACACACACTAACACAGATAAGCAAACACATACACGCAAGCACTCTAAGGAATGCTCTGCCTGAACCAGAAAACTTATTAGTCTATCGGCCGCACTGCAGAATATTCTTCAGCAGATAAGAGGTCTTTCCTATGAAAGGTTCAAAGGTTATGCCCTATATAAGCAGTACATATGGAACTGAAATCTGGCTCCAGAGATACGTCACATTTCCTCAACAATCCAGTCAGCTGAACACATGGACAACAAGCCCTTTGTATGCCTATGTCTGTCGCAGCACCGCAGTATGACATGACCATGTTAACTGATGGGTTTATCAATACACACAGTCTTCATGAGAAGCACATTGAGTGAATATTGTGTGGATGATGGCATCGGAAAAATCTGAAAATCAAAAAATTATTGTTATTGTATCTTCATGTTATTGCCCAAAGTCATTTTTCATTGTCAAAACTGCATTCCAATTCTCAAGAATGCTTTTGCCATGAATGCATAAACATTCCCAAATGCATTCTTGCTTCATTACAAACACCAAGGATGCACTGGTTGAAATGTTGCTAGCAGGAACGGAAATAGCCAGCATTCATCACTAATGCAATGACAGAAGAGGCTGATGAAACCCACAATTGTATGTTTTTAAGTGCTCATGTTTTAAATAAACACGGTTGGTGTGTAAGAAAACATCAATTTTATGTTTTGCAATACTGTATTGATTCTCAAAAACACAGTATTGATTTTTAACAACTACTACTACTACTAGCACCACAACCACTAAAATAAGTAAATAAATAAATAAATAATAATTTTGATTCTTTTTCCGCAGTTCTGTCAATTATTGTAAATAACTTACTAACTGATCAACTGTTAATCTAACTGATATAAGAACTAACCAAATATGATAACCAAATAAGAAATAACCAAAATTATGAAGCCTACTTAAATCTCAAATAGTCAAATTAGTGTAGCCTTGGATCTTCTGAAAAGAACAGCAATATCTAACTTGTTTTACTGCCTCTTTTAAACACTTATCAAAACATGCAAAACTGGGCTGGGGCAAAAAATGGGGCCAAAAATGCTGCTTTGCTATCAGTATTGCAATATATCGAACCATGACCCCATTTCATGATACATATCGTATCTCCAGATTCTTGCCAGTGCATAGTCAACACTTGGCTATGTTTTAAAAAATAGTTTTAAAAAATAATGTAGAGAAATGGGTACTAAAGTCATTAAATCTCAGTTAATTTGACACAACGCATATTCTATTATGTTGTGAGGCTGCACAGTATGACACAGACAATGTACATAACATGCAATTTAGAGATTAGATAGAACTTTATTGATCATTTGGGAGGGGTTTCCTCAGGTTTCATCATTTTCATTTTTTTTAAACATTTTCAAAAGCCATTTTTAATTAACAATTATAGAAAGCTAAAGCGCTCTCAGAACTTTTGGATGGACAACAATTTCAATGGAGGCATACACAGGTTTGGGATGTAATGCATGCAATTATTGGGTATAAAATCAGAATACAGAAGTACATACATTTATAGTAGATTACTTTTTTTGGGGGGGGGGCAACTGTGTTCTAAATATGTATATGTTTTTAGCAGAAAATATCTGAGAAAGTATTCCATTTCATTTTATTTTTAAATGCATGGCACTTCAACACATTCTATGAACTCTAAAGAGCAAACAGCTTCTCTACACAGACTGAAGTTCCAGTTAAAGCAGGAGTAGGCTGATAAATCAGTCTCCTGATCAGCTACTTCTGTTTTATTGAGGGCTGCTAAGTCATAAACCACTGTGCTGATCAGATACTGAGCTCAACTAAGGAAGGAGACCCATAAATCACTGTGATTATCATTTAGCCTGTTAAGCTTGAAGTTCTTCTGGCCAATGACTGCACCGTCTCTGTAGTTGTAGGACAGGTTAATTGGAAATGAAGCGTCTGTGTTACAGTTTGCACATGACCGTCAATACACTGGAACTACTCTCAACTTTGATACGTACTGATTAAATGATCAAAACATGGCATCAGATACATGGTCAATGACAAACAACACCTACCCCTGTCAACAACACAGCTACGGGTGAAGCAGACATGTCATCACCCATCAATTAATATTACAACACAAAACCACAAACTGAGAATTCCCCAACACAAGCAGAGTAGCATTTACCACATACTACAAAAACTCACTGAACAAAATGCTGCCCTGTCTGCAGTTTCTGGACACAATCCTGTGGACAGCTGCATCACTTCAGCTATTTCACCACCATGAGTGCTTCTTTGTAGAAAACAGAACAGACAATTGTAAAAAAAAAAAAAAAGATGGTCTTACAATTGCTGTAAGAATCAGATAGATTATGATCCAGGTTTCAAAAGTTGTTCTACCCACAATTTGTTGTTTGTCAAACGGTTTAATTTTGTTTTTATGATGCACCATATCATGGGTATAGTCACTACTTAAAGAACATTGACCAAACAAAAGGACATTCATGAAAAAATAATTTACAAAATTAGTACAGACAGACGGACAGACAGACAGAGAGACAGACAGACAGAGAGACAGACAGACAGAGAGACAGACAGACAGAGAGAGACAGAATACTTTTTCTTTGGCTATTTTTAGCCGACTTATTCACAAACCTCAGAGAAACTACACATCATGAAAAATAATGTAGCCTCAAATGACCTTATGTTTTTCCATACTGCTCCCATTTAATGATAAATACATGTGTACAATAAAGTCTCTTTTGAGAGAAGCCAAGCAATCAGCTGGTTCTAAACAAACCATTTTAACCATTTTACAATCCAAACATGTCACAACACAAGCCAGTGAAGCCTCCATTGTGCCAATGTCGGTCATTTCTTTTTCGAAGATGACTTTTTCTATTGTAGTATCACCAGCAATGCTTCTATCTAGAACCCCAATTGCAATGAATTTAAGTTGGGACAGGGGCGCCAAAATACTAGGAATGTTGAGGAAACCAACTTTGAAAATTAACATTGTACGCCCATGATCTTTGATCCTTCAGACAGCACTGGATTAAAAACTGACATCATTCTGTAACGGATATTACCACATGGGCTCAGAAACACTTCAGAAAACCACAGTTTGTCGCTTCATCTACAATTGCAAGCTAAAACTCTACCACGTAAAGCAAAAGCCATATATCAACAACACCCAGAAATGCTGCCGGCTTCTCTTGAGTTCGAGCTCATCGCAAAGTGGAAAAGTGTCCTGTGGTCTGATGAGTCCACATTTCAAATTGGTTTTGGAAATCATGGACTTCGTGTCCTTTGGGCCACAGAGGAAAAGGCCCAAAAGCCAGCATCTCTGATGTTATGGGGGTGTGTTAGTGCGCACAGTATGGGCGACTTGTACATCTCTGAAGACACCATTAATGCTGAAAGATACACACAGGTTTTGGAGCAACATACGCTGCCATGCAAGCATCATCTTTTTCAGGGACGTCCCTGCTTATTTCAGCAAGTCAATGCCAAGCCACATTCTGCACGTGTTACAGCAGCGTGGCTTCGTAGTAACAGTGTGTGGGTACTAGACTGGTCTGTCTGCAGTCCAGACCTGTCTCTCATTGAAAATGTGTAGCACATTATGAAGTGCAACATACAACAATGGAGACCCCGGACTGATGAGCAAATTAAGTTGTAGATCAAGCGAGAAAGGGAAAGAATTCCACCTACAAAGCAAACAATTAGTACAAACAATTAATACAGTTCCCAAACACTTATTGAGTGTTGTTTAAAGCAACGGTGATGTAACACAGTGGTAAAAATTCCCCTGTTCCAACTTTTTTGGAAAGTGTTGGAGGCATCAAATTCAAAATGACTGAATATTTGCAAAAAAACAATAATGTTTATCCATTTGAACATTAAATATCTTTGTAGTGTATTCACAATAGAATATAGGTTGAAAAGGGTTTACAAATCATCTTATTTCTATTCATTTATTTATGCTTTACACAATGAACAAACTTCATTGGAATTGGGGCTGTAGAACAAAGACCTGAATCTATGACGTTCGGTACATATATGCTCCAAAGTGAGGTGAAGTGTGTTTTTTACTTTGACATCAACAAAAGGTTAAGACTTTTCCTTTTCCTTTAAATCTGTCATGTAGCATACTATACCATTATGCAGTGGTCACAAGCCAAGACCAAAAATGTGCAGGACAGGTCAACAATACCTATTGTCCAGCATTTGGCTTTCATGCAAAATGAAAATTGCAGTCACAAAACAAGGACTTTCAAGGTGAAACTAAATAAAGTGCAGGCCTCCTCCTACTCCTCCAGTACAGGAAAGAATAAAAGCAGGAAAAAACACATGCCAAGCTCTTAGCAGGATCGCATTTCTTCCATAATACTAGGGTTTATACAGCAAGTTAAGACAGTGCTACTTAATAATGCTTCCACAGTGCTTATCAACAGGTAAGGAACAGTGAGCGGGATGGAGTGTCGAGACTTGGGCAGGAACTTTCTCCACTTTTTACTCGGATTCAATGTAATCAGTCCCACTCGGTTACGTTCATTGTTACATGGAGGACAAACTGTGCATTACTATGCATTTCAGCATTTACGTTCTGAACACATGGGGAGGAGTCTGCTGCAGTAGTTGAGTTTCCTGGAAATTTTACTTTTAGTAACAACTGCTTTAAGTGAAACTATTTTAACTCTAGAACAAGAATACAGATCGTCTCATAATGAGATCTTCACCTATTTCTACACATTATCTTATGCAGTTAACGTTAAGACTAAAGGCTAGTTTATGATCCAGAAAACATGCTCATGTGGGGCCCATATGTATAGCTACAGTGCCCTCCATAATTATTGGCACCCCTGGTTAAGATGTGTTCTTTAGCTTCTAATAAATTGAGTTTTTTCTAAATAATATAGGACCATGATGGAAAAAAGAGTAAAATACAACCTTTAACTCAAGTGAATTTGAAGGGGGGAAAATCC
Source organism: Acestrorhynchus altus (assembly GCA_034509495.1). NCBI lineage: Eukaryota > Metazoa > Chordata > Actinopteri > Characiformes > Acestrorhynchidae > Acestrorhynchus > Acestrorhynchus altus. The sequence continues at coordinate 3,884,270 of JAVGWO010000027.1, read as the reverse complement.
CTGAATAAGAAATAATTATTCTTCATAAAATCACCTGTTCCTGGGAACCTTGTTAGGATGCATGGCATCATGAATGCTTTGAAATACCAGGACATTTTAAAACAAAATCTGGTGGCTTCTGCCCGAAAGCTGAAGATACGTCATCACTGGGTTTTTCAGGAAGATAATGACCCTAAACATACGGCCAAATCTACACAGAAATGGTTCACCACACACAGAATCAAACTCCTCCCACGGCCATCTCAGTCCCCAGAACTCAAACCCATTGACAGCCTGCAGGCTGAGCTGAAGAGGAGAGCACCCAGGTCACTGGATGATTTAGAGAAATTGTGCAAAGAGGAATGGTCGAAGATCCCTCTTTCTGTATTCTCCCATCTTGTGAAACATTATAGGAGAAGATTACGTGCTGTTTTTTTGACAAAAGGGGGTTCTACAAAGTATTAACATCAGGGGTGCTAATAATTGTGAACCCAATTATAAATATTAAAAACATAAACTGCATCACGATTTCTAATTTAGCAATTATGGGTTTATGGTACACTTCCCACGTCCCCAACCACTCCAACAGCAGTTTAAACATATAAATACGATCTAAAACTATAAGTACTATAAAAACTATAATTACATGTGTCCTTGAGCACCAAAGTAATATTAACGTTTAAAACACAAGATCCGCACCTTGTGGGCAGCAACTTGCTGTGTTTCAAGGCTTCATAACTGTGGATTAGAGCAAACTAAAGACGATATGAATATAACAAACTACCCCATTACCCCATCTAACCATGGTGGGGTGACATCAGACCTGCGCGTAATGCAGCTCAGAAAACAGTCACAATTCACAACTGAATTAAATCCCAGTTTAATGCAAAAGGAGCTTCCATTACGTTTTCTGCTCTGTCCACATGTACATTCTCAACCTGCATACAGACTCTGACTGATCAGTGAAAGAGGTTGGGACATCAATGACATCACTGACCCAGAGACCCGTTCTTATAGAGAAAAAAAAATGAGAACGGAGGGGCTGTTTTCGCTATTTTTCGCTCACACAGTGTTCAAATTTCAGAATAAAAGTCCCAAGAAGGGATAATACTGATACATGCATAAAAAATATAATAATAAATTGTACATTTCATTGTTTTATTTATTTATTTGGACTACGATCAGGTATTTTGAAGAACACATTATAAATAGCTGTGTCAATCTAATCATTACAAAGGATTTATCAAAATTATTGCCTTTTCAGATCAAAACACTGTGGATGATCAATTTTCAACAGTATGTCCAAGATGCAAAGTGTTTTAGTCCCTATAAACAAAGAATTGCAGGGGCAAGTAAAGTTTTGGATCAAAACATGGTTAAATTCCAACCAATATTTTAATTATGTTCATTTTTACATCTCAAATGAAGACAAATTTGAGTAGCCAAGGACCCCCTGGAAATAACAATATCTGACATGTGTCTCCTATAAATATATGTGTAATGTTTTTGTGAATAAAAGTCCAGCTACTACGTTAAAATGAAGGAAGTAAGTAAGGGGACAGTGCGGACAGTGAGAGGACAATGAGAGTATAGTGAGAGGACAGTGAGAGTATAATGAGAGGACAGTGAGAGTATAATGAGAGGACAGTGAGGGGACACTGAGGGGACAATGAGTATAGTGAGAAGACAGTGGGGGGAGCGTGAGAGTATAGTGAGAGGACAGTGAGAAGAAAGTGAGAGTATAGTGAGGGGACAGTGCGAAGACAGTGAGAGTATAGTGCAAGGACAGTGAGCGGACAATGAGAGTATAGTGAGAGGACAGTGAGAGCACAGGGAGCACAGGGGATAGTGAGGCCATTTTGAGGGGACAGTGAGAAGACACTGAGAGTATAGTGAGAGGACAATGAGAAGACAGGGAAACTTTTTTCCAACCACACGTCTAGTCACATAAGGTGAGAGGACAGTGAGAAGACAGTGAGGGGACAGTGAAGAGACTTGAGAAATCTTTTTCCAAACCACACGTTGCTGTAGATTGTCTTGGTGGTCTAGTCACGTAAGGTGGTCTGTCCTGTCCTACACACACACACACACACACACACACACACACACACACACACACACACACTGCGCAGTGTATCCTGTTTGGAGTATCCTTCTCATTCCACCTTAAATGGGGCATCCGTTACCGCCCGGCGCCGCACTCTTAAGGTGGAACGGGGAGTTAGAAGGAAAAGCGATTAAGGAGGTAACGTGTGTGTAACCATAGAGACTCGGCGGCGCTGAATGACTCTGATCCCAGAACAGTCAGGATGTAAACAGTAGATCGGTTACTTACACGGCCCAGCATCGCTCGATAAAGAAATCGCCATCTGCCTCCAGCTCAGTCACACAGCTGATCCGGAGTGAGCGGACAGCGGTGTGCAGAGTGTGTCGGGGTGTGTGTGAGTGTGTGTCGGTGTGTATGTGTGAGTATGTGTTTGAGTGTGTACTGCGGTTCTAGTCAGAGTCAGGACTGCAGATTCGCAGGGTTTCCTCATTCTCAGCCACGAGGCTCCGCCCACTTCTCACCACACAGCCTATATACGTAGAACACACATCACCGCTTCTCCTGACTCCGGAGTCAGCAGCCGACCCGCTTCTCCTGACTCAGTGAGTCAGCACCCGACCCGCTTCTCCTGACTCAGTGAGTTAGCAGCCGACCCGCTTCTCCTGACTCAGTGAGTTAGCACCCGACCCGCTTCTCCTGACTCAGTGAGTTAGCACCAGAGCCACTTATCCTGACTCTGAGTCAGCACTCAGTGAGGCAGTACCAGATCCGCTTCTCCTGACTCCGGAGTCAGCAGCCGACCCGCTTCTCCTGACTCAGTGAGTCAGCACTCAGTGAGGCAGTACCAGATCCGCTTCTCCTGACTCAATGAGTGAGCACCAGACTCGCTTCTCCTGACTCCGAGTCAGCACCACACCTGCTTCTCATGACTCAGTGAGTCAGCACCAGACCCACTTCTCCTGACTCAGTGAGTCAGCATCAGACCCACTTTTCCTGACTCGGTGAGTCAACACTAGACCCTGATTCTCCTGACTCAGTGAGTCAGCACCAGATCCACTTCTCCTGACTCAGTGAGTCAGCACCAGACTCTGCTTCTCCTAAATCGGTGAGTCAACACTAGACCCTGACTCTCCTGACTCAGTGAGTCAGCTCCAGACCCGGTTCTCCTTACTCAATGAGTCAGCACCAGACCCACTTTTCCTGACTCAGTGAGTCAGCACCAGACCCGGTTCTCCTGACTCGGTGAGTCAACACTAGACCCTGATTCTCCTTTCCTCCACAGCAGCAGATGGCAGTGAAGGAAGTTATCGGAGGGCATAACGGGAAATGTAGTACAGCATGTAGACAAATATCTGTTAAATGTGCTTTTAGGGAATTTAAACGTTCATTAAATATGTTTCATTAATCACATAAACAACTCATACTACATACACCTACACATACTACACCTACACATACACCAGGAGCTATCTGAGGGAGATCAATGCTACAATAGCATAAACATAATATTACAATTTTTATAATACCCCCCAAATTTGGAAATGCCAATTACCCCACCCTGTTAGGACTCTCCCCCACCACACACGCTGCTCCTGACACTGAGAGAGAAAAGGGCAATGCACCAGGTCTCCAATACAACATTTAACACATTCATGTGTCCACCGGCATCACACTGGTCAAGAGCTCCATCTATCCATCCAGAGAGAGTGTGGCCAGTTTTGATCTCCTGGACTCTGGCTGCCGAAGACAAACAACGTGACATGGGATTCGAACCTGTGACTGTATCATAGTATCAGCACATCAAACCCCCCTCTGAGCCACTCAGAGCCACCATTATTCATCCTTTATTCCACATATATGGATATTGGGGAATATTTGTTACACAAACAAGGTGGGAATTAATAAATTTTTTGAAACCGTGAGTATGTGAATTCTTTCTGGACTCAACTGTCAACTAAGCAGATGTGTTCGGAGCTGGGCTTGAACACAGGCCGCTGAGATGAGGGGCAGAGCTGTTAGTGGCTTTTGGGCTGATAGGGTTTATGTATTATAAGGTGCTTGGTGTGCACTGAGGTGATCAAAAATGAAAACAAGAAAGAAGGAGAGCAATTGATGTAATTAATAAAGTAAACAAAGAAATTATTTTGTCCAACACGGGTTTGAACCCCCGTGTGCACATCTGCGCTGCGAGCCGATCGCAGGCGCTTTAGTCTGGGCAACCAAGCGCTTGGCAGGGCTGAAGAGCAGTGAGCCAAAGAGGGGAAAACTAAGAACTGCTTCTGAAACAAGAAGGAAAACTGAAACTCAAAACCTCCCTCGTTCAGAGGGGAACCTGGACACTGGAAACCTGGAAACAGCTCCTCTCAAGTGAGAGGAGGGAAAATAAAGGAGACCTTTCTTTTGTAGTCTTTCTTTTGTAATCACTCTCTTTAAAGAGAAAGAGGGATAGACTCTCCTGCTTGGTGAAGAAGGAAGAAAGGTCAGCTCATCCTCATTTGCAAGAGAAGGATGAGGGAAATAAGGAGATTCTTTAGAAAGGTCACAAACACTCTTCACTTTGGAGGAGGGACAGAACAGAGAGGAAATACGAAATTACTGGCAGCAACTCTGGAAGCATTCACCAAGCGACCGCGCAGAGGGTAAGACCTGGTCCTTATATCCGCACCTGATTGCACTTGCGCTGATTACTGGTCGCCGGGTGGCAGGACGGCGGCATTGCAGGTGGCTCCTTACAATGTTGGTGATTATTGGTGTCTATTGGGGCATATTGTACCAGGATGCCCTGAAACTCCTCTGCATGCACTGTACTCCATCACTACTGCTGTGTGCAAGATTCACCATCCTCAAAATGCATTCTCTCTCTCTCTCTCTCTTTAAAAGGACTAGACTGGAAAATGATTTTGCCACTTTGTTGCCATGTGTTCGCAGAAGTGGGAGATTCATGTCACCATGTTCCACTGTGGGAGGGTGTTCTTGGGGTGATGAGATGTGTTGGTTTTGGGTCAGACATAGTGTTTCCTTGATCCTCCATACATTTGGTGAGCCTCCCACCTGCCTTTAGGCAAACTGAAAATGAGCCTTCCTGTCTTTGTAAGTAAATCTCTTTTTTCTGGCCACTCTTCCATAAAGCCCTGCTCTATGGAGTGTACAGCTTATTGTGGTCATATGGACCGATACTCCAGTCTCTGCTTGGGAACTCTGCAGCTCCTTCAGGGTTGTCTTTGGTCTCTGTGCTGCCTCTCTGATTAATGCCCTCCTTGCCTTGTCTGAGAACTTTTGTGGGATGCCATCCTTGGCAGGTTTGTTATGGTACATGTTCTTTCCATTTGATGATAATGGAGTTGATGGGGGTGATCAATTTTTATGTACTTCTCAACAACTTTGTCCCGGACTTGTTTGGAGATATCCTTCTTTGTCTTTTTCTTTCTATTTATTTTTTCTCATTTCAATACACCAACGTGGGAGTATTTTGTGCAGATGCATGACATACAATTTAGATAAAAAAATAAATAACACGTAAAAAAATAGGTAAAATGAAAAATGAATTCTTTCACAAGACACTGTACATTTTATATATATATATATAGTATTTTTCTATTACTGAATACGTATCGTTATGTTTAGGTTTGGAAGATTTTGGACAGTGAGTTTTTGGAATTTTGTCTCTGTACACCACTACAACGGTTTTGAAATGTCATCAAGATGTGACTGTTAACATTAAAACAAAATAATAAGTTTAGGAGTTGCAGTCATATTTCATATTCCTCCATTTTTATAGGTTAAAAACAGATGTGGAGTTTCCCCACAATCATATATAAAACACAAGCATATTTCATATTTCAGTTGAAGTCAGGGTCATTTACATGTATAAACTGTTATATTGAATTTCAATGTGTATGAAATGACCCCAACCAATTATATTAAAATTATTATAATTAATATATTAAAAAAACATTACTACTGATAGACAAAATCACTTCTTTAATAAAACAATATATGTCAAATTACATTATCACTCATAAAAAAGGACACAAGTGGAAACTTCTATAAGTTTTTTTTATATTGTTTCAAGAGAGGTACAACAATAAATAACTCAGGAGAAAGCAACAGGCTAAAAACAGATACAAATACAAAGTGATGTATACTGAAGTTCAGCTGGTCAAACTACGCTGTACCATAAAATGTCAATGGCATCATTTGTAGCTGTGTGAACTGCGGCCTGGCTGACCAATAACCTGGGTACATAAAACCTCTCAGTTTGAAGACACTGAGTGGACCAATATGGACTCTCTCTCAGACGCTTCATGATTTTCATGCCATCAAAATAAGCATTACACTCATTAAAAGTCACTACCATCATTGGTGAAACTACTATAAGAAGTTTTTTTCTTGTGGCAAATGACAATCTTAGGTTCTGTCTTGTGTCTCCTTATCTTAATGGCACAAACATAACAGTAGCTTCAAGTGAATTCAAATCATGGCTAGAGAGTTCATTTCAACTTTCTTTAAAAACTAGTCATGTCACACTTGCATCAGTCCATCCATTCATCTGTTTCTCCATCGATCCATTGAGCCTTCTGCGGTTGTTTTTCTAGCCATCCTCCTTTCCCCCTGTTTTGCTCAGCTGTGATAGACATTAGTCATCAAACATATTAGTCAAAAGATGTGTGAAGTTCATACATGACAAATGGCTGCATGAACAATCATCATTTTTATCCCCCAGATGAATAAAATGCTGTAAAACATACTTACGTGCTGTTTGAAGAAAGAAAAATGAGCAACATATAAGAAAGACAAAAGAAAAAATGTGGTCAGCATGTTTCTGCATTTTAAATGAACAATTTAATGAAACTGGTAAAACTTAAGATTTTAGTGTCAACGAATTACCTTGATAACGTCAACCCAATTCCAACCTCTGGGCAATTCACCCTTGTGATCTATAGGTGGCAAAAAGCAACTGAAGTTTGAGTTTATACACATTTCATTCAAACAGATCAAGTTAAGCTGTTTGGTCAACTGAATACCTTAAAATTACTGTTTGCCATAATTTAGCTTAAAATGCTAATTTGGTACTTTTTGTTAACATAACCTAACAGTACAAGGCCATCATGGTTTTTAGAGACTTACCAGTTCTTCCTATCATTTTCCGTTTCTGTGCCTTCGTAAGTTGTTCTTTCTTCTCCTTTTTCTTTGTGGCAGAGATTGGACTATTTGTCTCAGTGGTAGAGGTCAGGGTCTAGACAAAACAACAGAAATCATAGTTACAGAGTTCAGAAGAAGAGAAATCGTTTTTAGAATTCTGGATGAACTGGTCACCAACTTGGAAAAACCAAAGTTCTTAGGCTTAGTAAGTCTACAAGTAGTTATGCTTTACATAGATATAAAATAAGGCTGAACAATATGACTTAAAAAACTCATCTCTCAATATGCTAAAGAGGAATGGTGATATTAAATTTGATATCATGAAAACCTTAAAGCATAACGTTAAAGTATCAATTTAAATCTAACCCTAGAAACATCATACTGTACATTTAAATAATAACTTTTAATTGCACATAATTTGTTAAGCATCATCCCTTTAGAAACTAAATTTCCAAACAAACAACCCACTCACACTTTTTGGAATTAAATCTTATCATAACATGCATAATGGATGTGATTTTACAATATGGTCAATGTTAAATGTTGTACAATTATCTCAACATTTATGATAAATTGCCCAACCCTACTATAAAGTAGTGTAAACTGGACAACATCTTATAACAGTGTAACATAATTCAAATAACAATGTCTCTAGATAAGAGTGTCAGCCTCATAAACAGAAGTCCTCTTTACAGATGATGTAGTATGCTTCAGATCTTGGATAGTTCTTTTCCAACCCTGCACTTTGATCATGCCATCCATCCACTTCGATAAAATCATGGTCTCATTTGTTCACAAGGTCTTTTTTGGAAGAACTCTAAAGTCTCTTCTAAAATGTTCAGCAAACTGTAATCTGGTCATCTTGTTTTGGTGGCTAGTAGTTTGTATTTTGTCCCGTAAATAGTATCATTAAGTCTATTTGAGATGACTTGTTTTAGAAACCAAATATTAATACATTTTATTTTACAATAAATGTATTCATAGAGATACTGACCACATCAGACACTACTGGCTGGTGATTCTCCATAAGCATCTCCTGGTTCTCTTTGGCCCACTCAAAGAGTGTGTACATCATTGCAGTGCCCAGGTTGGCCTCCACCTGCTCTTGCAGCTTTGAGAGAATTATCTGTTTGATCTCTGGAGAGCTAAAGATAAAGTCATACAATTTATGAGAGAACATTGGCAACATGATTAATTGACAGAGATCCCATGAGCAGAGCATCAATGCAGCCTCCATTTCATGGATGTGATTTATCTGATGTCAATGCATGACAGAGGTTATGTCTCCTCCATAATCTAAGATATCATTTACAGACAGCTCAAATTCAAAACATCTGTATTTCAGACAATGCAAAAGAGAACAGCCACAATAGTTAAAACATTAAGACTACTTACATTCTGTTGTTAAAAAAGGCATCTAGAGATACATGAGGTGCAGTTTCAGGATATGTCTCTGGCCAAGAGACATCCAGAAGGAATGATTTGGATTCATCATGGTCTCCAACCTAAAGTAGATTATACACATGGGTCATACAAAACTGTGGAACAACCACCACCTACCTTAGAGTATGGTTATACATGCAGTTATTATGTTATGTAACATATGCTCACATATCCCAGTTCTGAACTTACTGACAAAAATGCAGCCAGTGGTCAGAAAATTATCTCTGAAAATAAATAATTGGGAAAGTTGGGAAATTGATTGAGGTGTTTATTATTTAAAAACAAAGTTCTATGCAAAGTTACATGTGTTTTGACAGCTGCACTGTCCATGTACACCTTATATGCTGCTCCTCAACATAGATTATTTATTTATTGCACTTACCTCTTGTCTTCACCCTTTTAAATTTGCCACTTCCAAACTTACTAAAGGTTGGGTTTACTCATTTACACTGAGCACTGTAGTTTATGGTTCTATTACAGCAATACTATATTCCTATATTTCTCAACTTTTATGTTTCTCTTTGTTGTTATTAAGGTGAGAGGAACGACATCTCAATTCTGCTGGACATGTCGTGAACTGACAAATAAAAAAAATCTTAAATTTGAATGCAACTACTGATGTGTTTGGCCAACATTTGAACCTTTACATCCAATTTCAGCAAAAACAGGATAAAGGATTGAAAAGGAAAGTAATTGGGTACAGGTTTAATATGGGTACCATGAATGTTATTAAAGGACGAAATTAAAAATATTTACAAAAGTAGGCACAAACAATAGGTTTCCATGGAACAAGGCTTACTGGTTACAGTAAAATTACACAAAAAGATCATTACGAAATGAGGAACAGAAGGACAGTCACCCTGAACTGAAAGGACACAGGGCTGAGTTCTTTGAAACACTCGTCTCCCTCATAGATTGAACGCAGAGCCTCCAACTCCATCTGCAGAAAACATGATAAAGGCAAAATGAACCCATTTAATAACAGCAGCAGTGGCAAAGCTGGATTTGGCTTATTGTATTCATTTTCCAATACACCTAAACTTTTAGAACCCAAGATCTGTACTTTGCAGGCAGGTACATGCTGTATTTCAAGGCTCCATAACTCAGGATCACTGTAACCTACACAGGATACATGATACCAGAACACACTACAAGACTTACCCTATATAACCATGACCTTGACATGTGATGGCACATATGCGAGTAATGCAGCTCAGAAGATAAAATTCATTCATTTCCAACTGAATTAAATCCCAGTTTATATGCCAAAGGAGCTTCCAAATCATGTTTACTGCTCTGTCCACATGTACATGCTCAACCTGCATGCTGATCAGACAGAGAGGCAGGGCTAATGACATCACTAACCCAGATATTAGGTTCTAGAGAAAAATGGGAAGGAAGGGGCTGTTTGTTCTCTTTCTTTCCTCATACAGTTTTCAAATTCCAGAATAAAAGTCCTGAGAAGGGATCAAATTAACACATACATAAATACCAAAAATAAAGGATATTCAAGTTGTATTTATTTTATTTGGACTACTCACTCATGTTTCTAAGATTATTACATTCTCAGTGCAAAAAAATAAAAACACTCTGAGCCATCCATTTCCAAAGGGATTTCTGAGATCTGAAGAGTAATTTATCTTTATAAGCCAAAAATTTATAATAATTGTAAGTAGATTTTTGATCAAAACATGGTCAAATACATACAAATGCTTAAATTCTTTACATTTCACCCAGCAAATGAAGACAGATTTGATCCTATCTGTCATGTATCCTCTATAAAATCAGAGGTTGTAAATTTAAGTTGGTCCACAAAACTGGCGCAAGAAGACAACCCAGCTGACCAGCCTGACCCACACCTCTGCCCATGTCTGTCCACGTGTTATTAAAACACTTTAATAAGCAGTTCTTCAGCTATTCGACACACCGAGAGCCTGCCTGCCTGCTCTCTTACCTCCTGTTCCTCGTTAGCAGTCATGTTTGTTGTCAGTCCGGTAAAACAACAAAGCCAGCTATTTCTGCGCTCTATGACAGAAGCAGCTTTCACCCAAACAGTCTGGACTCTTCATACTGTCCATCAGGATCTGCCAGAGTCCTCCCTGAACCCCACACAACCCGGCTGAGCTCCGGCTCAGCTCTCCAGCAGAGCAGACACTGCCCCTCCTGGCCTGGAGGAGCAGGGTGCTGAGGAGGCCTTCAGTAGTGCGCAGTGGGCCTTCAGACTGATTTATGGTGCATTTTGCATTTAATAGAATAGTACTGATTCACAGAGACACAGCCCTGCTGAGAATGAAAAGTTATCATTTCAGTTTGTTGTTGAATCTCTTCCTCAACATGTTCTGCTGCTTTAATTTCACTAAAACGATGTCACATTGTGTCCACCTTTAAAGGACGAGTTGCAATGAGCTATACATTTTTCTAAACACTGTCACTCATGTAGAACTGCTGACTCTACAACCCTTTACCCTGTAGATTGTTGTACAGACTGCCGGTCAAAAAACAATGCCTCACATCAATAATAGATAGATATACATTATCCGATATAATGTAACTGAGCTTCAGGGTTTTGTCCACTAAAAATTATATATTGCGACAAAGAAAACACACATGGACCTTTGATACTTGGTTATTTTCTCCTCCGCCTTCTTTAAAACAACCCCAAAGGGATCTTCACCCTCATACACCTTCAACAACTCGGTCTGTTACAATAAAATGTGGCTTTGAAGATTTGATTTTGGACAATAAAGGACAGATTGGCTCTTCTTAAAATGTGGGGTGCTGACCTCTGCGTTAGACTAACCACCAACAAAAGAGGAATCGGGTTCAACCAGTCACAATTCGATTTACCAAAGCGATTTTTGTGTGAAAACGGCACTCCTGTCCTTCACAACCCGTGAATATGAGTGTTAATCTTACTCATGCAGTCATTAGAAATTGAAATAGTAATGGCACTCTGGAGGAAAGAGCAGTGGAATGTATCTGAATAGACACAGAAGGATACAGTCTTCTTGTTTCCAGCAGAAAGTGTACCAGCTGTTTTCTGATGATCTAAGCTGGTCTTTGATGGCCCTAGTGATTGAAAAGCTGATTATCTGGGCCAATATTGGTAAGCTTCGATAATCAGGACTAATGTATTTTGGTTATTTGTTTTGGTCAAGATTAGTCTTGCTGGTCATGCTGGTAAACCAGTTTAGCTAAGCTGGTCAAAAAGCTTGTTGATGCTGCTCATTCTGGTTGTCTAGTTCATTCAGCTATATGATGTTTGTAGAACAACTAACCATCAAACACAAGAAAAATGTTCCAGATGAACCTCATCCTAAGAAATACAACACAATGTAATTCATTTCCATAAAATCACATTCATTCCATATTACATCAGTAATACCTATGGCTGTACTTTGTGGCATGAAGGTGACATGCTGTGTTTCATGTGATGACATTGCAGGGCATTCTGAAAGATGGGATCTAATCAGGAGAAGTTCCCTCAGGCATAATCACGTGATTGGTGTGTAGGGAAGGCGATGGCCCTGCTTAGGCACCCTGTGGAATGGAATGTAGCTCATGTGTGCCCTTGTTTGTTTGGAATGAAATCTTGATGCTACTGGTGCTTTGAATTTAAGATTGGATCCCTGATCTTGAGTGTGGTTAAAATGCAGGGGTAAATGTATAGGTTATACACACAACTCACTAACACTTACCATGACAAAAGTTTAAAATCATGAGAGATATCATCCTGATTCGAGTCAAAAGTCACAAATAACCTTGCAATAGGCCAAAGAAAAAAAAACTGGCACTGATCTACTCTACTGTACTGTACTGGTATTAGTAGTGCACTAGAAGTGGTTTGGATGCAACCCAAGCAAATGTGGATAATCTTGAAGTCCCTGGTGTTGATCAGTTATGGCCGTATGTTTATTGAGACCAAAATCTAGAGTTCAGATCAAATTGGAGGCAAATAGGAAGAGAAAGTTTAATTCAACTATTCTGACACATCCTAGGATTGTTTTTATTTTATTACAGTTGCAGTCCATACCATAGACCAGTGTTTCTCGATGCTGGACCTGGAGTTACAACCTCCCTGCTTGTTTTAGAGTTTTCCTTCTCTTCATTAGGTGAACCAGGTGTGTTTGAATCTTTAAAACCTGCGGTGTGGTGGTATACCAGGAGCATGATTAAGAACCACTGCTATAAACTATTGCTATGCAGACATGCATGTAATATCCTAAACATTCACTAGATGTCAGCCAAAGACAGTTAGAAAAACATCAACATCAAGTTGTAAGTTAATCTAATAATATATAATATGAAACAAAGCTTCCCAAATTTTATACTGGTTAATTTATACTGGTGGGCATCTGATGACCAAAAACAAACACTGAAAGCATCCATTGTGTTTCATAATTGTAAAAGCAGCAGCAGTTTTCTAATCAAAGCCCCTAATCATTGATTATGAAAGAGAGATTAAAGATTCTTCAAATGATGGTTAGTGATTAGCTAAGTGTGGAGGAAACATCAGGGCTTTTTCTCGTTCATTTTTGGGGAGCTCAACCACCTGCTGTGCTGGACCCAGTGCACAGTGGGCCATGCAAGAACATCACAACACTATACCACATATGCCAGAATTACATTAATATTCACAGGGCGTTCACACATTTGAGAAAGTGAACTCTGACACATAGGGTACCTTTCATTTCTGTCCAGTCTTACGCATAAAGGAGTCAGAGTGGAGAATCCCAATTGAGGACTCTTTTATACACTGAGATTAGAGTTAAGCTAACCCACTGTGTATAGTGGAGATCAGAGGTTTGGTGTTGCTGTCTGAAAGCACTGATGCAACAGCAGCTGCAGCACTGATTTGTTGGTCTAATTTCCAGTCTACTTCCCCTGAACCCAGCCAGCCTTAAAACACGATATCTGAAAACTGGACTTTCAGAAAATACGCCCCAACCAGTGTCAACAGTACCTGTGTTACCAAACCATGTCAAATGAAGGCTAACACTTCTCCACTGTGGAACATCTGGTTTTGGTTAGGAGTCAAAGATCATTTTTCTCAGCCCACACCAAAGCTGTTGTTTTCTTTTCAGGATTTTTATTTTAACATAAATAAATAAATGAGTCAATATATAAATGAATAAATAAATAATGCAATTCAGCTCCTGTGAAACATAATCTCTTCAAGCTTCTCACACTCATAAGAGATTTATTACTACGAACAACACAGTACCAACTTTGCTATACTGAACCTTTAACCTTTATAAGCTTAGGCCAATTTTGTGGGATGTCTCTTTTAATTTTGTGTGAATTTTCATTTATTCACCAAACAATTAGGACAGTATTTATAGGAGACAGCCACACCTGGCAGATGTTGTTATTTTCAGGAGGCTACTCAAATTTGTCAAAAAAATGAAATATTCTTGAGAATTTTTACCACATTTTGATAAAAAATTTACTTGCGCCATTTATTTGCTTATGAGGACTAAAAATATTTCTCATCTCACGAATCCTGTTGGGAGAGTATTTATGAGCTGAAAATGCATAATGATTAGATTGACAATAATATTGATCATAATAATTAATTATTTTTCCTTATATTTCCCTCTCTAACTCAATATCTGGGTGAGTGACGTCATTAACCCCGCGGCTTCTTGCTGATCAGTTAGTGTCTGCATGTAGGTTGAGCATGTACACATGGAATAGATCAGTAAACATGCACTGGAATGTTTTTTGGGGGGGGTTAAATTTGGGAATGAAATCAGTTGGAAATGAGTGAATTTGAACTGCATTCAGAGCTGAATTACTCACTGATAATTCATCACACAATAATTAATTCACAGTGATAGGGTAAGTATGGCAGTTTAATATGAAATGTGTATTGTTTCTGTAGGTTACTCTGATCCTGAGATATGAAGCTAGGAATACTGGCATGTAACTACCTGTAAAGTGCAGATCTGTGGCTGTAAGAATTAAACCAAACTAAAGGGGTCTATATCAGCATTTAGCCTAAGACAAAACAATGTCATAGTTAATGCAAGTAATAATAAATATAGATGAAAAATGCACAATGAACTTATTCAACAGCTACTGTGAAACTATATGACATTTACCCAAGTGCATAAACACGTTCTTTTCCCAAAAAAATGGAGGCGCATCCTGCAGCAGCACACCCACACATTTATACCAACTGAGTATTCCAGATCCACTAATGTGTTTATAACGGTCTTATGGACTGCACCCTAATAAAAAACAAACAAACAAAGCTAATGGCCAGCTGAGAAAGTGCCATAATTGTATACCTAAATTAGCTGCTGCTCAGTGACCAGACTGGAGAAAGTCCACTCCTTCACTAAAAGCAGAGTGAGTTCAGGCAATGTGGGAACAGTTCAGTTAAATGTTAAAGCTGATGTTTTTTCAAATGTTATATAACTGCCTTTGGTTTTAAAATGAGTGGTGTCCCATTTTATCTCTTTAATTGTCCCACTCAGTCTGAATGCCGTGTGAAACGAAGGAGGTCAGATCCTCGTTAAGCAGATGACAAATTTCAGCATAGACACATACACAGCGAAAATGCACTGGGTGCCAGATATTTACTAAAATGCCTCTTGCTATATGATTTTACCCTACACAGCAAATTTGCCAGTGTTAACCCGACACTGTGAGTGTTCAATTTTATCATTAAGAGTGTTAATTTAACAGTAACAGTACTGATGTAACACTGGCAAATTTGTTGTGTGCACATATGTTTAATCTGTGAGTGCCCAAAGAATTGCTTGTAAAATGGGGTGACCACTGATGTTTTATAAGAAAATAATGGAGGTGTCAAAGATTGATGCTTTACAGTGTAAATGTCTGTTCAAAATCTAGTCTCATTTTCCCAAATGCACCTCAAAGATGATTCTTAAATGGTTGTGTTTTTTTTTTACTGTCTGGGTTGGGTTTCCCAAAAGCATGCTGGTAGGAATATACATCACAATGAAAACTCTACTACTTAAGAGGATCTGATGCTGAGGCCTGAGCACTTGTCAATTTACACAATGAAAGAAATGAACCAACATTTCAGTAATTTAACCTTACCCCTAAAATAGTACATTATTGAAACACACAGATACACATTAATGAATTCGCACACTAGAGGGCAGTGAGCACACATGCCAGGAGTGGTGGGCAGCCCTATCCACAGTGCCCAGAGAGCAGCTTAATGCCTTGCTCACTTCAGTCATGTCCTGCTAGTTCAGGGAATCAAACCAGAGAAACGATGGGAGATGATATTCAATTCATGCACTGCCATTACCTCCAAAAATGCTAAAATATTAGTGGATGATGAGCAATCTTAATATTGATATTTTGGTTTTGAAATGAGCACCATAACAGGTATGCAGGCTCCAGGCTCCAGTACAAAAGGTCCTGCCTAAATCATTGGAATTTGTGTGTTGATTGCTGTGCAGCACCTGAGGTTGATCACTGACTTGAACTTCCCAAAGTACAGTCAATTCATAGATGATCAATTCTGATATATTGATCAGGCTGATAACCTGAGGTTATTTTTACGGCTTGATTTACAGAAGATAAAAAAACAAAAGCATCTTTACTGACACGGGAGAGTGCAGTCCTTAAAAATGACTGCTATTGCATATTTAGACGAAACTCTGCTGACATTGGCTGGGTGTTTCCCAGAAGGGCATGGGCTCACTGTGGCGTGAGTTTGGGCGTGTGGTGTTACCTGCTTCCTAAGTGGGCCTCATTGTTGAACAGCCCACCTTACACCTACATGGGTCTTATGTAGGATCCAATGTGCTGTTCACAACCCAGTTGTGGCCCATCTTTAACCTCTCCTCATCCCATCCCTGACCCTGGTGGACACTGATGTAAGGGGTCAAAATACAACCCAGGGACCAAACTCTCAGGGTTCCATACAGATCCCACATGACTGTGCTACCTGGCTTGTAATAATCAGATTATGGAGATATCACATACGCATCACAGACAATATTACGGCTGGGGCAGGTATATGCAGGGCATAGTAGTGTTAGTAAATAACTAAAGTTACTAAATGTTATCTTTTTTTACCAGCCATGGTCTGATTACTAAAAAATATAAAAAAAAATGTAATAATATTTATAATAATAATAATAATAATAATAATAATAATAATTAAATACTACTACTACTACTACTAATAATAATAATAATAAATAATAAATAAAAATTATTATTATTATAATTAATACTTTTTTTTACATTTTGAATCTGAATCTGAGCCCAAATTCATTAAGAAGGGTCCGAAGCTCTGCTCCAACATGACTTATACAGTCCGGCTGTTCTTACACGGTCTTTCTGAGACTTCTGTTTGGAGATAGAAGGTTTTTGCATGACAACCCACTGCATTTCAGCCGAATGAACGTTCTGCCCATGTTCAACCAACCGCAGCCAATTCTGGATTTCGAAAAGTGAATTTTAACGTTGTGCCAACGTTGTTTCAGCGTTTCTTCGAACTAGTTCAGGGTTTAATAACGTGCTTTTAATGCAACGTTGACTGAAATGTTGTGTCAACGTTGTCATGAGCCGAAACCTGAGAGCGGCCGGGGTGTGAGGGGTTAACGGAGTGTGAGAGTGTTTACTTTATATGGTGTCTCTCTGAAAACACCTCCATTCACTCCAGCACGTGCGCTCAGGGTGGGCTTCTGCCAGCAGGCTGCTCGACCCCCGCGCCTCAGCCGAGCGGTGGAGGGGCTGGAGAGAGGGGAGGGCAGAAGAGAGCGGGCTCTGCGCGCCGGGGGAAGAGAAGGAAAGGAGAAGAGAGGAGCGCGGCGGCGGACGGCGAGCGGCCGCAGGGATGTACACCAAACACAGACAGAAAGACGGACACGGCGCTCCGGACAGCCCCGCGACTCTGCTCCTGACCGCGCTGCTGCT
Source organism: Acestrorhynchus altus (assembly GCA_034509495.1). NCBI lineage: Eukaryota > Metazoa > Chordata > Actinopteri > Characiformes > Acestrorhynchidae > Acestrorhynchus > Acestrorhynchus altus. The sequence continues at coordinate 3,866,749 of JAVGWO010000027.1, read as the reverse complement.
CAGCGGCTTACTGCACACAGCGCACGGACAGCCGCACGGAGGTGAGAGAGAGGGGGAAGAGACAGGGAGAGGAGAGAGAGAGGGGGAAAAGAAAGATAAGAGAGAGAAGAGAGGGAGAAGACAGAGAGAGGAGAGAGGGAGAAGACAGAGAGAGGAGAGGGAAAGTTGCCCGGTTTAACGCGGAGCGCCCGCCTGCGCGCAACAGATGGAGAAGTTTAGTCCTGGGGGAGAAAGCAGAAGAGTGTGTTCATGTGCTTTATCACACCGTAGACACTCTCCAGTGTGTTATAGTGCTTCCTTACACTGTAGACACTCTTCAGCGTGTTTGTTACTGAGGTTTATTACACTGTAGACACTCTCCAGTGTGTGTTATAGTGCTTCATTACACTGTTGACACTCTCCTGTGTCTGTTATAGTGCTTTTTTACGTAGTAGACACTCTCCAGTGTGTGTTATAGTGTTTAATTACAATGTAGACACTCTTCAGTGTGTGTTACAGTGCTTTATTACACTGTAGACACTCTCCAGTGTGTGTTATAGTGTTTAATTACACTGTAGACACTCTCCGGTGTGTGTTACAGTGTTTTGTTACATTGTAGACACTCTTCAGTGTGTGTTAGTCTTTTACTACACCGTAGACACTCTCCAGTGTGTGTTCTAGTGCTTTATTACACTGTAGACACTCTCCAATGTGTGTTATAGAGCTTTATTACACTGTTGACACTCTTCAGTTTGTGTTATTGAGCTTTATTACAATGTAGACACTCTCCTATTTGTGTTACAGTGTTCTATGACACTGTAGACACTCTCCAGTGTGTTATAGTGCTTTATTACACTGTAGACACTCTCCTATTTGTGTTACAATGTTCTTTGACACTGTAGACACTCTCCAGTGTGTTATAGTGCTTTATTACACTGTAGACACTCTCCAGTGTGTTATAGTGCTTTATTACACTGTAGACACTCTCTAGTTTGTTATTGAGCTTTTTCACACCGTAGACACTCTCCAGTGTGTGTTATAGGGCTTTTTTTACACTGTAAACACTCTCCAGTGTGTGTTATAGTGATTTGTACACTGTAGACACTCTCCAGTGTGTTATAATATTTTATTACATTGTATACACTGTCCGGAGGGTGTTATAGTGCTTTTTTACACTGTAGACACTCTCCAGTGTGTGTTATAATGATTTTTACGCTGTAGACACTCTCCAGTGTGTGCTAATCCCATAAAAGGACTGGTGTTGATATACGTTGACAAGGGAAGACGTGGGCTGGTGTGTTCTTATTCTGGGAGCTCTGTTATTGTAAAAAAAAATTCTGTGAGAAAGATTGTGGATTCCTTTTGCTACTGTTTTACAGGGTAGTGTTTAACACATCCCGTTGCAGAAATCAGTCAGAAGTCTGACCGATTTACACCGATTCACTTTGAAGGACTGTCTCACACTCAAATCTAACCCCTCCCCTCTTATAGTTCTGAGGAGTCTTGCTTTTGATGTTTTTACATTAGGAGCCAGTTGGTTAAAGAAACTGTCACACAAGCTGTATGGGAGCTGTTTGTGAATGCACTGGACTATTTCTTCAAGTTACAAAATGTAAAGGATCTATATGAACTCCACTTTCTCCATCAGTCTGAAGAACCTGTTTACCTTCATTAACTTTATAGGTTTTTTAACTTTAGCCTTAATGCTACCTCCAACTCATTGACTAATGACTACTCTTTCCTGTAGCTGTAAAATGTACTTTACGCTGTAAATTGAGTTGAGTTGCTTTCTAGCTTTCTAGGATTGTTTTGTAATGCTCACTAATGTAGAAGATAAAATAAAAATAAAAACATAAATAAAGGGAATTACAGGTAAATACTGGTACAGTACAACATTTCTGATAAATGTTGAAATGTAATTCCAAAGAAATTTCAATATTTAATAGTAGAAGGTCACAAATGTGGCTATGCTAAATTGCCCTGGTCTCCTGATTTAGTCTGAACAATGCTGATCACTTATTTTAAGCTTTATAACCATTTGCTTATTTTATGGGACGTTTATGTAGTTTATTCACCAAAACATTAGGAAAGTATTTATAGGAGACACATGCCAGATATTGTTATTTTAAAGAGGCTACTCAAATATGTCTTGAGGTGTAAAAATTAAGAGAATTCAAATATTTGTATGACTGTTACCATGTTTTGATCAAAAAGGTACTTGTGCCTACAATTTAGATTTTTTTTATATGGAACTAAAAACACTTTACATCTCAGAAACATCTGAGTTATTTGGAAACACTTCACAGGGAAAACAAAAAAAATTCATGCAACTATTTCTTCTTCTAATTTAGAAAATGACTTCTGGCTCTACATTTGGAAAGTTACTCCTCAGCTAGGTTTTTCAACTTGGGCCTTACCCTTACCTCCAACATTGTAGATTCTGATAGAGAATCTAACACTTATTTGTAGAGTATCAAAATGTGGCAAGGGCTGGGTGATTTATTGATATTTATACCTATATATGCACACATTCATACAATAATGCCTCAGGCCATGTATTAGACCCATCTTGCATTTTAAATATCATTGTTTACAAACCAAACAGCGTCTGTCCAGTTTTTATTAGCATTGATGTAGCATTATGAAGCTTAGCAGTACACCATTCAGAAATTAGATATCCAAAATGTACTGTAACTAAATGTTCATCAATAAAACGTTATTCTCATAATATTGCTTCAAAGTAGCTTTTTTTGTAGCAGCTGATGACCCAGCCCTGAAAATCCTTCTTTTTGAAAAAATCAAATTAAGGTCAGAGTCATCACATAGTAATGAAAGAGCTGGTAATCTTGTATTTAAAGTGCAGAAATAAACCCAATTACAGATTTTCAGAGCTTTGCTATTACTGTACAATCCCAAAAGAAATGCACAACAGTGAAAGATGAAATCTGCTACAGGTTTTATTAGTACTAAGTTTAATAAAACAGTCAGTTTTTCATGTTTATATCTGAAATCCATTTTATGTCTCCATTCCACAATTCTGTTTGTGTTTCTCACATTGTGTCAAAATCCTTGGGCCTAATTCGAGTGTCTTGATGGATTGATCTGGTGACTAGTGGTAATCCCTCAAATCACATTATTGAGCAGGTGTCGTTCTCTATACCAAATGTTCAGCAACAGAATTATTCAATCCGAAAGTGGCAAAAATAAATAAATAAATAAAACTTTAATTCTGCTTTTGTTTTCAAGTGAAAAGACTGGTGAACATTTTTGATGACATGATCAAATCACAACCTGCATAGAGTGAGACTTTGTTAATACAGTAAACATGTCAACTGTCTGAAAGCAATTTAAAGTGTCAGAGACTGCCCCAAGAATGGGCGGTATCAGACGCTGTCCTTGCCAAGAAGGGGTACAAAGTCTGTTTGTTGTTCGTTGTTGGTTGTGCTAAAAATATTCAGTATTCAATAGATATTTTTCAATTGTAGTTTTATACTTTTTTCAGTAAAAAATAGCCATTTTTGGTGGAAAACTTGCAAATAAAAATGGTGGTATTTGGCTTTTCATTTAGTTTGATCTTTTAATTTGCCAGAAAGTTTACTTTGGTGAATCCCTAATGGATATGATTCTAACTTGAAAGATTTGTAGGTTGTCCTCTGGCTTTTATGACTACCTCACACAACATTATCATATTTTATGTTTTCTTAAAGTGAACTTCTTCACAGTGTATCCATAAATACTTCACTGCTTTCCACCAACACATTTGCTGTCAGTGCAGTTCAAATCTAGTGATTGTTCTGTTCATGACATCACCTAAACTTATCCACTCCTCAACTCTATCCATCACTTGAATGGTTCAACATTTTGTATGGTCTTGATGTCACATCAAGTCATTTTTTTGTGGTTCTCCGTCAAAAAAGAAGAAACAGGTGCCAACAAATCCAACACAGCTGCAAAACATCAGATGACGTGTATCTAAGCAATTTGTTTGACTGCCACTTTAGACAGATAGACAGATTCTGTGTGGATCAGTGGGGAATGTGGGGTATTGCAGATGTGTGTGAAGAACATGTGCAAAAGATATACTCATGAAGAAAATAGTGCTGTATGTTATATGGGGAATTTTTGGAAACAGAATTGTTCGTTTTGAGAGGCTGGGGGAAATGTAGCATGCTGGGAAGAAGAACTGTGGAGTGTAATGACATTTGGCTGAAAAGATCTCCAGTAGCGCATCCTAGAGTAGGCCTAATTATTTTTCCTTCATATATTTGTAAGAAAGTGAGTTAAAAATGATAACATAATTTTTTTAAAAACTTCATAGCATAGCACAACTAAAAGCTTCAGCGTATGTTTTTGCATTCTACGATTGTAGCAACAAGTCTTTTTTGCTGTAAGTTTCTTGACTAGCTGTGTAACATTTGTGTCCAGGATTTTAGTTGAATCAAGTTGTTTATCCACCTGTGCAGTGATTGCTGTGTTACTGGCTATCACACAACCCAAATAACACATTCTCTTCCACACTTAACAGTTGGAAAGGTGTTCTTTTCACCAAATGCTGCTCGTCCAAATGGTTCCATTTAAATTTCAAAACTTTCTTGCAGTTCCTGTGCTGCTTATGCTTTGCCTTTTGCTTTTTTGCAGTTCTTGATTTAAACAGTTCCCTTGAACTGCCATTTCTAAATGACATTTCAGACAGCAAAAATTGCAAACCTAAAGTGCTTTAATTTCCTTTTAGTAGCCTTCAACTGCTTTTTAGGTAGGGCTGCAACAGTATGAGATTTTCATGGTAACCATCTCATAAAATATCACAATTTATTACTTCTTCTAACTATTATAATGACCAGTTTTAATGAGACGTTTATTTTGGTTAAACCGATACTTTAATGTTGTTAAAATTGAAATAATATTACAATGAAAGTACACTTTAAGGTCAAAAGGTTGTCCACAACTTTGGACATACAGTGTATATGTAAAAAGGCTTCTTTGTGAAAATACATAAATAAAGTAAATAAGAAAAATAAGGTCTTTTTAACTGAAAATAGTACGATTTTTTTTTTTCAATTCTTTATTCGGTTGCATTTGTTTTTAGTACCAGTATTAAGCAAATCTTCAGCCATCACACCATGGTATAGGTGGTAGGTTTTCAAACCATTATCATTGCTCAAACCATTATCAATATTGTGATTTTGTTCTGTTTTTCATTTTAAATGAATCAAATATGAAGTAAAAGTGGCCCAAAAAATCTTTCTGTTCTATTCTCTGATTCCCTCAGGGTCCTTTTTAGTTAGTTCAGTACAAATGCACATCCCGTCTCCCATATTCTGCACTGTACATGAGCCACAACTCGTCAAGATTTGACCTGGGACTGTGGGATTTGGGTTGAAGTCCTGCTCTCATTTTTGTCAGCGCACTTTTTAATGCATTTCTAACAAGGCTACAGATGTTATCCGTCAGCGCATGTGGACAACATCTCCAAAGCTCTCATAGAGTGGGGTTTTTTTTTGCATACAGTTACCTTGCCTGCTTTGCCTTGTGAGTGATCACAGCACCACTCCAAATTACATAACCCATTAGGAGCTCTGCCTCTGCTGCCTATTCAGATCAGTAAGAGACTACAAGAATGATATAAAGTTGATAATACGTTCATGCGTCATCATGATGGGGCTGTTGGATTTACACAAGAACTTGCTCTCAGGCTTGCTATGCTGTATCATTTTTAGAGGTCTGATTCACTGATTCGTTCAACCCTAGTCCTTCCTGCTCGCAAACTCTGCTATTCTTGAGCAAGAAGGAATTTTAAAATAGGAAGTGCTCTTGTCCGTTGGACTGATTAGGGGGACTATGCTGGACTATACACTGACATAAGAGTTCACATACTTAAACGAAGAGTGAGAAAGCCATTAGTGAGTGGGTTTAAAATTAGCCAGAGACGATTTGTTCTCTGTATTCCACTGGCAACAAAACACATTCATAAAAATTGCTCAGGTTCATTCCTTTCCTATTTATATAGAATATTTTTGCAGTATTATTGAGCAGAACAGAACAGTCAGGCTTTTTCAGCAGCTTTCCCATGGAGCCCATTGCTCTGCATAGCCGCTTCAGATAGTTATGGTGCCATTACTCATTTATATGCCTTATGTTTATGCGATGAGAGGCAAGATAGATGACTTTTGGGGTTTCATCAGTATGTCTAAAAAGCCCCTAATTTCTGGAATGTTCCATTAGCCACTGGCCTATGGTGCTTTTGTCTCAAGATAATGAGTGAACATAAACCCTCTCAGATATTAGATGTGGTGCACATGCCTTTTGAGGGCTGTTAAGAGCAGTGTGGTCTAAGCACTATCATAACAGTGTTCTTTTTTTTATTTTGCGCCTAATCATCCAGCATCTGCTTTGTTTATCCATTTGAAGTTTTATGACTGTTCCATTTTGGGGTTGGATTCCTTTAGCTTTCAAAAACAATTAAAAGTCATTATTACAATCCTGTGCACTGGATTTATTATTTGAATAACAGCTAATAGAATTCCTTCACACAGATGGGCATGCAGACTGCTGTAATGTTGTATTTGGTAGCCACTGAAGAGGAATATTGAAACATGCCTGAGCCAGACTGGATTATGAAGAAACTGATGGTGTACTTGCGCTGTAACTCTGGAAGGAAGTGAGTGAGAAAAAAATGAAAAACAGATAAATACACAGATAGAGAAAGACAGTAAAATAGGGTGCAGGGGAAAGCACAGAGAGTGAAGAAGTGAGATGAAAGAGGGAAATTGGATGAATTTAGGGTATTATTCGTTTGTGAAGGTGCTGCAGCTGTGTTAGTGTGGTTTTGTGAGCTGTCAGTGTGGAGTCTGGTCCCTGGGGCGCTTTGAGATTGCTCTCACTTTAAACGGCACCCTGGAAACAGCGATAGAAACAGCTTCATTCAGGCCATCCCCTAGCGCTCCTGTAGCAAACCCAATTCAAGGCCATCCTCTCGCATTGCTGCACCAAACCTCATCCAAACCTCCATCTCACTCTGTCGGACCAACCTCATTCCGAAAAACGAAACCACACAGAGGTTACATTTAGCACCATACCCACACCACATCATCTATCATTACCACACCCCTATCTTTAACCGTCTGATGTTGACAGGTATTAGTGTTGTGCTTGCATGTCCTACAATAGGTACATGCAAAGATTCAGAGATTTCAGTGTCGGTTGTATTAAGCCAGTGTGCCATAAATGAATGTACATCACTATTAGTTTGGGACTCACATACCACACAAAAAAACTGCTATTCCACAGTTTGTTCCGTTAGGTCTGACCTTGTAGTTTAATTGAATGTGAGACACTGTATGAGTGCCAATAAAATGGCAATCTGACCTAGTCTCTTTTACTATCACTCTGCCTTGTTCGGCTGTAACCTATCAACGACCATCAGGCCTTAAAAGCAGCAGATGACTTTAAAATTACATGTAGTAAGCCTGTTACTTGAAAAAAAAATATATAACAAATAACACCTTGTCCTCACAACATGTGACAGCAACAGAATGAAAACACTTCTGTTATCAGCAATGAAGCGCACTGGTTTTAAATGTTCCACTTCACCCTGTACTACACCAGTCACATTACAGAATAAAAACATGGTAATACTTGCCAGAATGGAAGTAAATATTGAGATAGAGATCCTCTATATTTTAAGGATATTAACAGAGAGGAAGCAGTCAGTTAGGCAATGCTAGAGCACTGGAAGTTTCATATCTCACAATGTAACACTAACTCATAGTACTGCATATGAGCTGTGTGCATATGCACTGTGTACAGAATGCTCCTTACATTAAATTGCAGTGGTTTGATATGAAATATACTCAGTCGTGACTGTAAGGCTGAAGGCTGGGTTACATGAACTGCTTCTCTGACTGCTGGACAGCTGAGCATGTTTGGAGGAAAACACTAAATGACAGTTCTGTTACATCTGCTAACAGATGGCTAGTATCACACTGAGAAATTAACAGGGTAGAGGGAGGGTAAATATATCCATATATATAGAGAGAAGCCAGTTCTGTAGGACTACTGGCCACAGTTGGATGTGGTATCACAGAGGACTTCAACCAACTCTTAGATACCTGCAACACTCAAGAGTTCTCCATTTAAATCTTTTTCCATGACTGGATCCAAGAGCGCCAGCACGTTGAGCTGGCTTTATATAAGACAATATATAATACAATATATGGACAAAAGTATTGGATGGAATGTATATCATTCATTGTCATTAAAGGTATTAAAAAGAGTATGCCCTACTTTTGTTGGAGAAACTGTCTCTACTGTCCAAGGAAGGCTTTCTACTAGAATACGGAACATTGCTGTGAGGATTTTATTGCATTCAGTGAAAAGAACTTCCAAACTCTTCCCAAAAGTATTGGATGGAATGCCATTATTTTAAAGAACACCAGAAAATGAAAACTGGCTAAAAAGGATATAAAGTTTTTACATGACAATGCAGAAATATACTCAGAGCTCTCTGTGACAACCTAGGGTTCATTTTCATATTGCAGCCTTTTGCAATATCAGTGTTACGCAGGCCAATATTATGAAAACGACCAACAGATGCCCTACTGTGCAGCTCTGATTCTGTATTAGTTCCCCTTTTCAAGCAAATTACTCCCTCAAGCTCCATGAACTGTTCAGATTGGAAACACAGCTTTTTCTTGTGCAACAGGAAGGTGAGGTGGTTGTTTTGCAGACAGAAAGTTTTGCCTTATCTGAGAGGATATTGAAAAGGAAGTGAAGAGCTGTTGATATTTGACTGTTAAAAGAGCTTGAATTGCCCCACACCCTTCTGCACACCAACCCCCCCCCAACACCGAAGTAATGATGAAGGGATCTAAGAGGGAGTGGAGTGCTACAATCGCCTTATCCATTTATCTCATTGCTCTGTAATGAAGTCTGTGTAGATGATCAATAGGTAATCATAACTGCACACTTGCTTTTATATATTTAATGAGTTTTCATTGGAGAAAGCAGAGTACTTGTGCTTTGGGAGCCTTTCATTTCATCTGCTTGTTCATTTGCGATGAAATATACATTACGTGGACATAAGTATTGGGACACCTGTCCTTTCATTATTTCTTCTGAAACCAATGCTATTAAAAAGAGTTTATCCAGAGTATCTGTCTCTACTGTCCAGGAAAGACTGTGGATCATTTTTATTAGATTTAATTGGAGGATTTGATTGCATTCAGTGACAAGAGCATTAGTGAGGTCAAGATTTTGTGTGATCACACCCACCCCATCCCCAAAGTCCCAAGTCATTCCAAAAGTGCTGGTTGGAGCACCTCATTGCAGAGAACCCAGTTTCACTGATCCACTTCTCAATGCTGGGGAGGCTTTATGCCCCTCTAGCCCATACCTGACATTAGGCATGTTGCCAACACTTTCATGTTTATCTGCTCCAGAGTGTCGACTCTACAAGTACCTCTCTACATGGACTGGATAAGCTGTGTGTGCAGTTGCACATCTGTGTCAGCAATGGGTGTAACTGAGGGTGTGTTTATATTTAGTTTAGGTGTAAGGTGCTGCAACTTATAGTCCAAAATTTGATCCAACCTAAAAGGTGTTCTTGATCCGGATGAGTTGAACCATGGGCCGGTTCATTTGCAGTGTAAAAACACTTTTTTTGATGGTTTGGACCTTTGGACCATTTACAGGAGGCTATTGTCACTCACTAAAAAATAGAAGATGAAAAGAACCACTGTTGCTGAGATTTAACTCACATGCAGAGGCATCACGCAGCAGTATGGGTTTAAAGACAACTCCGATCTGAAAGAATCCGATCTGCTAGACTCTGCTGCATGACATGCATGTACTTGCAAGGGGGGCAGGTTTCACCACACTGATATCATTCTAGCATCAGATGCACACCCCTCTACAGTCCAATCATTGTCAAATATAGGGAGGTGTAGCCCACCTAAGTGATGATGACAGGATGTTGTTTAGTGCATTTCTTAACTGTGAATGTGTGAAACCAGGACTAACTACTAACTACAGGACTAATAACTAAAGTATACAATTTAACAAAAATAAAGAACCTTGTTTGAAACCTTGGTCCAGACTGTCAGGTGTGAAAATGGCTGAATGCATTCATTAGAAACATTTGGTCATAGTCTATTTTATAAAGTCAACACTAGTTCAGTTATACTTGGTGGTGTTTATAAGATGCTTCTTTCTGATTGTGCTTTCCTAAGCGCTGACCTACATTTTTAGATGCTAATATTTTTCCCTCATAGTCTGAATCAGGAAATTAAAAAATTCCCACTATTAATTCACTGTAATTCTGACTGCTGAACATTTGGTTCTTCTGCTTGGCACATAGACAGCTCTTTGGGAAGAGACAGGAATGATTTCAGATGGGAAATGTGACATGTTAATTATTATTGCTATAACATACACGTTCCCCAGTGTATTATGTCATAGATATTGCACTTACTTCTCACCAAAGCAGGCCTAAAACTACATCCATGACCTTATAGTGCACACCATGGGCTACTTTATTTGCAGTGCTTTATATACACTTTCCTCAGTGTATATAGTGTCATAGATATTGCACTTATCTCTCATCACAGCAGGCTTAAAACTATAGTTAAAAAAATTACTGTGTCGAAACAGTTTACAAGGACCTCCAACATCTCACACTTGGTCAAAAAAGCCCAACAAACACATTTCTTCCTCAGGAAGCTCTAACAGCGCCAACTCCCACAGAAACTGTTGTTGAATTTCTACAGGATCTCCACTGAAAGTACCCTAACCAACTGTGTCACAGTGTGGTATACCAGCTGCATGGCCGCCAAGCAAAAGGATCTGCATGGTGTGGTGATGGCGCCACAGCGCATTGTTGGAATAGGACTTCCCAGCACTAATTATGCTAGCTGACTGGGAATGAAAGCCAATAGCATTTTCAAAAACATCACATGACCTGGTCATTCCCTGTTTGAACCTCTGCTGTCAGGCAAAGGTTCATGAGAATAAGATCTTGCTTCAGTCGACTGGGGAACAGCTTTTTTTCCAGTGCTGTGGCCTCCATCACAGCCCAACCAAAGACCTTGCTGCAAGGACTATGAGCACACATATGCACATCAAGGACTGTAGCACACGCACGCACGCACGCACGCACGCACACACACACACACACACACACAAAGAGGTCTAAAAGATATATTTGAACTAAGTCAGACCAACTCCAATATGGCAGATCATGTGGGGTGGTCCCGGTATGCAGTGGTCAGTACCTACCTCTAAAGTGCTTGAAGGACAGCCGGTGAAACAGCAACAGGGTCATGGGTGCCCAAGGTTCATTATTACACATGGAGAGCAAAAGCTAACAAAACCATCTGGTCCAATGTCACAGAACAACTACTGTAGGAGTAACCAGTACCAGTATTTATTTATAACAACTCAAACACAGCATACTGGTTAGGCAAATAGTAAATGTGTCTAAGCAATGTATATTTTTAATAATGAACATTAGAATAGGGTCTCTTTCTGATGGTGAAGTAAAGTCTTCATACTTTGTTTCTATTGGTGACTTTTATTTTGACGCAATCTGGCAGGACCCGCCTCACAGTGTTTTCAGCATCTGATTGGCTCTTTTGTTGAAGGGTGGAACAGATGCCATGTTGAGTATTTTGGCTGTGTAATAGTCTTATCCACATACTCCATTTATTCTTTATGTTTTCACTGCAAATGAATTTGTACTGTAAGTCTAGGCTATACAGTATTCGGTTGTTGTTATGGCTGATTATGTGTAGTGTAGTTTATGTTTGAGAGACACTGGATGATATCTTTTTGTTTGGGCTATATAAGAAGACGAACAAACTGACCCTCACTGAGAAAACAGAGAGAGAAAGAGAATAATCATCTTTCTTATAGACGAAGGATCTCTGAATTTTGCCCCAGCCATGTAATTGAAAATCCTGGGCAGAGGAGCGAGACCCCTTTAAAGATTCCCAGTGGAAAGTGGGGCACAATTGAATGCCCAGGGGACTGTGGATATGTCAACCAGAGAAAGGTCATTCTTTCAGACTTTCTCTGTTTGGCTAGCGGTTAACCCCAATCCTGCTTTGGCCTTCTCTAAAATGTCCCTTTCCCTTCTCTCTCTCTCTCTCTCTCTCTCTCTCTCTCTCTCTCTCTCTCTCTATCTCCGTCACTCTGTTTTTGTTGATGGTGCTATGGCATGTATTAGTTCATGACTAATCCTTCTCTTAAACCCATTACGTTTGGTAAATGGTTTTCTCAGCGGAGGTCAGATATGATGATGGTCTCGGTCTCTCTCTCTCTCTCTCTCTCTCTCTCTCTCTCTCTCTCTCTCTCTGTTTGTGTGTGTGCAAGCATTGTTCGGCAAGCAACAGGTCTCACTGTGGCATGGCCACATGCTTTGTGTGTAGTGCTGAAAAAAAGCTATGAGCAAAATACACCTGAACTATATTTGTGAGCGTGATCGTGGTACGTCATGATTGACAGCTTACAGTGAGTTTAGAGGGTGTACAGAACAGATGAAAGGAGAGATGTGTAGCATCAGAAGAATAAAGAGATGAAAAGAACCTAAAGAGAATGTGGATCTGAGAGAGACTCTTCCACTCCCCCTCTCTCTGATCAATTCCATCGCTTCCTTTTTAGTCGCCGAGGTATTTCATCAACTCAGGCCATAAATGGATACTGCAAGGACGGTAATGATCTTATTTTTCCACATTTGTGCTTGGTGACAGCCCTGGGTGAAGAGCTGTTATGGACAGATAAGCCCGAGTTCAAGCAGGGAGGGGGAACGCTTATGTGTTTCTCTTGGCAGTATGAGTCTCCCATTAAACATGGCTGTCACAGGGAGACAGAGAAAGAGCGGGAGAGAAAGAGATTTCTTGGCCCGTGGTAACCTGAACTCACCTTCATCTTCTAAAGAAATCTTGGAGTAGTTATTGATATTCAGAATGCCTTCCCAAGAATACCTGATTCAGCCACACTGTTGTTGGAATCCCTAGGTTTGGATGTTGAGCTTCAGTGTCTTCAGCTTAAGCCGAGACATGTTTAAAGTCCAAAGACCCAAAGATGACATTTGTGATCTATGCAGTGATTCATGTTGTTGAGTATTCCCCCCTAATTGCCTGCGATTAATGGAAAGCAAAAGTTTGACCCATTGACCACAATTAAATTTCACTTTAGAGCTGATGAGTCTAATAGCCAGTCTAAGCCAATTAGGCTTTGTCATGAGCAATATGGATGAGTCTGACCTTAGTATGTGGTGATTTCCAGAAAAATGAGTCCTATTAACCTAATGTATTCCTGTGTGCTGCAAAACATGGTGTATGTGTACAGAGAGATGTAGCAGCGATTTTATGATGATAATATGACAGATAGATTGTAAAGAGACAAGTCCTGCTTAAATATCCCAGTGAATATGAATACATGCAAATGGTAAAAATGTATTTAAATGCAAATTGAATGTCAGAAAATGTCCTGTCTATGAAGTCATGGGTGTCTTTGTTTCAGCAGGAAAGGACCAAGGGCAAAGAGTGAAGGCCCACTGGCTGATACACACAACGGTACAAAAAGATTCAGGAGCACCTATGCAGGTAAGGATTACACTCTTGATCAGTCAAGCAGCAGCTGTTTAATTAACAGGTCTATACCACATAAAACTGAGTTTTCTTCGCTTTTTAGAATAAAAGAGTTTAATGTACAGGTTTCCTGTGCATCATGGAAGATGTGGAAAACTGCTGTCCAACTGGACAGAGATCCTTGTGCAGCTTGACCAAAGCTCCATCAAAGCTGAACCAGCATTCTGGCTATTCATCAATGTATTATCAACATGATTCTAAATACTGGATAACAATACTTTTTCACTTTACTAGCACTGTCTCTCCAAACACATAGTTACAGATATGAAATGATGAAAAGAAGCAAGGTTTGGCGAGACTCTGATTGGTCATTCCAGCTAAGTCATCAGTGGGGGAACTCTGGTGTAGTGTGTAGATACTACGAATAAAACAGACCATCCACCCCTTAGTTTAAATGATCTGTCAACCTGTTTTGAATGGAGTTTTTAGAGAACACATTCACTTGTTATCCACGTTATCCACCTTATTTTGCCACACCCACTTTGATGAGTTTGTTTCTTCTGCTTTTGTGTAGAATCTAGGATGCAGCATGAATCCTAGAAAATGAGCCCTTTAAGTGTTTCTTTCATTGACCAAACATGTTTATGTTCTTGTGTCAACATTTACTTTAAACTTCTGTATTTTTAATATATAGGTGTATTCCAGAAACCAGGACTTTTATCATAGTTCTTCTTTTGTATTATGGGCATAAAGCAGCAGTAGTCTCTTTGCAAAAAGCCTGTTCCTTGTTCTGCTGTTGCTTTCTCTTTCTCCAGAATTGAACACATATATCTCTTCTGCTTTTTTTCTAAGTTTTTTTTCCCTTCATAGAAAAACAGATGTGATTACTGTTTCCTGTGAGAAATGGGCTTCCTGCACACAGTCAAATCTATAGGCCAGCAAGCTGTTTCAAGACAAAAGATGGCTAAGACATCCTGAACACTGGTCACAATTTCTTTTGTGAATAGTTAAGTGAGTGTGAACTGGAATCCAAAAGACAAAAAATGAAGATTTATTTAATTAAATTTCTTTAATTATTTAAAACAAAGGAAGATTCTGGAAGCAAATTACACTGTCTGTAAAAATCCATAGATGAAAATAATGGCCTTTTCTTGTGTGTAATGATCCTAACACACCCTGAAACCCACAAAGGCCTGACTACCTGACCAGGTGCAGCTGAAGGTTTTGCCATTGCCCAGGTCCTCGACCTAAACATTATAAAAAAATCAGTTTATAGACATTGAAACAGCGATGTAGCAAGACAACCCAAGAATCTTACAGAACCAGAAAGAAGTCTTTTTCAAGGAAGAATAGGAGACAACTCTCAAACGGTAAAGGAAAAACTCTTAGCTGGCTACATAATGCATTTACAAGCTGTGATACTTGCCACAGGGGCTGTTAATGTATGTTAAAATATGCAGAGCGCCCAAAGGTTTGCTTTTTTGTTATTTTGAAACAAAAAAAGATGGAAATAAAAAAGAAATATTATGCTAGATCTGTCATGTGAATCTTACCTCACTTATTAACATATCCACTAGCATAGATCGTGTGAACTTTACCCACTTGTGACCAACTTGGCGTGACGCGAATCTCCAAACAGAATAGAAATGTCAGACTAAAGAAAGACCATGACAGACAAAATGGATGCGCATGAAAACACTTTTTTTACACACATCTTCATTAATTGCACAGAACAGGTGACATTCACATGGGGGTGTGGATGCCATTCAGTATTGAATTCTGCATGTGGGTGTTCATGTACTTGTATAGCACTGCTGGGATGAATAAAAAAGAGGTGGTTTGGCGCACCGCTTACCAATGCCACTTTGTGTGGTCAGCCTGGCTTTTTTAGCCTAGCTCCATAACTTGGAGTAGGTGTGACCCAGATGTTGATGGAACCAATGTGTGCTGGTATGGAGGTTTATTAAAGTAAACATGAAAGGCTGCAGATCTGCTGCTTAATCAATCGTGTAAAGCAAATATATGTTTTGGCATTTGAAATGAATCACATGTATTTTTTTTTTTTTTTTTTTTTTTTTATTTCTAGCATTTATAGTCAATTAGCAGCAGGTTGACAGCTTCATTTGCAGGTGCCTGAGGCAGAGACTCCTGGAGTCACCATATTCAAAACTCTTAATAGTGTCTTGATATTAAAGGGGCCATAAAATGCCAAACTCTATTTTACTTGGCATAGTTAAATTATTAGAGTTTGGAAAATGGAATGGAAACACTCATTTCCTCCTTCAAAAGAAAACGGGCAATAACCTAAACAGGACTGGAAAAAAGACTCAAAACTGTTTCATAACAGTCTTAACACAAAGTTATGCCTATAAAATACACAGAAACCCAGCCCATTAGCGATAGCCCTAGTCAAGCTGGCAAGACAATAAAACGTGACAATGAGTTGAGGGAAATATGGTGTTCTTTCAGCATGATGTTTCAAAATTCATACATATACAAAAAAGGTCACCCCAATAAATACATAACACATATTTTACATTTGTACACAGATCATGATTTATAAGGAGCACCTGTCCATGGTGTGGCTGTTTTGTCATATACATGCATGCCAGCCTACAGCATGGTATAGGCTAAGATTAGGTTTTGGTAAGGTTAGGGTTAGGATTAGGGTAAGAGTTAGGTTAAGTTTAGGTTATGGTTAAGGTTGGAGTTAGGGTTAGGTTAAGTTTAGGTTATGGTTAAGGTTGGAGTTAGGGTTAGGTTAAGTTTAGGTTATGGTTAAGGTTGGAGTTAGGGTTAGGTTAAGTTTAGGTTATGGTTAAGGTTGGAGTTAGGGTTAGGTTAAGTTTAGGTTATGGTTAAGGTTGGAGTTAGGGTTAGGTTAAGTTAGGCTGACATTGAGCTGTGGGTTCAGGTAATGAAATTACACTGATAGTTTATAACAAATGTATAACAAAATATAACATGATTTATGTGTGTCTGTAAATTTTCCATTATTTTACCATAACTAGCGTTCTCTATTCCCATAATTCCCATAATAATAAGCTAAATCTGATGAAATGTGCTCCAGTAACAGCAACACCATGTTCTCCAGAAGTCACTGGTGTGTTAAATTGTTTTGCCAGCTTTGCAATTATGTACATTTTGGTAGAATAAATAGAAAGATTCAAGACTATCTGAACCACAGAATCATCAGAATTATGATGTTGTTAATAAATCGAAGTACAAATTTGATATTAAGTGAGCTACCACTGTTTCTCTTTACATTACCATCATAAGACTGGCAACCGCAACAAAAGACACATCAGTAAGCTTTATCAAATGAGGCTGAGTAGACAGCAGTGGAGCACATTGTAATAAGGTGGTGTTGGTATAAAAGGCCCTGTTCAGACTTCAGGTAAATTGTTTCTCAATTCAGGTCTGTTGAGCTGAGTGTCTTCACTGTTGTTTGCAAGTTCTCAGATTGGATTTGCATGTCTGCACTTCCAATACTATGGATTAAATGTGGTCATTGGACAGTGGAGATTGTGAGTGACACAAAGACACTTCCGATTTGACAGTCCAGAGGGTCCAGACTGAGATTTACATTTTAGTATTCCCATTTCAATCCACGGATCTGAGTCAAGGCTGACAAATGTCAACCTGGATACAATCTAGACTTGCTAAAATTGGAGTTATGTCAAAAACTTAATTGTGGGAGAAGGAATATACTCCAAACTCCTCCTCCTCAGTCCTATATATTCCTTCCACTTCTCGAGTCTCACTTGACCTTCACGTCAAACAATTCCGTACCCACCTCCACTCCATCTCCTTTCTTTTCTAAGGATCACCTCAGTAGTGGAAGTACCATGAAGCTGCTCCAAACTCCAGCCCAATAACCTTCTGAGTCGCCCTCCCCGTTCAGCCTTGCAGGCTTGGGCTGTACTAGCAAAATAGGATTTGGGCTGGCAGTCTTAATGTACCCTAATAATTTTAAGATTAGTAGTTGACTTTTATGTAATATAATTATATAATGTGAGGTGTATTAGCCTGTTTATAGCATTGATTTGCATTTTAATTAGTTAATGACTTAAAAATTTGGTATGGAAATTTGGTATTTGGAAGATAAATGCATTTGGAATGTTCCTTTACCTCAGGCCACAATAGCAGTGATTTTATTTCTCTCACAACAGAAATTGAGTTTAGACACAGAGCTCTTAGTATGGGAAGGTATATTGCACTGTGAGGAAACATGGAACAGAAAAATCCTACCCCTGCAGGAAGTCTGCTGACAAGACACTCAGTGTTATGTTAATTTTTCAATAGATTTTTTGTTGTGTATCAGTGATAAAACAACATTTATACAGAGCTTTTGGACTGCCAGGGTATGAAAAGGCTTTGATTTGAAAAGATCAGCCTTTTTCTTCACACAGCTCTGAAAAAAAATTCATATCTGTGTCACGTTAAGGCAAAAAATTGGATTTGTGCCACTTCAGCCCTTTATGTGATTGTAGCCAGAACCACATAATGTCCAATTCATGGGTTGAAATGGAAGTAGAAATGACTGTATGCAAGGGCTAGTTTCCAAGATAGGGATTTTGCATACTGCGATTCACCACTGGAATTCTTTTCAGTCTAGGCTTAGGAGACACTGACCCCAAATGTGTCAGCAATGGAAATGTAATGTAAACCCAAAGGAATGTAGTGAGGACCGTACCCAGTGTACTCAATGAAGAAATTAGAAAGCCTGTCTGAGTCGTCTGACTAGCAATGCGTTTCTGTAGCTGCTGGGTGGAAAAATATTGAGCGCAGGCCACACCTACCTTACTGTACTGGGTCCGGATCGAGGCCACCCAGCACTGCTGCTCATGGGAGTGCAGCAGGAAATCACAGTAACATCTGTTGTGTGCACTGCACTGGCAGAGCAACTGCCCGATCACACCCAATGCTTCCTTTTGTTGAATATTTTGACACTGTTCTACAAATATCATGTGTTCTGAGAAGTCATACAGTGTTCTGATTGCTAATTACCATGAAGCTCAGACACAGGATCACACAGGATATGTTATGTTGTCAGTTTTTCCAAAAAAGGCAATGTTTCAACTTTGCTAATAATAGCAATAGTCGTCAGTATTATTCACATTTCTTTGAATTGCACACTCTCTTTTTCTCTCTTTTCCCATGTCTGTCTATTGCTCTGTCTCTCTCTCCCTCTCACTCTGTCCGTTTTCCCCTCTCACAAGATCACTTCACAGTTGGCCTCTCTCTCTCTCTCTCTCTCTCTCTCTCTCTCTCTCTTACACACACTCACACTCACACACACACACACACAGATCAAGATTTTGGCCTCTTCACTGAACTTGTTGCTGTTCTGCTGATGAGGTAATGAGTCACGGAGCTGTTTGGAGTGGAACTGAATGTGTGTCATGCGGATGTAATTTTACACACACACACACACACACACACACACACACACACACACACACACACATACACACACTCTCTCTCTCTCTCCCACACACACATACACATACGAGCATGCTCCTCCCTGAGAATAGGGGCCAGGGAGCAGGCTGTCTGCCAGACTACTCAGAAACAGAAAACCGTTAGAGACTCGAAGAGAAAGAAGTGGCCTCCTGCTTCTCTTCTTTCCAGTGTGCACTGGGATTAGAGCTCCAGATTTTACTTTCCAGACGCGTTTAGAAATAAACTCTTCCATCTTCACACTGCCTCCCATACTGGGCTTTATTGTAAAAATAACATGCAATGGACAGTCACTTGATCAGAGCAAATGTGACCAGATTCTGATTCTGCACTCATACTGTTTGTGACATGCTGGGTTCAGTACCATTTAAATAGGGTCGCCTGTGGTTAGGATTTTGTGGCCAGGTTCAAATAGGTTTGTCATGGTGATTTGTATGTGTGCGAGTGAGAGAGATCCAAAATCATGTAGCTGTGTTAATGAACATTAATATATAACCATTTACTAATTTACAAAAGACTAATTAATTATGTTCATAGCCTGTATGACCAAATGATCTAATTTAATTTCTTACTATAAAAAACAAGCTATGTCCTCACCTGTGGCCCAACTCATCAACACAGCTGTAACTCATGCAAGGACTGATTTGGACTCTTTTTAGTATAGGATTTGCCCACATTTTGATTTATGTAGGACTAATAAGATGAGGTTATATTTATGTCTTGTTTTATAGGAGGTAACAAAGTCCAGAATTTTAGTGACACACTCCAGAAAAATGACTGATGTAGTGCATTCATGGTGCATTGGTAAAAATTACTTTACCCCATGGTAAATTAATACCACTGAAATGGGGCTATAAACACTCATTCACATACACTCGTGCCATTTTGTAACAATTCACCTGATCTCCATGTTTTTGTGGGAGGAAACCAGAGTCCCTGGAGGAAACCCACATAGACACAGGGAGAACATGGAAATTCAGGTTGAAAGCCCTGTCTGGCCCTGGTGCTAGGAGCTGAACATGGTAACCACCGAGCCACTGTGTCACCTGTAAAAGTAGCTGCTACCTCTGATTCCAACACATAATCCATTCAGTTTCGCCACTATTGTTTATAGTGACCAGATGGCAGTGCAATTGGTGTGTGATGTGGAGCACCAACACATAAAGACTCACAATGGCATGTGATACATAACATAGACCCTGCATTAATTCATGGCAGAAGCATAAATCAGACTGCGTTTATAATAACCTGGTGACAGAATACAATTCAACATATACCTGCAATTGCCATGAACATTCCACTGTTAATGCACTTTGTGTTCAAATAGCCACCCTGGTATGTCTGACAGGCAATATTCGTGTGTGTGTGGCATTGATTTGATTATTGATTTGAAACTCAGTTCTTTTGGAAGGAAATTATAGATGTTATTTGCTCTACTTGGTTCCACTGAGATATGAGTAAGCTCATATTCTATGTCTAACTGATGTCTTTATTTACACTTGCTTTTAGGTATTCTAGCTCTTAAACAATCTCCTGCTCTCTCTTTCTTTCTGGGAAGCAGTTTGACCAACGGTTGTATGTAGATGCAGGTACATGTTGACCAGGAGTCACCAACTTCAACCCAAATCCAACACACCCCTTTCAGCCAATCAGGAACCTCTGAAGGCAGGATCAGGTGGGGTGGCTTAGGGTTGGATCTGAAGTCTGTAGGAAGGTATCTCTCCAGGAACAGGGTTGGTAACCAGTTGTGGGAGGTGAGAAGGAGGGAGCCATGTATAAATCTGTGGAAGCCCTTTGTGTTGGAGTAAATACTAATGTGAAATCAATACAAAAATCCAGCCATTCTATTCTTTGTGTTTGGGTGTCCTCAAAAAGAGGACATTTCCAGGAAAAAAGGACATACAGCGACGCTTTCTATATAGAACTAAAGAAAACAAAGAAAAGACAGTTCTTTTCACTACTATCCTTGTGGGCTTCAGTATCATCATGTATCAAAGAATGTCATTAGCGTTTTGAACACACTATCATCATCTATCAAAAATGGCATGATTACATTCATGTACTACCACTGTGAGCCCCTAGGAGCTGACGGATAACTGTCGTCATGTTCTCACAGGTATTATTTACTTTATCTGATCAATAAAACAAAGATTTACCTTCAGCAATTGAAAATCTTGCACCTTCCTAACCACATAGCTTCTCAAATCCCTTGAAATTGAAGCGTTGCCTCACACTCTCCTCTAGAAAACACACCTCTAATTCCCTGAAATGTTGACCAGGGTCCAAGAAAACAGGAGAGAGTAGGAGATAAACATACGAAGAGAAAAAGAAGAGGCTGGAGGAGAAAGGATGGGGATGTGTACGGGGGAAAGGGAGAGCAGTGTCAGTGCAGCATTTCACCTCTGTTGTTTCAGAAGAGCTGGGAAAATATATAAATATCAGTGCTGACTGTCTATACAGAGGGGACCAGAGACAGCCAGAGAGAAAGAGAACGACCAAGAGGACAGAAAGAGAGATTGCAAGGTTATGTGGGAGGGGGACGGCGAAACAAAAATAAGCACATTTGACACCAGCAATCCGCAAAGAATTAGGTTTACACCCTCCCCACCAACACATACACACACACACACACACACTCCTCAGTTGCCCTTCCCCCCTCTCCCCTTCAGCCTCTTTCCCTTTGTCCCATGTAGTCCTAGGCAATGCATCTTCTGTACCAATATCACTGTCACACAGCAGTAATCTGATCTTCAGTTTTAGTGGTATAGATAGATAATATGGTGTTAACTGTAATGTATGTGTTTTTGGATTGTTTGTAATCTTAGAACCTGAGATCTGCACTTTGCAGCAGTTACATATGACTTTCTAGGCTTAATAACTGAAGATCAGAGTAACCTACAGACATACATGCAAGAGTTACACTGTCTAACCATAATGTGATGAATTTTCAGCTCAGAAAACAGTTCAAATTCACTTGTTTCCAACTGATTTATATCCCAGAATAAGTGTCGTAGTAGCCTTCCAGTGCATGTTTACTGCCCCTGGCTGACCTGCATACAGCTGTGACTGATCAGGAAGAGGAAATGGGACTGATGATGTCACTGACCCAGATTTTGTGCTACAATGAAAAATGAGAAGTGAGAGACTGTTTGCTGTCTTTCTTTTCTCATACAGTTTTCACATTTCAGAATTAACGTCCCAAAAGGGATACAAACGATACATACATAAATTCATACAAATACCTAAATTCTGTTCATATTTATATCTGTAAGGAAGACAAAACTGAGTAGTTTAGTATCTTGTGAAAATAACATCTGTCTCCTAAAATATTTTTTAATTGTTTGGGTGAATAAAGGTACATCAAACTATGAAAATGTCCTGCAGAATTGACAGAGGATTTAAAATTTGGAAAAACTCAATTTGTCACTAAATTATCTAATTTTTAATATGGTTTCAGTGAAGTGCATTTTGTACTTTTACACCACACTACTTTTTATTCCATGAGATCTCTTGACTACACTCTTAAGTAAAAAAAGACCTGTGACTCAGCATCAGTGGAATTCTTTCTGGTGCTATATATAGTAAAAACATTTTTAAAGGTTTTTTAGAGCCATCTACAGGTTTTTTTTTCCATCAGCGTGAAAAGGCCTTTGGCAGCAAACATATCAACATGGTTCTTTAAGTTGTCTTGATTCTGTGTTGAACCGTTGGCTTTTCTAAAAAACTCTTGAAGAGCCTTTTTCTGAAATGTGTAGGACATACATGGCAACATTACACATACAAACAAAAACAGAGGGACACATTATCAGTGTGTTCAGGTTTTTGAGGCATTTGTTTGCTGCTTGCCACTAACCCTACATTAGCACTTGTGAATAGTTAGTTCTGTGGTTATTATGCTGAAAGAAGTGATCTGTGTATAATAATTGACATGCGTACAGGACCCAAGTTTTTGCACTTCTCAGTCAGAGAACATTTTAGTGGGAAAAATGAACAAATATTATAAACAGCTGAAAAAATGATTTAGTTGAAAATGCTGCTGTAACTGAAAATTATTGGATTAACTAATTAATAAAAGAAAGCAAAATTAAATATGTAAATTGGACTGTTGGTAGAAAATGAGCGGTGAACTGTCCTTTAGCTATTAGGGTAGCAAAGGCTTATTTTATTTTATTTGATCAGGCAGCTGTTAAGGTTTGTTCCATCTAGTGCTGCGAATGAAGACACCTCCCCCATCCCCACCCCAAACACAACCCCCCCCCTCCCTATCAGGCCCAGTTTCTCTCTCGTTCCTTTTCATTCTTTGTCTTTCTCAAAGCGAGTGTTGGCTGCTCATTTATGCCATCCCTCTGAGCATCTTCTGCTGGCCCATAATCAGGGTAGACCGGCAGTCAAATAATGACTCCATCTCCCAGACCACCACAGAAAGCAATAAACTCATCCTAAATTTGCAAAAGAACCAATCACATAAACAATACATTAAGACATTTAACCCGAATGAAGTTAGGTCTGTGGGACTGCAGGTGGGACTGGGATAAAATGTCTACATTGTGTGTGGGAACAGGACTAATGCTGCAGGGTTTTCAGTCCCATGCAGACCTGTAGTGTGTTAATTAAGCAGTAAAGTGTAAGCATTAGCATGTTCAATGCGTCCCCCCACACACACCACACACACACACACACACACACACACACACACACACACACACACACACACACACACACACACACACACATCAAATAACAGACACATCTTTCTTATCCCATTCACAAAGTGATATATATATTAAAAGCCAGAATATTAATGAAATTCTTGTTTCACACGAGATAAAAACAAGCATATGAGTATCTCTGTGTTTACGTGTCAACAAGTTGGAGTGAGACAAAAAAGAAGGAAGGAGTGGAGGGCACAAACAAGACAACAGTTGCCATAGTAATACTCCTAAACCACTACAGTTCTGTCAATACCATGTAAAGCCAACAGCTTACAACTTCATGCTCTGGTCTGTTTGAAATGGGATGTCAGAATGTCTGAGTTCCAAATAGGACATTTCAACTGGAACACTACCGTAAGTCAGATTTCTTAAATTCTGTTTTTGTTTTCTTTCTGAAACTCTGGAGAGAAAAAGAAACCAAGCAGTCCAGTTCAAATGAGCCATGTCTAACTATTCTGATACTAACCTGAGATTAGTAGACTTTCTTTAAAAAGCTTTCTTTTAGCGGGAAGTACCAGTAGTCAAGAATGTATTGAAACAAATTGAAGCATCATCCAATCAGTTGGTCATTTTTAAGATATTCATTTTGATCATATCAGTCTTTTTTATAAATGGCTCACTCTTTGGTCTTCATTCCATTGTTTCTCCTCATCCAATTTACCTTCTTTTCCCTCTGCAAACCCTGCTTTCCTTTCTCTTCCATGCTCTGACTTGATTTTACATCATGAGCAGGCCAGGAAATTGTATTCGGTGGAAGTGCTATTTGGAATAGTGTTGAAGTTATGCCCCACTTGCTGTGATGTGATGTTCAGACTGGCTCTGTTTGTGCTCCTCTGGACAAGCAGTGAAAAAAGAGTCTGTGTTCCAGTCCAGTGTTTTTTTTTTTTCCTCCTCCACTGGTTGTGAGTGTGAAATCTTTTGACATGCATGTATTCGTTAGACTTGCATAAAAGAATTAGAAAATGTGTTCCAGAACTGACTAGTCAGTGTTGACTTATTATTCTGTGTGATATGTGTGTACCTATGCGTGTGTGTGTGTGTGTGTGTGTGTGTGTGTGTGTGTGTGTGTGTGTGTGTGTGTGTGTGTGTGTGAGTGAGAGAGAGCTCGGGAGTGTTTAAGTGTGTCTGTGTATATTGCTCTGCTTGGCCCAGCCATTAACAGCAATGATAAGCCACAGAATAATGCAGACTGAAGCAAGTCTGTGGGCACTGGCTGAAAGGCCTCTTTTGTGCAGGCCAAGCTAATCTTATATAAAGTGACGAGAGGAGTGTAGCAATGAGGCCAGTGAATGCACAGCACACACAGAGACTAATAGAGCTTGACGAAGGACAACTAGCTGGCCATTCCAGTGTTCAACCGATTTATGTAATGTTTTCATTTTTATGCAGCACTCTTTATCAAGCAGGTCAAACAGCGACCCACTTTGCTGAAGTTCCGATTTGGGGAGGGGGGGGGCGGCATATGGTTTTGCTTTGGACAGTGGAAGGTATCAGACTGAACCGATGTCTTTACACACACTATTAAAGAAAAGTTCTGAAATGCTAGACAAACAACAGCAGCTTGGAATGATGATGACTATGTGCCCATAGATAAACAACCAAGCCTGTTTCAGACTGCTCAGATTTGCTATTTGCAATGTTCTGAAAAAATGTGGAAATGCAGTCCATTTCTGTGAAGATGGACAAGCTGTGATAGGAATTGAATTGCAGTAAGTTACGACTATGCAATCTCTTTTTTATTTTTATCATTATTTTTTTTTTAGTTAGGCTGCAAGAATTCAGAAGAGGCTGCTTTTGAAAAAGGCAGGAATGCAGCTCAGACCTCTGGTAATGTTTTAATATACTGAGGTGAATGGGAGAACTTTCAATTCTGCCCTACAGTGTCTGTCGCCTACATGTTTCTGCCAAGGTTGTGTGTGTGTGTGTGTGTGTGTGTGTGTGTGTGTGTGTGTGTGTGTGTGTGTGTGTGTGTGTGTGTGTGTGTGGTCTCCCACACAGTGTTCTCTCCCACTCTATATTTTAGAAGTGTTGGAGGCTAAATGTAAAGCTTAGCTCGATATTCGCTTCGCTACATATTATCACAGCACGCTGTATGTTTGCAAATTTCCTCAGGGAGTTGAGTTGAAGGGAGTAACAAACACACTGGCATAAACAGGTATATGTACCATCGTATGCAGCACCTGCTTGCTAAATAAAGTCTAGGACTGCCATGAATACATAACTGAACTGGAACATTTTTGATGGATGTAATGATTAGTTGGCATTTTGCATCATAATAATAATAATAATAATAATAATAATATTAATCATCATCATCATCTTCATAATCATAGTAACTATGGCTGTAAGAAAATATAAAATATTGATTATCATTATATTAAATTTCCTGATACTGTATCAATTCTTACACACTTTAAATGTGACATTTGCATGTTACAGGTTGCAGTTTCTGATCAATACATGTTGGTGTTATAAGCTTAATAATTCTGGTTTTGAATAACCTACAGACATGATACACATCACAACAAACATCAGAACCTACCCTGTCCATCAAGCATATTAGAACCCGACATTAACACATCGAGGGCAGTTACATGCTGTTTTTTCATAACTCAGAATCAGAGTAACCTGATACACGTTGCAACCTTATTCATTCACACAGCACTCCACAATGACAAAGAGAGAAAAGTTTGTTTGAATGTTTTGCTAATTTATTAAAAATAAATATACAAAATGTAACATGTAACATTGAAGTATTATGTGCCATGACACTGAAAATTGAGCTCAGGTGCATCTTGTTTCCACTGATGAGTCCTGTGTGGTAAAGTGTCCAGACAGAGCCATGCCTCAGTAAAAGGCACAACAGCCCATCTGGAGTTTGCTAAAAGACGTCTAAAGGACTCTCAGATATTTAATAATGCCTGTACACCGACGCTCCTGATACAATCGGTGGACCTTGAGAGAATGGCAGAAACATCCCAAGCCCACTATCAAAAATTTAGAAAAACTTATTATTATGAATATCCTTGTCCTTGTCACTATAGTTATTACTAATAATTCATAAAAAAGATTGCATTTTTAGCTCAAAAACACTTAATTTCCAAAAGGATTTTTGAGATGGAAAGGGATTTTAGTCCTTATAAGCAACAAAAAACCCAACACATTATAGGCACGAGTACATTTAAGGAAAACAAATCTATCAAAACAACACCCCCCCTTGTGAGTTTTGGTTCCTCCTGAAGTTTATGTCTCCAGGTTTAAGGAAGTCTTGTCTTGCTCACCGAGGGTGTCTGAGGGTGTCTTACTCACTGCTTTGAGTTTTTATTTTTTTTATTTTTTCTGGATTTCCTTTAAACTGCTTTGTGACAACAACAGTTATAAAAAGGATTAGATTTAAACACAGTCAGATAACTCCTGAAGTAGTTGTTATGTTTAATGTGGGGTGGTTGTAAATTTTGGGGAGGTAAGTATATGAGTAATGAATCAAGACTTTTTCATAACAGGGTTTTGGGATCGGTCTGTTCTTCAGCTCCAATCCTCTTTTACTTGTGGTTTGCTTTTGAAAGGGGATTAAGGTACACTGTAAATTGCTTTGATGTACTGGAAATGCAGCATAACATGCATTTAAGATGATCTTAATCATAAAAAGTTGTAAAGAAATCAGGCCCAGTTAAGCCTGTTTTTGTTATACAGTTATTCATACAATTTGTTAGTAATCTGTAAATTTGTGAAAGTAATTGAGGTTCTAGTAAGGTCCTGATATGCAGCTGAAAACTCTAGGTAAGGTGTGAAAGCCTTGACTCTGTGGATTCAGAAATTAGGTTGTGTAACTTCAGGCTTCCATATATTAGACTATACCATTCTTCAGGAGCTCAGTGCGAAAGCTAAGTATGGATTTAGGTTGGGGTTTTGGGGCAGGGTGCGAGGTAAGGGCTCATTTTTCAGTGTCAGTTGGAAACATGGCAGTGCAAGTTTGTCGTATCTCTCTTGTGAAATTCTCTTTTGAGACAGCACAAAGCATGAATGATGGTGGGTCAGGCAAGGCTGAATGTCATGAGGTGGCTGTGGTAAATGTGATCGGGGAGTAACAAAGACAGAAAATGGCAGACAGGTCATATAAAATAGGTCTGTGCTGAAACTGTCTCTGTTTCAGGTACTGTACTGCTGCAGTGTTTCCACCGCCTTCCCGCTGAGCTTCTGAACATAATGTCTCATTTTCCTGAGTCAGAATCAGGAGGTTGTGCGCTGGAAAACTGAAAAAAGTCACACAAGTAGGCTAGTAGCTGTCTTGCGATGAGGTTATATAAGTGTTGCTTACAAACTTAGGAGCACACAAATATAATGGTGGTTATGTAAATGAGAATGAGGTCTCGGGCAGAGAATGACGCGGCCTGTTACAGATGAGGGGGTTGTTTTAGTGTAATTGGATAGTGTGAGTGTCCCTTAATGACATTTCTCAGTTGTCCTTGACTGCTATTGTGTGTTATAATTGCCCCTAATCATCTTAAAAAGGATGCCATGCAGTCAGCCCACTTAGGTGACCCTTCGAGCATCAGCGAAAGCCGAACACACATCACTCTTCCTCCCTCATTTCAATAGACTGCCCTTTTTTTTAAATAAAACCTCCTAAAATTGCAGGAGTGTTTTTGTATTTTCACTCTGATAGCCAGGAGGCAGCGTAGGTTGATGCTTTATTCTCATTGCACAATTTACATTTTAACTCTACATCCTGCTTTGACTGCTTACCTCTTTGATGCTCTAAGAGATGTTCTACATCGCTGATCCACTGAAAGTGTTGCTTGAAGCGGGGGATTCCACAGGGAGTATCTTTCATTTTGAATGGATTGTTTCTCAGTAATGCATAATAGATTATTTATATACACCGATGAAGTGATTACATCATTACAAAGGGTGGTATATGTTAGGCTGCAGGTGGACAGGCTTGAAGTTGATGAGTTGGAAGCAGGAAAACAGGCATGCTTAAGGACTTTGACAAAGACTAAACTGTGATGGCTAGGAGGCTGGGTCGGAGCTTCTCCATAACATCAGGAAGGTCTTATGGGGTGTTCCTATTATGCAGTGGTAAGTAACGACCAAAAGTGCTCCAAGAAGGACAAGTCAACTGGTGAAAGGAGAGTGGGTGCCCAGTGCTCAGTGATATGTAAGAGGAGCCTAAGGCTTGCCCGTCAGGACAGGACCTGTGCCAGGATCAGACTACATGACATTTTGTCTTTCACAATGTTCACTATAGCTCTTATAACTTTCATACATGCAGGATAACCCAGATTTTATTATGAAAAGTAACTTAAGGTTTATGTGTGAATGCAAATTTCATTTGTATTGGGCTTTACCCATATTTAAGCCCCTTAGTGTAAACGTTACCCAGATTTCATCCTTCCAGACCCTCTAATGTAAACATTACCCAGATTTCATCCTTCCAGACCCTCTAATGTAAACATTACCCAGATCATTCTATACCTTTTCAGTTGTGTCTTGATCTTGAGATTGGCAGTACTACGCCTTTAATGGTGACAAATTATTGGACACATCCTTGCAGAAGGTTTAAGCTTGTAGGTGATGAGGGTCAATAAATTGCTACAGGAGTGTTATGTGTGAGAGTTATATAATTAAGGACAATATGCACTGTCTATCTAATGTTAATAACAACATGATTCTACTGAATCCCACCCAAACTGAATTCAGAGATCTCACTCACTCCAGAGCACATAGTTCTATTGCTACACAGCCCAATGCAGGTTAACCTACCGTATTTTCCAGACTATAAGCTGCACCCGCAAAGTAAAAAAAAAAAACCTGGAAAATAACATAAATAAGAAGATAAAGCTGCACCTCATTATAAGCCACATGGTTTAAAGCATGGAAAAAAAGTAGCAGCTTATAGTCCAGAAAATACTGTACATGTGGGATTGGGTAAAATGACTTTAGGTCAAGTGATTGCTCCTGAGCAGCCAGTTAAACTGGGAATGATATTGCAAATTGCTGTGGCTGTGTAAAGGCCTGTGTTACAGTAGGTGATTTTAAAGTGCTTGAATTCAAGTAAAATTGCCCACCATATTGCACATATAGTGTATGTATACATTTTGAGATTCTGCACTTTTTAGTGCTATAAGTGCAACCTTGCTTTTCTTGTCGGTGTGCCTCTCTGTCTCTTGCTGTGCGAGCTCCAGCTGGGTTAGGTGGCTTAACGCTAGCCTGGAGCCCCAGCAGGGTGCAGTTCTTTAGGCTGGTGTAGCAGCTCTGCAGCTCAGTGTGAGCTCTCTGTCAGTGGGCACCATGTACCGGGTGCCAGACTCCTGGATCTGCTCTCCTCTTTCATTTGTCATTCAGACGTAATCATGTCAGCAGAGGAGCGGCCGAGTCCACCCATATAAATATTTATCCCGTGGCAGTGGAGAATATTCAGCCGTATCAGACTGTGTGTGTGTGCGCATGTCATGCCGCAAGTGTTTGTTGTGATGGCTGGAGAAAATGATTTTTCTCCAATTGTTGCTTTTAATGTAGTCGATTGGATGTCTGTCAGGCATGATACAAAATGAGATTTCATAATAGCCCATCCACAAAATATGTCTAAAAATATGAAAGATATTTGGTAACCATGAAGAAGAATAATTCCAGTGGACTCACACTGGATCATCCTGTAGACTGCTCGACACACTTTCCAGCTAGGAAAGCTGTGCAAAAGACAAAATTCCACATAGAGATATAGCCATATATTAGAATATGCATTGCAATATGTTAGAAATAAAATAATTCGTCAGTCCTTTATCATCTGAAGTGTTGTTATTAATAATATTTGTATAACTAATACTGCTGTTACTATTAGTACTAATAGTACTATTTCTACTACACTTCTAGTAATATTAATACTACTACTATTGCTATTACTATTTCTATTGCAAGTATCAGAATCTCCAGAATTGCTACTAATATACTACTATTACTGTGACTAAAACTCTTATTACTACTGCAAACAATAGTAACATTACTTAATTTATATCATCATATAATTAATGCCACAAATTTTATTTGATTAATAGACAAATTATAGTACTTTTACTGTAACTATTAAAAATGTTAAGGCTGCTGCTACTACTACTACTGCTATTGCTTAATTATTACTGACAAAAGAGCGGGTGGTGGCTTTCTGCAGATGCAGACACACCCCTCCACCAGTGAACTTCCAGTTAATGGACATTGAGAGAGTGGACTCGTATAAGTACCTGGGTCTTCACTTAAACAACAGACTGAACTGGTCAGTTAACACCACTGAACTTTACAGAAAAGGCTAGAGCAGACTCCACCTACTGAGGAAACTGAGGTCATTTGGAGTGCAGGGTGCACTCCTGAGGAACATCTTTCATACAGTGGTGGCATTTTCCTTTTATGGTGTGATCTGCTTGGGCAGCAGTATTTTGACGACAAACAGGAAGAGACTGAACAAACTCATTAAGTCCCAGTTGTGTCCTGGGAAGCCCCTTAGACACAGTGCAGGTGGTGGGAGACATAAGGATGTTATCCAAGCTGGCATCCATGCTGGAGAACGACTCCCACCCCATGCTTGAGAGTCTGGCAGCACTGTGCAACTCTCCACACTGTGTGTGAAAAAAGTAAAGATATTTTCACGTTACACAATATTTGTCAACAGATTCTTTAAAATTGTTGTACAAATACTCTCCCATATTGACAGAATACAAGGTTGCTATGCAAGGTTGCTTCACAGTATCTGAATGTATCATGATTTTGATAAAACATATTTGCCACCCCATTTGGCGTTTTAATTAATGACAGTTTTTGAAAGAACATAATATGTATAGAAATAAAATAAATATCTATTTAAACAACATGTTTTTCTGCAGTTCTACTGTGAACTTTACAGATAACTGTACAAACGTGTTGTCCTGCCACAACATTTCTTGAAATCTGCAGACTTATTTTACTTTGGAAAATAATTTGTGGAATCAAAACAAGGTTACCGATGCTTGATATGGTAAGATTTCAACAGAGTTGTTTACTTAGACTCCTTAAACTGATAATTGCCCCGTCTGAATTTGAGACCCTTGTCTAATCTCCATGTCTCTCATCATCTTCCATCTCTTCCATTCCATTTCTTCTTCCGCTTTTCCTCCAGGACTGGGAGACCTCTTCAGAGTCACTAAATGATTGCATACTCGAGAAACGATCTCATCTCCCTCGTTCTAT
Source organism: Acestrorhynchus altus (assembly GCA_034509495.1). Taxonomy (NCBI): domain Eukaryota; kingdom Metazoa; phylum Chordata; class Actinopteri; order Characiformes; family Acestrorhynchidae; genus Acestrorhynchus; species Acestrorhynchus altus. The sequence continues at coordinate 3,834,789 of JAVGWO010000027.1, read as the reverse complement.
CTTTCTTTCTCCCTGTCTCAACCTCTCCCCAATTGGTACACTAGCCTGAATTGCTCTCAAGGCCTCTCCATCTCCACTTCTCTTATCCCACGGAGACGAGCACTGTAGCCTGTAATATTCTCACTTAGATCTAAATATATATGCTGTACTTTCCAGCACATTAAACTGACATTAATTATGCATCTTTATATTAAATACTATCTTAGGGAGCTATTAGTCTGAGTTAACTGAGTGTTGTCTCCATATGCGTTGCGCAACAAAGTGAGATTGTGTACAATAAAAGTTGTTCTGTAATTCTGTTTCAATGTCTTCAAACCTACACATTTAACATCACCTGTGTGCACCGTTATTGTGGGCCTGCTTAAGAGATAACCTCATACCCTGATTCTGACATTCCAGAAGCAAGGTTCATGTTCAAAAAACATGTTTTGACTCATTCCTGGCTGTTTACTTGCAGCCCAGTCATGTCTGGGTTGTCCATAGTGAGTCTGTTTATAGAGCATTCTGGGCATTCCGGTCTCTGTTGGCCCGAAAGCGTTTCTCTTCTCTGTTCTTCTTGTATCTTTCTAGGCTGAGGGTTGAGGGGGGAGAGCTTGTCTATTGACGGGGGCTTCTTGGAAAGGGGATACATGTTTGATGAAAACCCTCAGCCTCCTACTCAAAGGCGCTCTTTTTTATCAGCCAGCACAGCTAACCACATGCAGTGCATGTAGAGCAAAGAGGAACAGAATAGCTAGCAGCTAGTGCTCGTGTGTTGGCTGCAGCACCATGTCTTTTCATAGTGGCTGAGTTTAAGTGTATTGCTGGCACTAAAATGAGCACATTTGTTTGCCTGGAAAGGGATTTTGCTTGGGTCGATGAGTGGGATAACACCGTTTTTTTCTTTTCTCACATTTTGGTCATTTGGATTTTGGTTTCTTTCGGTGCCACAAAGACAAGTGTTGTCAGTGTGTCGATTCATGGCATTTGAGAGCGAGGCAATAATAAGTGTTCATGGTGAACGTGTTAATAAAAAAGCATATTGGGCTCTGCTTTCCTAAGACAATGCACTAAAACCACAGACTGTAAGTTGAAACCTGACGAACTGACCCTGCTACTCAATGGGAGGCTTTTTTTTTTTTTAATTATAAACTCTACAATATGGCCATGACATTTTTTATGCAGCAGTGAAGCCGTTATTATCCAATAACATATTAAAAAATTAATTTGCATTGAATTAAATATGATTTGAAAAATTATGTGAAATAGAAAAGACCAGACTTTTTTTTTAAGAAACTCCATTAAAGAGACCAATGCATTTAGTCCGTATTTTTAATTGTTCTCTAAATACACCATCAGCCACAACTTTAGTATTAGTTTTAAAAAAATAAAAATAAATACATTTTAAAAATAAAAATGTAAGTGTCACGTATTGAGTCCAGTGTTCACAAATGCTTCCAGCATGTGTCTTGTTTTGGTCTTGTCTCCGCCTTTCCCAGCTGTGTCTTATTGGTAACCCTGCCCCTCTTGTGATCATGTCCCTGCCGTGTCTAATGTTATCCTGTGTATATAAGTCCCATGTCTCAGTTCGTCCTTGTCGGTCTTCTTGTTTGCCTTGTTTACTTGTATACTCGTCCTGTGATGGTCTGTGTAAGTTGTCTGTGTACCCATGTTAATAAATCGTCAACCCAGCGTTTATGTCTGCCTCCACCTACCTCTGTGAGTCCGGCGAACGTTACAGTAGGCACCCCATGAAATCCTTTGTCTTATTTTAATGTTCGGCATCTTCATTTTTCCTTTATATACAAGTCAACTTCATGCCTGTGTCTTATGCCACCTCTGTGGTGTGTGTGTGTGAGAACACAAATGGGGCAAAGGATATGATGGAAAAATGTTACTCTGCATGGTTGAAACACAACATTATATGTTAAAACCTTAAAACTTGATGTAAACGATAGTGCTTATTCGAACCGTGGATGCTTCATGGTGGTGTCTGGCAAGACAAGGCTTTATCTACAGATCCTTTAAGTCCTGTAAGTTGTGAGGTGGGTCCTCCATCTCCCCCATGTGGGTCCTCTAATGTATTACATATACATTAGATACATTAGATGTATTTGATTTCTTTGGAGTGAAAGATGCCCAGATGCAATTTTTCGTGTTTGAGCTATGACTAGAAGGTTGGCTTGTGCAAATATATAGTAGTATTACAGATTCCCACTCACACATCTCTACTACAAACGTGGTTCTTAGATTAAACAGTGGTTCTTGTATGGTATTGCTCAAAAAAACATTTGAAGCACCTTAATTTTTAAGATTTATAAATTGGCCCTGAACACACACACGTGACCCGCAGAAACTGTGTTGCAGAATAAGTTTTCAAGATTCAGCTTTCACCGAAACAGCATGGCTGACCTGCCAAACCTCACAGGTGTCGAAACCACAAAGAGAGAATATGACCTCTGTCATATTGAGTTGAAAGAATTTTTAAGGGGAGACAGAACCTTTTCGCCACAGAACCTTCCTTCGAGGTTGCAGGTCTATGACGTTCTAATTTGAACTGTCACAGGGCTTGTTTTTATAGCAGTTGAAAAGATTTTCAAATATGTGGATAAAATGTTAGCATTCACTTTCTTTAAAAGAGGACGTGCACTTTATTAATTGAAAGCAACCTAGAATGAATGGTCAAGAGGAGGGTCATTGAAGAGTTCACCTCAAATGCATATCTAACTGTGAGGAGACCAAAACAGCTCACCTTAAGCCTTGGGTACACTACGCGACTACAAGTCATAGCAGATTTTAAAAAGAGTGGGTATCTCACACTTCCAGACTCAGTTTTACTGGCTAATTAAAAAATTCCCATTACACACTATATAACTTTAAGCTGGTGTTAAACATGGAGGTGCAGCAGCTTGCTGTGGTCATTGTGCTGCCACTTGCCACTCATGTATTTAAAAAAAAATGCCTTTGAGGTCATAGTCCCAACACTAGGTGATTGGAGGGTTAAGACAAGCACATGCTTCCACCGATACACGTGAAACCAACATTTTGAAATGCTGCCATTTTATCATTGCTGGGCAACTTGCTCAGTGGTAAGCGATTCTCGGCTCACGGTGCCAGTGCCTGAGACCTTTCAACCACTCATTGGCTTCGTATATGAATTTCCATTCCACCTTAAATGGTGCTGCTGTATCAGACAACTACTAGTGCCAGAAAGAAGCTGCTGCTTCATTTAAAGTGGAATGCATACGTGAACACATCACTGTTTTTCTTCATCTTTCTTCTCACTTTCTGTGTTTACTTTTGGGGCTTAGTTTTTATTGACTGTTGACAAGATCCATTAAGATTGAGCTGGTGACCTACAACTACTGTTACTACCACTCCTAGATCACAAGTTTGGTATGCAACTGCTCTGAACAGCGATTGAGGGGCCAACAATCCGGAGTCTGCTCCCTAACACGTCTTACAGATGAAAAATCTTCAGACTAGAGACTGCAGACTCAGGGCTACAATCAGTGTAAAAAGCACATCGTGTAACCCTGGCTTTAGCTGTGAAGACAAAAATAAGTGGAAGAGAAAGCAGGGCGTGGTCATTAATTACAATCATATTACTTCAGTCACACACTTAACCAGCTATGCTTAGCACAATTTCTCTTCCCAAAAATGCTTCATTAGAGAGGCAGCGCTCAAAGTGCTTGACTTAATAGAAGAGTGTGTACTGCACTAGAACATTTATTTGCCTCATTTTCTTTGCAGTACAGTATTCCATTACTCTGCTAAACCAAAGCTAAATAGATGGGCCATGCACCAGAGTGAGTTGTGGAAATCACATATATGCTATGCGGTAAAGGACGACAAAAAAGGTTTAAAGGGATACTGCCGCACTCTTCAATCGGATCTCTACTTTGCCGTCATGTTAAAGGACATGGTTTTCTGTGTGTGTTGTGGATTGTACACTGACCAGTACACTGACCAGAAAACTGACCAGCACTTCTTTGTCAAACTGTCCTGATAGAGATGATATGGACAGATCATGTCTAGGATCATGATTTTTGCCATATCACCATAATCCTTTGTAAAACATGGTCAATTGCAGTGGAGAGCAATGTCCCTGTATCATTAGAAACCTTGCCAAAGTTTCAGCACCTGCCCATTTTCTCCAACTATAAATGTGTCTCCACTGAATGCGGGAATGAAATTGTCTATAGAGAGTTTATATCAATCAATCAAAGTTTATTTTTATAGCCCTTTTTACGACAAAGGAGTTGTCACTAAGCAGCTTTACAGAAATCTGGGTGCAAGCTTCAATTGAGCAGCCAGCAGGCAACAATGGCATGGATAAACTCCCTCAGACTAGAAGGAAGAAACCTTGAGAGATACCAAGGCTCAAGAGAGGAATCCATCCTTCTCTGGTCGACATCAGATAGTTTAGGTTGTAGCATTCCTCTAAAGGTGCCAAAGAATGCATTTATTGAGTGTTTTAATTTAATATCCTGTTATTTTAACTTGGAATGAAACAGAGGACTCATTTAAACGATATGCTTTACGACACCACATTTATGGGTTACGGCACCACAACAGATCACAGTAACCTTGCAGCGTAGTTTTAACACCAAATAGTGCCTAAGCATGGTCCTCTCAGTGCGGTTATCAGTATGCGATTGTCTATCTGAGGAGATTGTAGCTGGATTGGATTTTAATCTAGCACCTGCTTGCTTCTTAAAGTTTGACTTTCTCAAATCTTAATATTAAAAAAAGAAGCTCATACTTTCCCTTTTGACGTGTGATTAGGTCCACTTGGGTAGCCAGCTGAGGTGGTGTTGTCTGTTTTGAAGGAGTAGGTTTTTGAGAGAAGGGATGGTAAATGCTGGTTTCTTTTATCCCCGACTCCCTCTTCACCACATACTAAGTTCAAACTCATGAGTCCTGGTTTGAGTAGCTGCTGATGTTCCCATAACTAGTAGATTCTGGAGGTGATGTGCTGTTTTCGGTGCTAAAAGTATGAACTAATTTAAAATCCCCCGAAAGAGACATTATGCTTTGCCACATGCTTTGCTTTTTCAGAAACACTTTCAGTAGTGGGTTGGGTTTGTGTAAATGTTGAGGGTGTAAATGAAAGGAATAAAAACTGTTACACAACAGTTTGGGATTTTGGAAATTCACCAATTTTCCTTCCCTCTCATTATTCAAAAATGCCAAGGAAAATATATGTCTTTAATACCTTTTGTAAATCCTTAAAATAGAACTGCATATCATTTAAGCTCTATGTTATTGTTGCCAGTGTTGATGTGTTAATGCATGCAATTAATCTGAAACTTTAATGTGATAACAGCTAGCAGATAGTGGTTCTGCTGTGAGTTCATGTAGATTATTTTTTATGAAATATGGATTAAGTCTCATAACTCACTCTCTTACTCCTGCCTTCTTACCCTGTTCTCTCTCTCTCTCTCTCTCTCTCTCTCTCTCTCTCTCTCTCTCTCTCTCTGTCTCCCTCTCTCCCTCTCTCCCTAACATTCACACACACAAACACACATGCACACACACATGACCTACTGGAACTGCTGCATTTTTCCAGCATGCATTTACTAAGAGATCAGACTGCACTGGAATTAGACAGGCTCCTCTGGGTTCTTACCACAATAGCTTGAATTTCCACAAAAATCCCACATTTTTTTCTCGTTTCCATGCAACTCAATTTGGTGGCCCACTCCCAGCATTGCACGGTGTGTTGTGTGAAGGATTCCAAATGAACAAAATACGTACTTGTATTGTAAGCTGATATTAACAGGGTGTTGCTACATTTTTAATGAAAACGTTAAAGCTGTTAATGACTGCCAGTGAAAGAAATCAGCAGATTTGGCTACAAGAGAAATAAATTCAAAGCCGTGAGTGTTAGGCAAGTAGTGTTGGGCAATATAGTGAGTTATAGTAATTAATTATGGCACACTTTTAGTAACAATTTTGCTATTATTGTATAATTATTATTATTATTGTTGTTATTGTTGTTGTTGTTGTTATTATTATTATTGTTATTATTATATTCATTTTTTAGCAGCCTTTTTTGAGTCGTTGATATTGATAATATAGTTGATATTGTCCACTGCAAGGATGCCTTCATGTTTCATGATGATCTGGTTTTTGTTTTTCATATCATCTACTCTTATGTTAGTGTTAAGCTTATTCCTGTATGCTGTCTATCTGCACAGGAGCAGTTCCCAGAGAGGGGCGAGATTCTGGTCTCAGCTGAGGATCTGGACCTGGTGCTGGAAGTTGAACGTAATAAGTAAGTTTCTCACTTAACTTACAGTATTACTGACACTCAGTAAAACACATAACCTTGACAAACAAGTAATAATATTTTATTTATGCAGCAGCTTTAATGAACACACAATGTAGAGAATCATCGTCAGAAGCATATTACAGGAGAATCTTGGACTAGGGTAAGAAATATCAAAGGTAAAGGGCTGTAATAAGGCTGCATATAAGGACACGTACAGCAAATCAAACTCTGATTTGAAATTCTGCTTAGGCGTTGGTCTCTGGCCTCTCAGTCGCTGGTTTCCTGTAACAGACAGTTGTCATACTACTTGGCAACTTTAACTTACCCCATTCTTCAGCTGTCACTGTGCTGGCAGCTTATGATGAAACATACCCTTTGTTTATAAAAATTGAGAAAGACAGTCCTGGCATATTATGAGAACTATTCCTTATTGTAGAAGACACTTAATAGATCTGTGACTGTGAGTGTCTCGGCAGTCATATTTAACCCTTAGGAGCCGAGTTAGTGCTGTTGTTTAGCTCTATGGTTCAAGTGCAGTTTTGTAATTACATCATTCAATTTAATTACATGGTGAGTTACACAGTGGACAGCATTTAAATTTGATGTGTGTTTTGTATTGACAGCTTTGACTCTGTGCCTCTGTTTGTTGCATATCAAACTATAACAGGGAAGAAAGGATTATTTTTCTTTCTGCAAGATCAAGACTACAAAATGCATGGACCCATTGCTGACATAAAATATGCAAATGCACACACACAGCTCGTCAAGTCCTTGTAGAGAAGTACTGCCAGTAGAATAGGAGCCTCTGGAGCAGATAAACATGAACCTATTGGCACAATTCCTAATGCACTGCAGGGGTATTAAGCCCCCAACGTTGAGCTGTGGACTAGTGGTGCTCCATCAAATACATTAAGGTTAGGGTGGTGATCATCCCACATACTTACCTCACTAAGGTTTTGTTGGACCATTGCCACTCCAACAAACGCTGGATAAATTTGATTTCAGAAGAAACAATGAATATGTTGTCTGAGGTCTAAGGGTTTAATGGTGTCCATGAAGGCAACAATGATGGTTATGTTGCTGCATGGGGCCCAGCTGTATAATGAATGTTAATAGGAGGAAGCTGGAGTACTATGTGACATTTCATCTGGTTCTGGAGAGGCAGCCTGGACAGTGCAGGAAACAGGCGGGACGTTGGACAGACTGTAAATAGCTTCAGCTGTAGATGATGTGACAGGAAGAAGCCAGCCAGGTAGCTCCATCACATGCTGATTGATTACCGAAAAGCTGACACACACAGCTGCGGAGTCCTGGTGTGAGTGGCAGAGAGGAAGCCTTGGAGGACGGATCGAGTTTCCGCAGAGACTCATGGCTCACATTAATGTCACTTGGCAGAGTTTATGTTTGTGTTAACCTCATGCGATGACTCGCATTCCCTCAGTGTCTCGTCTGCTGTTGTACTTGAAATGTAGGTCAGGACGTACACAGACATAGACGCTCACACACTGCAGCTGGAGGCCAAAAGGAACCCCGAAAACCTTTTTTGGACTTATGAAGTCAAAGTACTTTCCCAAGCAGGTCAAAGTGAAGTAGAGAGATGTTAAATGAGGAGCCAGAGAACAGAGGGGTGGTTAGGAATTTAGATCACGTCCTAACTTTAATGGGTCTTGGGATAGGGGAGAAGTCTCCAGGGCTGTTTGATGAATTGACTCCAGTCAAGACGTTTTTTTTAACTCCCTATTATATTCAGATATAATCACGGCCAATTCCCGGTAGTTCTCTGACCAATGCACATCATCAGAATTTGATCTAATGGTCACAAGCCTCCAGTTGATAAGTAAACACTTGCACCTGACATGTGGTTATTCAGATTCTGGACCAATGTACAATTTAATCCCAAAAGCGCATTCAAGAATAAGTAGAGGAGCATTCACCTAGTGCATAAAAAACAAGGAAGCCGATGTATAACAGCCTCCACAACACTGGATTTGTACATAGTAGTGCAAAAGGGGGTTTTGTTTATCACAGTTAGGTACAGGTACAGGAATTAGGTACTGTGTCATGTGACTTATGCCATGTCATATGGAATCTAGCTTTGTGACCCATATCATTTATAAAACTATATATAAATCCAGAGCGAATCACCCCTGTTGAACCAGAATTTTCATGTTGTAAGTTTTCTCTTAAGCTTTCTCTCAGACTCTGATACAGAGATTTTCACCACTCATGCGTTTTCATGTGTGCAAATGGATAGAAGCAACCAACAGAAGAGACTGAAATTAAACCCAGCATCAGAAACTAAAGCAGCCTTAAGGAAAAGTAGGCTAAAGTAGACATAAGAGCTCAAGTGAGAGTAAATATAACTAGTTATGACCACCCCTTTGACACCACTCCTTTATTAGTTCTCTGATTTGGCTTTCGTACTAAAATAAGTTGTGTTATTAAACTCTGTGTCAGTAAGCACTCTTTTCTTCCCAAAATGCAACCACGTTCCTTAACAAATGCAAATTTTTATAATTAACCTTAAAACTGAGACTTATTTCCATGCTTTTCGCCTCTCTCTCAATTGAGTCTGGGGACTTGAACAAAGCACTCAGCTCACTCTGGGCTTTACTGTGTGCTTTTAGTTAATGATTTAGAGTTTGTTGTTCTTAAGTCTAGGATTAGTGTGTTAAGTCAATAAATACTGCAATAAGTCAACAAATCTGAGGAATTGGAAACAATACAATACAATAGAACTGGGAGGAGCAGCCAGGAAACACCACCTCTAGCGTTAAGCTGGTTAAGTTTGTAAACACAACAGGTAAACAAATATCCCTTGAATATGCAATGAATAAATAATAGTCTATTTAAAATAATTAAAAGCCCCCAACAAATATGGAGAGATCTCAAGCAATACAACTTTGCAGGATAACATTCATTAAACTCCTTTGTTTATGGGAAGTGATGGTGTTAGCATTTGGTAGCAATATTTACCTTCTTTATTGTGAAATTATAAACCTGCTGCTGTAAAAATGGTTTCTGTCCAGTGTTTCTTTGTAATAAGCACGTTATGATTTTCATCTGCAGCTGTCGAGTATAATATATACAGCACATTATATTGACAAAAGTATTGGGACATGTTAATTTATACTATATGATCATCATGTCACCTCATCCCCTACACCCCACTTTATCCCAAAAGTACTGGAAGGAGCGCCATCATTCCAGAGGATTCAGTTTGAGTGCTCTAGGTCTCTAAATCTGCAGCCAACTTCACAGACACGGTCCTGTTCCTAAGAGCAGTTATATCATTTGGTTGTGAATAGCCTATTACTTTGTGGCTACTATTCAATGTGGTGGTACCATATTATCTTTAGACAAATTTTTAGACTGGGACACTGTAAAGCACAGCTTTCATAACCTTGAAGGCTGTAATAAACTGAAAACAAAAACACTGACATACGAGACACATTTTCAGCCTTCACTTATTTTGTTCTGTGTCTAAAAAAGGAACATTTCAAATTAAATTACTAAATTATTAAATGACTTAAACCCCTAGTCATTGTACTCTGAGTAGATTACTGACCAGACATGTGGGGACATTACCCAGGGTCATCAGTCTGCCATGGATCTTGCAAGACAAAAAAACACACCCTAAAACTAGGGCCAGATCAGTGTAGAAGCCAGGAAATTAAGTAAACAAATATCCCTTGAATATGTAATGACTAAATAAGTGAAATAAAGACCCCTCAGTCCATGCCCTATTAGCTTATTTAAAATACTTAAAAGCCCCCAACAAATGTGGAGAAATATGAAGCAATACAACTTTACAGGATAACATTCATGTTTTTGTACACTGTTTTTAAACTACAGATAAAGAAAGCTGTTTCTTCATTTTTTTCAGGTCTAGATTTCTTTGTTGTTTTTGTGGAATTTTCAGAAAATGAGGGTAGGGGGTGGGCCTTCAAAGACACATGCCCACAGGCCTCCTGGGACCATGATCTATCTCTGGTAGTCCTGCCCAGGCCTCCAGCTTGTCAGACTGAACAAGAATGAAAGGAAAGATGATTTGTGGGAAAATCAGTGGAATCTGGTAGCATATCCTCTAAGATATTTGAGAAACAGAAGCTGAGTAGGTAAATATAATCTGACCTCTGACCTCTCCCAGTTCAGAGGTCAGCTGCCTTCAGCATTCTTAAAAATTAAGGTGCATTTTGCTTCCCTAAAGGACAATTCTTAAAATTGTAAGGCAAAAAAAACAACAACAATGTGATGTAAAGTAAAGAGTAAAACTCCCACAAATCATCTTTCCTTTCATTCTTGTTGAGTCTGACAAGCTGGAGGCCAGGTAAAGAGTAAAGAGTAAAACTCTTTACTTTGGTAAAGAGTTTTATATACTTCCCTCCAAAGTATTGGAACAGTGAATATGAGAATATGAGACAAAAGGTAGCTATTGCAGCTTTTATTTCCAGGTATTTTAATCTGGATCCAATACACAGTTCATAAGATAGCACATTTTGTCTGAACCCACACTCTTAACTTGTGAGCAAAATTATTGAACAGATAAACTTCAAATAGTTTAAAGTGAATAAGTTTTAAGTTTCAGTTGCAAATCCTTTGCTTGCAATAACTGCATCAAGCCTGTGACCCATTGACATGAAACATTTCCATTCTTCTTTTGTGATTGCAGCCCCTTTAATGTAGTGTTTGTTTTGGTAGTTACTCCCCTAAAGAGTCTTCTCTTTAGCAGGTAAAATGCTGCTCCTTATCTTGCCCCTGATGTAGTTTCAGCAGTGTGTTTTGGGTCATCTTGCTGCAGTACACAGTACTGCTGCCATCATGCGTGACATCATCAATGAAGATTAAAGTGCCCATCCCTGAAGCCATGCAAGCCTAAGCCATGACATAGATGAGCTCGTTTGCTTGGAATCATGAGCAGATCCTTTCTTTTTTTAATCACATTGGTAAAGATTCAACTTTGTCTCATCAGTCTATAAAAAATTGTCCCAGAATCTCTGGGCTTGTGTCTTCTGTTCTTCTTGTTGTTAATGGTTTGCATCTTTTGTTGGAGCCTCTGTACTTTGGTTCAAGAGGTCTTCTGTGAGCAGTAGATTGTGAACCCTTCATTCCCTCTGGAGGTTGTTACTGAGGTTACTAACATTTGTTTTAGGGTCATTCTTTACAGCACTTACAATACTTTTGCTCACATGAAAAACGGGTGGGTTCAGACAAAAGGTGCTATCTTCTGAAATGTTTATCAGATTCATAGATACCTGGAAATTATTATTTGATTATCTTTTCATCCTTTAATGTCAAACACAAATATCCACGCATAACTTCACAATGTTCTAATTCTCTGAGATGCACTAGTAAATCTCTTTCAGTAGCTGTTTATGAAACCAAAATTGTTCTTCCAGGCTTTCCACCAACATGGAACGGGTTCCGTTCCTCCGCCATTTTCTCCCTTTCATTTACTGACGCTGGGCAATGCCCCCTGTTGACAATGTATTCTGTGACATATCCTCAGTTCTACTAAAACTGGTGTAAACTTGGAATGGTTTGCTAACAAACACAAAGTTTCTTGTAAGCCTGAACGGTTCTTTTGGTGGAAAAGGCCTATCAAAGAACCGTTTGTAGCATCTTTATTTTTAAGAGTGTAGTTCAGAAGTATTATGGATGCCTACTGTCTTGACCCTAAAGGCACTTCCTAAGAAATATGTAGGTCTGGGATTTTACATGTTCCTCTGTTGATATCTGGGAAGATGTTTCATTTGTAATTCCTGTGCATTCCACAGTACATGGATAAAGATCCTAACAGTTGTTTATGTCTTTTCATTGCCTTTAAAAAAAACTCCATTACATCTTTCATACTTTCTCATTTCTGAAGAGCTAGACGAAACGAGTTAAAGAGAAAAGGGAAGCAGCCTTGCTCTTGTTCTGTAGCCTTTTCTGTGATAGGGTGCTATGAGGTTGCATTTCATTTTCATTTTAAATTCACGCTCTGGATTAGATTACATTGCTCAATTTATGGTAATGAAGAGGTTTTGGCATCTATTATGTTCTCTCCTGAGACAGCTACAGTTCAGCATTTGTGAGTGGCTGTTAGCATGTATGTGTGTGTGTGTGTGTGTGTGTGTGTGTGTGTGTGTGTGTGTGTGTGTGTGTGTGTGTGTGTATGTGTATGTCTTTGTGTCTGATTCTGTGCTGGATATGTAAATGAATGGCTAGCAGACAGTATACAGTGTGCAAGTGAATTTCGGAGGTATCGTCGAATGGCATCTGTGCTTTAGGTGCTGGTTTTAACCCCAAGTAATGAGTTTTAATCTCCTGCGAGTCAGACTTTACACAATAAGTTTTAAATTAGATTTTTTTAAGCGTATTCCTCTGATTTCCTTATCTTTAAATAGAATCACTCTTCTCAGGAATTAAGTTGGCTTGAACCTGTCTCTGCACAGTTGGCATTTAGAGTTTTATTGTGATTTAAATTGAGCGCAAGCCTTTGATTGTATGATGTAACTAATCTGGGAAAGAGTGCAGTGGTTGCTTGAGCGTTCCTTTCTGTAAGGTGACCTGGAGCGCTGCCTGCCGCGCTTCAGAGGGAGCATCAAAAAGAGCATTTGGGAAAGTGGAGAAGAGGTGAGGAAGGCGCTTCAAGGTAATAGCGATGTATAAGCACTTATATAACACTGCAGGGGAAAGTGGGGGGAAAGGGACGAGCAGAGAGATAGAATGACTAAGATGAGAGGTGTGTAAGAGAGCGACAGTGGTAAGGAAGAACTTGAGGTGTGAAGAAGGGTGATAAAGGCAAGAAAAGAAGAGAACAAGCAGAGTGAGGAGCATGGAGTGCAATGATAAGGAGTAAGAGAAGAGAGGAATTGAGAAGCAGTGGAGAGAAAATAAAAGGTGGTTCCGCTGGTCTGTTGCATAAGACAATTGTAACTTTCTACATTTGACCTCATATGTGAGCTTAATTAAAGGCAGTGCCCTACATAGCGCATGTGCCTCCCTCATGGCCAAACACTGAAGAGTTTTATGGAGTAGAGTTCAGGGCCTGACAGGAATTTAAACTTGCATGGATGGTAACTGAAGTAACACAATGGTACCTTTCAATGTTCAACATCAAACATTAAAGCTTTGTTGAAATAATGCGAAAGAAGAAGCAATTTTGGCCGGGCTGCATTTGACTGCTTTAATGTTTTCATCCTGGACAACAGCAGTTACGATTCATACTTTCGTAATAATACAAGTCGCAAAGTGGTAGTATAGGAATCAAGGTGGGAGATCAAGTCTTTTTACTTCTGGCCACAGGTGGCAGTGGCAGCACCCAGGATCGAACCACCAGTTTCCCAATTGTAAAGCCTTTGCTTTGGATGGTTTTGCCCTGTGCAGTAGGCTTTAAACCTTTAAAACATGCAGGGTAGGGTTGAGAACCAACGATTAGCACATTTCATGTCCCACAAGGTGTTTAGGGTCTAAAACCGATGTGCAGGGTTTAAGGAGTTAACTTGAATGTTCCAGTTTTCAAAGGAAAAGGGTAAATTAGTGTGGGGAAGAGAGTGTTTATAGCCTATTCCATATGCGATGAAGTAATTGGCATTTTCTCAATCATGCTAAAATATTTTGCTTAAAAAGTGATCTGCCTTTCACTGACATTTTTATCAGGATCCCACGAATTAATTCTTAAATTCATTTGGGTATAAAGAGCTAACAACAATCAAAGTACATCTTATCTTATCAGTCAATGGTTCTTTAAAGCATTGTTTCTCAACCCTAGTCTTGGAGGCACCGCTGTACTAATTAACAAGCCCTTTCATAGATGCAGAGAGTGTGTTAACACATGGAATGTACAAAAAGTGTACACAGCAGGGGTGCCTCCAGGGCCAGGGCTGAAAAACGCTGCTTTAGTGATCCACTTCTGTAAACAGAGTAAGTGAGTGTGAAATGTACCTACACAAAATGTAATGATTTTGCAACAACCTTGCTTCCAAGCCATGAAACATTTAGAAAGTTGTAAATAGTGGCTTTCTATCTCTCGTGGACACACATTCAAATGATTCCAAGCTGTATTTTCTGATGTAGAGTTCAAGGCCTGACTCAATTTTTTTACTTCAATGCAAGAATTAAGTTTTTTTCTTGAGAAGAAACTGAAAACTGACCACAAACATGCCTCCCTATTGAGTAGTTTGTGTCTAAATGTTAATGTGTGAGTGTTTGCTGTTCTTACACCCTGTTGACAGATTCATGTAGGTGCTTGGCCAGTGGGTGTTAAGTGTGTCACGTTTGTGATAGCCTTGCAGTCACTTTAAACCAAAGTGTGACCATCTGTTACTTCATGTAGCAGTCACTTTAATCATTTGCTTGAAAACTATCAGAAAAATAGTTTTGGCTGCTACACTTCACTGAAAATGCAGGGTGTAAATGTTTACATATGAGCGGTATTGGGTAGGGCTGGGCAATATGGACAAAAAAATCATATCCCAATCTATTTTAGCTGAATGGTGAAATATGATATATGATACAAAAAAAATCACAGTGTAAAAAATAGGACACAACATGAAATCCTTTAGTTATATTTAAACATACAAGAATTTGATTTCACAGAAAGTCTTGGCTTTTTCCTGTGTGTTTCTGAAGAATTCTGAAGCCATTCATCCCTACCTGTGGCCAGTAGAAGGTTTGGCATTGATCTGGATCTTGGGAAATTTTTGATCAACCCCGATTGGTAAATCAACCCCAATTTTTACCCAGTTAATGAGACCACAGTGTTGCCTGTAAATCTTTAGTAATTCTATTGACCAGATTAGCACTCCTGATGTCCAATCTGCTCTCTGTGAGAATTTACGTCTTCTTTCTTTGTGGATCCTTTGACCTTTAAGATAATGAGAGGATGGCTGAGTGTCCCTCAGGACACTTATCAGCACTGGAGCTGCAGAGGCCTTTCTATGGGTGTTCAGGGGGGCTGGGATAGATTGTTCTTTTGAAGCAGGACCTGCTTTAAAACCATGCTAGAACATAAAGGACCAGTGCAGTTCCCTGTGTCCTGACAAATCCTGAGTCTTAGTTGTATTTTGACCAAACAGACCATTTTGCTGTTGGTGACAGATTTTGGTAGCAGCTGTTAGCTGCTGGAGTCGCTCAAGAACATTCATTGCAAAACGGTAGATCATGGGGTTTCAGAAGGTGTCATTGAGTGCATCCGTCTTTGCTAATGAGTGCATCCGTTTCAGGAATAGTATAGAATAGAACTTACAGGAAGTGCAAATAAATTAACCTGTAGACCCTATATTTACCGTAAGCGTTTTCTAATACCGTCAGTTCTAAAGAAAAGCTTGCGTCAGATACACTTAAGTCTTCTGTGTCTGCTTGTGTGAAACATGCCCTGAGAAAAATGCCTTTGCTGTGTTCATCTCACAATGAGTAAGTGTTTGTGAATGCTTTCTTTGGCACTGAGAACAACATCTGCATGTCTGGCCCAAGGAGGCTGACTCATTTTGGGGCTCTGTGCTTCCCCCTGTCTTCTATTCTAGTCAGAAGCAGCAGATGATATTTATGTAATATGACTCCCCATCTGTGCGTCCATATTCAAAAGAAGGATAACTTGTGAGCCATAACACACTGCCATAGCTAATAAGAACTCTGTGTTGAATGTACTGCAGTGGTACTTTTCACTGTTAATAGAATATAATGCATGGATGTAATTTCACGATTTTCAAACCCTGAGCTACTCCTAGAACAGATACACTGTATTTCCAAATATTTCTGGACACTGCTTCTAATAAACTCATTCATCTACTTTAAGTTGTATACATTGCTGACACAGATGTGCAAATGCACACACGCAGCTTGTCTAGATCCTGTAGAGGAGTACTAGATAAACTTAAACCTATTGGCAGCATGCCTACTGAACACAATCAAATCCTCACAGCAATTCTCTGAAATTTAGTAGATGAGCAACAATGAGCAGGTGTCCCAATACTTTTTTCCTATAGTGTACATGTTCCATATGTACTCTAACAGCACAACATATCATATTATTACGTAAGAGGCTATAGATGTACATACATAGATGCAGCACTGGGTTTAGTCTGGCATATCTACAGTGCTTCTATTTTAGAATGGTTAGCATTTCTGCCAGAATGACATGTTTGACCCACTATTCCTCATCAGGAAAGACAGTGGTCACGAAGGGCAAATTGTAAAAGCTGATAATCTACCAACATTTTAGGGACTACACTTTATTAATTATTTTTACATACATGACACTTATATGTAATAAAGGTAGTCTGCAAAATGCAAAATGTCTTCTTGTTCAAGGTCCAATAAAGGAAGATAAAGTCAAGCTGTTTGCTGTGAAATTCTTGGATTTTCCTGGCTAAGTGTACCGGGCCAAAGACAGCATTTATATTGTCTACCTGACCAACATTGTTTGGTCAATTTTTTTTTATTTTACCCACAACTTGGGAAAGGGATGGGGATAGTTGCAACTTATAATGCTAATGAGGCAGTAGGGATCCATTTTGTCTCCTGCATGATAGTTTTTCATAGTGAGTGAAGAAGACAGGCTTGCTGTTGGCAGTACATGTATGATGAATGTTGAACAAAAATGTATGTTGTCATTTATCTTTTTTTTATTTTACTGCAATTTTCTCCCTCAAATTTAGATGTGCCAATCACCCTAATCCCTGAGTGATCCCCCAATCACATGTGATGCTCCTGACACTAGGGGGAGATAACGAGCACATGCTTTCTCCGATACATGTCATGTCTGCCTACCGCCTCTTTGTGAACTGCTGCCATTTGCAACTTCACCAGACAGCCATCGCGCTCAGAGGAGATTGCCAGATCCCTGGTTCTGATGCAATGACTGACAGACACCTGCGCCGACCAGCATCACACTGAGTATGTGATGTGGCGAGCAGGCCAATTTTCGCTCTCCCTCTGGACCCCGGCTGCCGATGGCGGGATGCAAACTTGCGATCCTCGGATCATAGTGGTAACGCCTTAAACCGCTGAGGAACTTGGGGCCCATTTCTAGATTCTTAGAAGAAAATCAAACGGGAAATGGCCAGTCATGTTTTAAAAATGACCAATTGGTGCATCTCTGTTAAGGTACTTCAGATGGTTGTTTGAGTAGTACAATAGAAACACTTTTGGCTCTGAGTGGTTGTAAATCAAACATGTACATCACATCTTTATGAACTTTATGAGCTTCTGTAGCATCACTCAAAGATCCATTTGAAACACCTTTATTTTATAACACAAATGGGAATATGACTGACAGATGGGATCTGAGTAAATGTTAGGACTGGAGCACTATGTCCTGTAATGTAAAGCAAGTGTCATAACAGCTCTACTTTACACTTTATAAGAGATTGATGGCAAAGAGAACTGGTGAGAATGCTGATGTCAACTGTGAGTGTGACCTATAGCCTGTAAATGATGTAGAATGCGGGGCCAGTCTTTTTTTAGGTATTGCTAAGATGTGCTGGACAGTGTGAGTCTTCCTTCTGCCAGTACAAACTGTCACTGTAGTGTGTCAAGTCCTCTCGCTGCCAGAGGCATGCAAGTGGAACACGGTTCAGTGTTCCAGTCAAATCTTCCTGCTCATCCAGAATCATGTTTTTTGGATGGGAAACTTGCAGCAAGACAGGCCTCTGAAATCTTTTATTCCAGCAGCAACTGTTTCCAAACTTTCTGCCGGCTGTGCTTGCGTAACTGTTCCTGTGCTGCTGGACCGGAGGCTTTGCAGTACAGAGAAGTTGGAGTCTGGAGGTGTGGAGTTTGTGTTCTCCTCATCGGGGAACAGTGCATGTGATTGTTTTAGCATGAAGCCAGCAGGCTTACAGTGCGCAGCTACTCACTGTATTGTTAGCGCTGAAATATTTATAGTCCCTCCCCCACCCTGCCCCCAATATCCTGCCACGTCTCGAGCTCCAGCCCAAGAGGAGGAGAGGAGTACTCACAGTGGAAGAGGGGAAAGAGACGAGGGAGAAGAGTTCACTTTCTTTCTTTCTTTCTTTCTTTCTTTCTTTCTTTCTTTCTTTCTTTCTTTCTTTCTTTCTTTCTTTCTTTCTTTTCTAAACTATATGCAATTATACCACAGTAATTAGTCTCTCACTCTCTAGGACTCTTTCTCACTCTATTTTCATCTCTCCTTTTTTGTCCATTTTTGTCTTTATATCATTCTTGTGCTCTCACCCACTTTCTCTCCCTGTCTCTGTTCTTTCACCCGCTTTCTCTTCCCCCTTTATTCACATCCTTCTCTCTTTCTGTTGTTTTCTCTCACCGTTTTATTGTTTTCTCTCTTGTTTGTCTCTTACTTTCTCTCTTTGTCTTTTTCCCTCACCTTGTATACATCTCTCCCTTCTCAACCGCTCTTGCTCCACTTGACTCTTTTTCTGCCCCCTTCTCTTCTCTCACTCCCTTTTTATGTCTCTGTCTCTCTCTCCATTGTCTTAACTGTTACAACTCACTGTGATTGCCCACAGATGGTGCTGCTTAAAGGAGGAAAGGAATGCAATGCCCTCAGTGGGTCACTGGGTCAATGTCTCTACTCACATTCTCTCTCTCTCTTTCTCTCTCTCTCTCTCTCTCTCTCTCTCTCTCTCTCTCTCTCTCTCTCTCTTACACACACACACACACACACACACACACACACACACACACACACACGCACTCATATTTGGCACAGTTTCATCTTCAAACAGCTTGCAGCTGGCCTCTCTATGTCCACTATGTCTGAAAACCTGGAAATGAGCACCATGTTTTGACACAAAGAAAACGAGAACATTTGCTGTACAGGATGTCACTGTGTGTGTGTGTGTGTGTGTGTGTGTGTGTGTGTGTGTGTGTGTGTGTGTGTGTGTGTGTGTGTGTGTGTGTGTGAGGGAGAGCGTGAGCATGTGTGTAAAGTATGCATCTTGCTGAGCTAATGTTCCCTTATCTCCAAACTGATTTATCAAATCGTCCTGTCTGAGCAGAATTATGCCACTGCCATAGATAAAGTTATTTGTTTCAATAAACATCACAATGTGATCTGCTAATCTTGTATGGATTGCGTTCCGGTATTCTGTCATCCGTCACTTTGACTTCCTGCAGAGATTGTCAAAGCAACAGACGCATTCAATGATACAGTCAGGGGGGAATTGCAGACTTTCAGAGATGACTGACAAAGAAAAAAGAGCAAAGTGTGGGTTTGTATTAAGTTTCTCTCAAACTCCCCAAGATTCTGTCTGTACTAAAGCCATGTAGCATTAATCTTATAGTATTAAAAGTTTGGCGCCTCTGATCAAAGGCTGTATTTGGTTGATTCTTAAAAAGAAGTAACCACAATTTCTGTAGCAAACTACTTAAATAGTAACAAAAATACAAAGGATTGAACATTTTTCCAGGACTTCCAGTGAAGTCCTACCACCATAATTGACTCTGGTTGATAGGGCAGGTTTGACAGGTCAAGAATTCTCAGCTCTTTGACTGATTCTTCAAACTTTTTTTTTTGCTAAAACTCAACAACCATCAGCTTCTCTGAGCAGCTGACTGGGGATCAGAAGTGAAGAGGAAGATTAGATTGGGCTAATTGATTCCTGAAAGGCAGAAAATGTCTGGAACAAAGGCATTTTGGACATGAAATTGAATTCTTTTTCCACAGTCATCAAAGTAAAGTTATATTTCTGTGCTATTTTCTCTCTCTGCCCCTCCACCTTTTTCTCTGTCATCCTTTTCTTTGTTGGTTTCCCCCTCTCTCTCACCCTCTCTCCCTGTCAGCAGGAAGTGGCACAGGGAACGCTACACGAGTAGATGAAAAAATGGACTCCACTAATATTCTTGTAGCATATTTAAGAAATAGAAATAGAGCTGAACGAGGGTGGCATCTACAAAAGATCATTGATCCAAAATGTCTTAAAATCTTTTATGAGCTAAGGCTGACTTTTCTACAACGAGAAACATCTTACAGAAACTAACACTATATGCCCAAATGTTTGTGGAAACCCCTTCTAATGCACGCATTCCTCTACTGCAGGTTGCGCTCATTGCTGGCACAGATGTACAAGTACACTCAGCTTGTGTAGCTCCTGTAGAAAAGTACTGCCAATAGAATAGGACTCTGGAGTAGTATATCTGGAGTAGACAAACATGGACATGCTGGCAGCATGGCTAATGTCAGGTGTGGGTTAGAGGGGTACAAAGCCTTCCAGCACAGTGCTGTGGAGCAGTGGAATGATGGCGCTCCATCCATTACTTTTGTTGTAGTTTGTGAGTTGGGGATGAGATGGGGTGTGAACATCCAACATCCTGACCTCACTAAAGCTTGTGTGACAGTGCTCCAATTCGATAAGAAATCCTTCCATGGACAGTAGAGACAGTTACTCCAACAAAGGCATGATAAACTCTTTTTAATATCCTTGAATTCGGAAGAATAAGGAGTGAGCACACACACACACACACACACACACACACACACACACACACACACACACACACACACACACACACAAAATGAGTGAAGGGAAGTTGGTCTGAGGTGAGCTTTCATATTCTCCACTAAAGGATGATGGTTCAGTCTCTCTCAGGACATCCATTATTTTGGATGAAGCAAAGCGTTTCAAATGAGAGGGGTGAGTAATTTCCACATACTGTTGATTGCTTAAGTGCACCTGTTTAATTCTAGGAGAGGACACACACACACACACACACACACACACACACACACACAAACAACTGTCCTAGAATCCTCTGTGCAGCTGCACATAAACAAAGACATTAATCTAGAAAGCCCACTGGACAGCTATTCCAGACTCTCTTCAGAGTGGTTTGAAATAGCAATGTAGGAACACACACACACACACATACACACTCACTCTCTCTCTCTCTCAAACAGTTATTTTCACTCTTTTCTGGTCCTTTAACCGTATACTTCCTCATCAGTGCACCACCCTAGTGACCCCCTCCCCATCTCTCGCTTGCTACCATTCTCTCTCTATCTCTTTCTCTCCCATTTTTCTGTTTCTCGTTATTTGTGTGTGTGTGTGTGTGTGTGTGTGTGTGTGTGTGTGTGTGTGTGTGTGTGTGTGTGTGTGCGTCTTGATTCTGAACTTTATGAAGTCTAACTTTATTGACATTGAGTGTAATGAGAACAATACTGCCAAAGCATTACAAAAAAGTGACAGCATTAGGTGTAGACACTAGTCACTAGACCAGAATGTGGTTACATAGGGTGTTTAATGGGGTAGTAACTTCAGGAAATTCTTGTTGCAGTTGTGTGTGGAAGTCAAAACTGAAAAACACAGGAAATACACCTGCAAATTCAGCTACTTCCTTCACACTATGGCACACCCAAATGCAATCACTCCTGCTTTGTGACCCTTTTCTACACACCGAACCAAACATTCACTGCACTGTACCACCTCTTCCAAAGCAATGAATCCTGTCACACACCTCCCAGGTACTTAAAGCCCAGTAATCCTTGACCAGTGCCATCTGCAGGAGCCTGAAGTTACTACCACTATAAACATGCAAGTTGAAAAAAACATATAGTTGACTAAGAAAGTGTAATATCAGTAAGTATTTACTATAAATACTGAAAAGTGAGATATGGTGAGGTAGGTGTTATTTAAATTTTTGGCTACAAACGAGGAAGTGCATCTCAACACAGTGACTACACTCTTACTCCTATTTTAATCCTGCCATTTCCTTTGGCCAAGTTGTGGTCACTGAACCAGCACTTGGCCAGGATCCTCCTCTGCTGAGGATCCCTGATGGTCAGGAGATACAGTTTATTCTCTTTTTTATTGCACAAAAGCATTCTTGTTTACTATGAACATGAATTTGATTCTCTATTGTTATACATATGTGATCTTACTGTTAGTGACCAGCTTGTTGCCGTTTAGCATGGACTGTTGGGTAGTGCTGTAATGTTTGTAGGAAGACTCTCAGGTCCAGCCACCTGATGGCTCAGTTCTTGGCTGTGTAGCATCTAGAAATTTTGGATCTTTTTTATATGGTTTAATTCAGAGGAAATTTGCCTAATTAATTGCAGCAAGTAGAGCTTCTCTTGCTTGTGTATTTAATTTAGTATAGCTGTGCTCATTGAAAGGAACCCAAACCTGAGGTTAATGTACTGGAGTGTGTGTTTCAGAATGGTGCTGCCCAGGGTGAACTGGTACCAAATAGTGTTCCTGACGTCTGGGGTTTTATTGGAAGACAGTCATATTTCTCTTTTTCAGGTTTACTGCTAGGGCCCAGTTCTGGAAGTACTGTTCCTGCAGGTCTAGATGCTGATGTAGTCCCTTTGCTTTTGGGGGACAGCAGCACTGGGTCTTCTGAGTACAGCAGAAATGTTACCGCTAACTCAAACAGTGTGGGGCTCAGACTACAGCACTGTTCCACTCTTTTTTTGTGAGAACTTCTTTATCTCACAGCCCATTTGTTTTCTGATTACATTGATTTGATGATATCACTCCCATGTTTCTCTCCAGTTCTCTCATCTTCTCTCTCTTTCTCTCTCACGTCTATCTTTCTGTCTCAGCCTCATTCCTTCAAGATGGATTTGATTGACTTACCCTCTCTTTCCAGGCATTCTTATTCTTCCCTCTCCTCCACCCTCCAATGGCTAAAGTACTCCTAACTGCAAACATCATCATCATCATCATCATCATTACACACACACACACACACACACACACACACACACACATACACATATCTTGTGCCCTATGCTGGCTCATTAAAAGGAATTACATCAGCTGAGTCGAGTGCAATTTTGAAGTAGCCACTATCTCCCCTTGCCCAGCACTGCTGTGCTGAAATATTGAGCTCCAGGCTCAGTGTGGAATACTTTTACCCCATTAAAGCGCAAGTGCAACCAGAGACACTACTTACCATTCTGTGTGAATCAAGCAGGGGCATCTAACCTGCAGAACATGATCCACTACTGCTACTGTATGTCACAACACCAATAATCGTGATCTGAATGTAAACACGGTATGTGAGTATTATGAATATAAATGCGCCTTTGGTTTTGATTTATCAAAGGAACAATTTCCTGCCACACAGCATTGAGTGGCTTTGAGAAAGACCAATTACGTGCAGCACAGAATGTAGAACATACATTGCTGTACTTTCCTTTACAGCTCCTTTGTTTGCACAACACATTTAATAGAATGCCAGGTCTACGTCCTTGTATGTGTTTACCTAAGCAAGATCCAGTACTTTGAGCATTTGAACTGAAGTGTGTTATTATGGTGCATGCATTGACTGGTACAGTAAAACAAACCAGACTCTTGAGCTGTTCTGAGAGCAGCACTTCTTTTTGTCTTTGAAGGTTAAGTATGAGTTGTTGGTGCAGAAGCTGAACCTGCACCAGCACGAGTACCTCAGGAGAGTGCATACGGCCGGAAAGCAGTGCATGATACTGCGCTCCATGCAATTTAAGTCGCTTTGATGCTCTCAGCAGCAGAAGGCTGGTTGTTGCTATTATCTGTCTTCCCTCTGGTTGTGTTTGGAGAGCACATAGCTGTTTACCCACATGCCTTCGGGAGCTGGCGCTCTCTTTGTGCTAAAGCCTGGGCTAATTGTAGGAGCTAATCAGAGGCTTTCTTAGGCCAGGGTGTTGCTTGGCTCATGTGCAGTTGAGAGCAGGTGAAACTGGGGGAACTCTCTGTGGAGACTGTGGACACTGGGGGCAGTATTTCTGACTAGGACCTTTAAAAGCTGTGCAGAAGAAGTATGTATGTATTATGGAAACATGTTTATGTTTCATAACATAGGAGCACACAATCTGTGTCCGTGTGACATGATTGATTTCACACAAAAAAACCCCCATTGTATTAATTATTTATTATAGTAATGTTAAAAGGTTAGGACCACCCCCTGGGAACCTGTGACATTTTAAACTTGTTTAAAGATATTGCATTGCAAGATTCTGCATTTTAGACACACATTCTACTTGTTTTCTGAATGTTCCATCAATTCATGTGTTCATGTCCTGTTCATCTCTGGTCTTGTCCTTGTTTTGTTTATCTCCCCTCATGCTTTGGAGCGCACGTCCTGTCTCCGCCCATTTCTAGCTGTGTCTCTTTTGTAATCATGTCCAGGTATCTGTCATTATGTCATGATTTAAGTCTTTCTGTGTCGGTCCATCCTGGTCAGTCTTCTTGTATACTTCTCCTGTAGGGATGGTTTGTCTGTTTTGCAAGCCATTTTCTTTATTAAATCAACAACCCTGCAAGTACATCCGTTTCCTCCAATGTCAGGTACATTCACCATTCCTGACATCATGATTTTAATTTTTTTGTGCGTGATAAATTAGGCTTCTAAACAGTATATAAACCAGTTGGCCATAATATGACAACTTCCTGCCTAATATTGAGTAGCCCCCCCACCTTGTGCCATCGGCTTTGTCTCCTCCAGGCATGAGCTCCACAAGACCTCTGAAGGTCTCCTGTAACCCTTGGTACCAAGAAATTAGCAGCAAATCAGTTTTTGCTAGATGCTGACCACTGCATACAAGACTTGCCTGATGTTTTGGACTCTGACATCACAATTTGGTTCTTGTTAAAGTGGTTCAGATCCTTATTCTGGCCCACTGTTCTTGCTTTAAACACATCAACTTTAAGAACTGAGTGTTAATTCCACCCCTTAACATTTGCAATTGTGATGAGATGATCATTGTTATTCACATCACTTGTCAGTGTTTTTAATGTTGTAGCGTGTGTTATAAAATATGCAAACTAAAGCTAAAAAATTAAGCTGTAAGCACCATGCCTAATGCTGGGTGTAGGCTAGAGAGGTATAAAGCTACCCAGTGGAACGTTGGAACTGTTTTCTCTGGATTTATGGTGCTCCATCCAATATTTTTGGGATCAGTTGGGTTAGTTGGGGATGAGGTGGGGTCGTGATCACCCAATGTCCTGACATCATTATTGCTCTTGTCGCTGAATCATCAGCAGTTTTTCTGTATCTTTAAAGCAGGGCTCAACAAATCTAGTAAACTGTTTTCTGTGGACAGTAGAGAAACTCTTTTTAATCTCTTTTTTAACCTTGATTTCAGAAGAAATGTGAATGAGCCAATATGTGAAAGTCCCAATACTTTTGTCTATATTGTGTAGCTCCTTTAGCAAAACTAAATAATTAAACTTCACTAAATACACCCTTTTCTAAAAGATTGGGCTTTATTCATCAACAATTCTTAAGAAAAAATGTCTTTTTGAAACTCACAGAGTTTTTCTGAAGATTCTGACATTCACCAAGGTTTTCTTATTTGGGATTTGTTCCAATTGATAAGGACATTTCAGCTTTATAAGGGCAGAGCCGTGAACAGTTTAAGACACATCCTGAATCTGAGACATTTTCTGAGGTCTTTTCTTAAAGATAATTTGAAGCCCATTCTTAGGAGCATTTTGGTGAATGAGGTTTATTGATTTGAATCTTTTTAATTTTTTTGTGTGAAGACTTTGAGAACAAATTGTGGGTGTTGTTTCAGCATCACCTTTCCTGAGTATAAAAGTTGAACAAACAAATGAATGCAGTCCAAAATGTCACAGCCCTCCATTCTTCACCAACTTCACATGCCTTCACAAAAACACACAAAACACTCTCTGAAATCACAGTGGTAGTCTGCAGCAAAACTGCAGGCTGACAGCGAAACACACTTCAGCATTTGCTGAAGGCTAAAGGCCATGTTGTCTGGTGATTACTATAGACATGTTGGGAGATTTTCTTTCACTTCTTGTGATGTTCCTGACAGCTTCCGACTTCTATTCATTGTCCTGTGTCATATGATTTCACAGTCTGCATTATTTTCATGGCACTTTCATTTTTATTTTCCACTGTTTGCAAAGCTGGAAAAGCTGCAGTGCAATTTCATACAACAGAATATTGGATTTTAACCCACTGTGCATTTAAACCTGCTGTGTATGAAAGCTGTTCATGGATACAGCTTGTATCGGGAAGTGGCACATCTCTTCTCTTTCTCTCCACACAAACAGACATCAGTTTCCTGTACACATACAGTTGTTTATGATTAGTTGTCATTCAGTTATTGCAGAACATTCTGCAATGTATAATTTATTTTCCATTAGGGGTCGGCACTGGTCGGTAATGACTAGTGCAGAGGGGTTTTAGGTCAGCGCTTATGCTTCAGTCTCTTCCAGCTGCACTTATGATGCCTATTTATTTATGGCTCTGGTAAGAAATTGGACATCATGCAAATGCAGCACTATTTTAGCTAAATTTTAGCTATCTATCAACCCCACCACCATGTCCAGCAAGCAGTGCCAGGAGACTGCAATCACAACACCTATAGTGTGGTCTGCAGTACCATGCAAGATATGGTATAGGTGTGTGTGGTTGTGTAATCTAGTGAGTGGTTGTATCGCATTAGGTTTGGATTTTCACTGTCAAACAGAAATCTTGATTTAAATTTTTTTAATTTTTTGTTTACTTTTTTTTTTACTAATCTGGCAGTTGTTCGTCACATAGTGTCAAATTGTTTTGGTGCAGTCATAGTGAATGAACCAGTAGTAATGCTCCAATAGAAATGCAATGGAAATAACAAAATGAAAGATCATTTTATACTGACTTTGACTAAATTAATTTCAGCCGGGCCAAACTGAGTGATTTGGGTAGTAGGGCCTTGGACAGGCCTCGAGATAACAACTCTGTGAATGTCCTTGAGTGGCCGAGCCAGAGCCCAGACTTGAAGCTGATTGAACCTCTCTGGAGATATCCAGAGAAAACGGCTGTGAGTGACCGACGCTCCTCATCCAGTTGATGGAGCTTGAAAGGTTCTGCAAAGAAGAATGAGAGAAACGTCCTAAAAACCGGTGTGCCAAGCTTGTAGCATCACACTCAAAAAGACTCAAGGCTGTAAGTGCTGCCAGAGTAAACAACAAATGTAGCGAACATTTATGTACATGTTATATTTTGTGTTTCATTTATAACACATTTGCAAATATTTCAAAGAAACGTATTGTATGTAAAGTTTTGAGGGATTAAAATGAATTGAATATACTTTTGAAATAAGGCTGTAACATAAAATGTGCAAAAAGTGAAGCGCTGGGAATACATTCTGGATGCATTGTGTGTACAGAATTAATCAATTTATTCATACATTTGTTGAATTTGTGTCTCTTTGTATTTGCATGTATGTTGTTTGTGAGTGGGGTGGGGTACTTATGTATGAATGTTTTCTTTCTCATTTTGTGAATGTGTAGGCCTGTGTGTACATGTACATTTCCATTTGACAGTAGAACATCTCTGCATGAGGGCGTGTGTTTAGGAGGAAGGGGTTGTCAATAGGCATATGTGTACGTGTTCATGTATGTTAAATGTGTGTGTATATGCTTGTGCTTGCCAATGTGTCGAGGGTCGTATGTCATTTATGTCCACTGTGTAACACACGGTATGTACATTTGCATGTATGTGAGTGAGAGAAGGAGAGAGATAGTGATGGAGATCGAGGTGCAGAATAAATGTGGTGATTTGGCTGCGGAGCAGATCCTCACATTTTCCACTCCGTCTATCTAATCACAGCCTCTCTCTAGCAGGATCACTTCACTCTCACTCTCTCTCTCTCTCTCTCTCTCTCTCTCACTCTCGCTCGCTCTCTCTCTCTCCTCATTCGGAAGCCCGAGCAGCATAACGCTGTACTGTAGCTTAAGCCATTCTCTTCTTATCACTCTTGTGTTTTGTGAAAGTGCGATGAGAAAGATTTCACTTCTAAAGTGGAGGATTGATGGAATAGAAGAGAACTGGTGGCGGCTGGGATCAGCTCGCTCTCTGATCAGGGAAAGCACTTTGCTTTGAAGCTCGGGGAGCGTCTAAAGGGGGAAGGAAAGTGTTTTGTAGATATGTCTCACGTCTGAGTGTAGAGCCAGTATTAGTCAGAGAGGTGCAAGACCATAACGGGCGTTTTTCATCATGCCGGAACGTCCAGTTTCTGTTGTGTGTGGCTGTCTTCTTCACAACGTGATGCATTTGGCTGGGGAACAGGTAGAATATTGCAGCCAGCCAAAACATCTTATCGCTCCTGCAAAAGGGTTTTAGACACACATTCTACTTGTTTTCTGAATGTTCCATCAATTCATGTGTTCATGTCCTGTTCATCGCATGTCAAAATCGCATGGTTTGCCAAGACTGCTGCTCTCTGCTATAGAGGAAATATGTTCAGTAAGATGTGAGCGATAAGGCAGCTCCAGCACAAAAAACATCATCGGCTGTGGATTTCAGTGTGAGTGTTTTCAGAGTAACAATTTAATGAAACAATTATTTGTTTTCGTGTCTGTTTTTTAGGGACCTTCTAGGAAAAGACTTCACTGCAACTCACTATGAAGATGGACGGCCTGTTACCCTCAGTACCAATCACACTGTAAGCAAGATTTATTCTCTCTCTCTCTCTCTCTCTCTCTCTCTCTCTCTCTCTCTCTCTCTCTCTCTCTCTCTCTCTTACTTAAGCCTCTTTTTGCACTCAACCGCAGTAATTACCAGAATACTATGACTGCTAAAGTTGTGACTTTGCATCACTCACACATGTGGCTTTTAAACAGTATTTTGTCAGAATGTTATCAAGTCAAAGTTTATTTTTCATTTGCACAACGTCAGGAAACTTCTGCCTTAAAGCGTGTGATGAAGCTCAAGTTATTACTCAACAGGAGAAGAGCAGTGCACCAATATACAGAACTATAATTCCAGTGCAGCAAAAAGTTCATTCATATACATAATTTAATTTAAAAAATGTTGATTTTGATATTTTATGCTCATTGTTTAAATGTGAAGTCATATTCCAAGTCTTTTGTTTTACTTTAGATCTGAATGACTTACAGTTAATGACAAACAAAAATCCAGAATCTCAAATGATAAAATAATTAATAAATAATAATAAATATAAAATATTGAATAAATAAAACCAGTGAATGAACAAGTGCTTCAATACATTTGCCATATTATTATATATCAATATAAATAAACATAGTACCATGTCACCTCTTATATATTCCTTCAGTTGTAAATGCCATGTTAGTTGCTCTAGCAGAGGCGCTGATATAAAATTGGGTCACACCAGATTTTTTTTTGGATCCGAGTGACTGTTTTTTAATTAAATTCAGATTTTGTGTCTCAAATTCAAAGAAAGTAAACTAAGCATGCCTTGAACATTTTCTTACCTTCACAATGTATCCGCATCCAAGAACATTCATGTATCCTGTTACATAATCAAAAACAATGTTCACATTTGTAAACAAAGGACAGAAAAGGGAAAGGTGGACTGGTGTAATATAAATCTTATCAATAAATTTGAAGTTATTTTCTTAAGTAGGTATTGATCACAGTTTATAGTATATAGATCCTGCCAAGTGGTTTTCCAGTTGTCATCACTTGTATTTATTCCAAGGTCTCCTCTTTAAATGAGGTGGAGATGATATTGCTGATTTTTGCTGAACTTCTCTGAGGGTTTATTTTTCAGGCCAAGTTAAAACTCAGCATTTTTTACCAAACCACTCACACAGATATTTTGTTTGCTTATCTTGCTTTATTGTTTTGCATACGGGTGTCCACATATAAATGACCATGGTCAGTTTTGGTTTGAATCATGTATAAAATCTTTGAAATTTAATTTCATTGTATTGCTGGCTGTAATCTGAACAGTACTGTGCTTACTTTTTGCTAATGTGATTATGTGATTCTGGTCAGACATGAGGCCTCTGGTATGGTACTGGAAACACTCTGTACAGGTAAATCGTCAGATATACCCTCATTGTAGCTTGCGTTCATATTTAATATCTTCCCATTCTTCCCAAATATGAAAGGGATTCTTCTGTATACCGATCTACAGGGTGCAAATTACACCGTGTGTGGGCGTAAAAGGAACTAAAGACAAGAAATTGGAATGGTTCTTAGTAAACTGCATTTGTAAAAAAAAAGTGTTAACTGCCCTGTGGGTTCATTCAAATGAACCCAGTCTAGTTCATTAATATTATTATCCTTTTTTTAAACGGAAAAGCATTAAACACCTCCTCTGTACCTAATCAAATATAAAACATATTTTCAGCAAATACCAGTTTATTATTACTGTCTTTCTCTGTCTTTCATTGTTACCTGTGACAACATAAGCATTGTAACAATGTCTCAGAGCTTGATTAGCAAATCAGACCTGAGGCATGTAATCCCCACTGTAATCCCCACTGTAGGATCTGAAAGACCCGGAAAACTCTAGGAGAATCTGTCGGTCTGTCTGTCTGTCTGTCTGTCTGTCTGTCTGTCGGTCTACATGCCTACCTACAGTTTGTGAACCCTTAAGATTTTACAGTATTTCTGCATACACCTGAGGAGGACCAAAATCAAACAAATGAATGAAAAATATTACACTTAGTCATTTATATATTGAGAAAATTGATTGAATGTTGCATATATGTGAGTGGCAAAAGTATGTGAACCTTTAGTATTGGCAGGTAATTTGAAGTGAAATTAGAGTCCAGTGATTTTACTCAATGGTATGACAGTCAGGTGTAACTGGATGGCCTGTTTTATTTACAGAACAGGTATCTATAAAAGAGTTGTTGATGCCCAACAAGTTGAAAAAAGTTACAAATCCATTTATAAAGAGTTTGGGCTTCACCAATCCACACCCATAGCCTGCATGGTACTTTCTAAGAAACTAAAGTACTTTTTCATTTGACTGAGGTTAATGTTTATAAGTCAACCATCAAATCTGAACAACAATGGAGTGAATTGCAGTGTTTTGAGGAGAAAGCCGCTGCTCTCCAAAAAGAACAGTGCTGCCCATCTTCCTTTTTCTAAAGATCACACTGGGCAGTAATAGTGTGCAGGGCTAATCATCATTTACTGGAAATAATGCAGGCACACCAGATACTAAAAGCATGTTTATGTACCATTGCCACACACAAATATGCTACATTGGATCACTATCCTTGAAAATTAGAAATAAATGGCATGGTGTAATATTGTTGTCTCATTTCTTTGATTTGGCTATCGTTATCCTTATCCTTATCTAGTTTTAGGGTAATCGTTATCCTTATCCTTATCTAGTTTTAGGGTAATCGTTATCGTTATCGTTATCCTTATCTAGTTTTAGGGTAATCGTTATCGTTATCCTTATCTAGTTTTAGGGTAAAAATCTGGTGAAAGTTTAGTTCAACTTTATGAAAATATATATATTCTGAAGGGTTCACTGTATCTAATACTATTTACTTACTACACCTGTATATGTGTCTCTATCTGACTGTCTTCTAATACAACCCTATTACACAACATAGTGCATGATCTTTGTTATATAATTGGCTGAAATGTGAACTCAGTTCACTGGACAGAAGAAAACCAGCATTACACCTTTTTTAATACTTGGTGAAGCCAATTCTGTCCCAGATTTCTTTTGTCACATTACGCAGAACAGCAGTGGTCACCAACTCTGGTCCTGGTATGGCTTTAGCGCCACCCCTAATGAGCCTCACATAATCCATCTAATAATTACCCTCAGGTTTTTGGTTTCATGAAAGATATTTTTGGAGTAGGGTTGGATGTGAAATCTGCAGGAAGGTAGATTTCCAGGCAGAGAGTTGATGACCACTGCTTTACAGCTCACAAATGGACTCCCTGTCCATTTAGTCCACTCGTTCTCAAACTGGTGCACATTTCAGCTAGAGGTTACAGTGTTAACCTATTCTGGCATTTCAACTGCTGTACCAGATTGAGGACTGAGATTGAGGTCTAGTGATCTTGCTGGTCAGTGAAAGCATTCCATCATGACTGTTGAACCAATCACACAGGCAAACTACACTTGTCATCCTGGAAATTGGGAGTGTCAATATTGTGTTCTGCTTAGGATGTAGAGCAGACATTCATTGGAAGAGGGGAGTAAAATGAACACTGGTGGAGGCTGATGTAATCCTTACCCGTTAGGATAGATGTTGTTATTATCTTGTTGTTATGTTGTTATTATCTTGTTCATTCTTCTTGTATCCAAGAAGAAAATATGCATGTGGTATGTTTTTGTTTTTTTCCGAGGAGCTATGTTAACTACAACATTGTTAACTGATGAGAAAGAAAAAATGGAGAAAAGTCCCAGAATGCCTCACTCTGTTTGCCATATCTCATATCCTTGCTTCATATCCATTTTTCTCTCTGCCTGTGTTTCTGTTCTGACTTTTGCATCCTCTCCCTTCTTCCTCCTGAAGGCATCATTCTGACTTGTTAAGCCACATGTTCACATGATCGCATGCTTGGAAAACAACAGAGCCACACACAGCATGATAGCACATGCTCTGCACTCATATTCAGCCATGAACAATGAATGCCATTGAGGGCAATCCGTTCTGCTGAGAACATCTCTTTTTTTTTCCTATCGTTGATAGCTTCAAAAGACACAGTTCAAAGTCGCGGCAGACTTATTGTTGCACCTTTTTTGCACTGCATATATATTTTTTGCTGCCAACTGCAGTTTTATTTGGGACAGTTTATCGCACACTCTTGCAGAAAGGTGTGAAGAGTAGTCACCTGTGTTGTTGTCGTACAACAGTGAGTTGTGAACTGCCAGGTTCAATTAAGATGAGAAAATGATGCACAGTAGAGTGTGTAACGTATCCTGCTCACATCCGACCTTGTTGCCCTTGTTGCAAAGGTGGATTTTGTCAGGCTGTAGAGGGAAAAATATGCAATGGGTTCAGACTTTTTTTGGGCACATTCTGTACAAGAGCAAAATCCCAAATGAGTAAACCATACGGATCAGCATCGCTGATTCTCAAGAGGGAATAAAAACATGAAAATAGCATGGACTGCAGGGCATTTTCTTGTGTAACATCTCAAAGACTTTCAAGAATTGGAAGAATTTTTTTTTTTTCGATATGCGTGGAGGAATTCTTTTTAAATTTACTTTAAATTCAAAATAATCTGAATTCTACAAGAACGAATAGCAAGTGAGACATTATAGTAAAAATGTAAAAAGAAATAAATAATAAAATAATTAAATATATATCTGTATTTATATAGGTTCACTTACTATTCCTAGCCTTTTGCTGTATGTGCTTAATAAATGGCATTAACTATTAGTTAGATTGTCTGTCAATAGTTGTGACATAGATAATGAGAAAGTATACATTATTGTAATGAATTAATTAATGCATAAATAAATGTATATGAACTCACTATATCGACACATTCCTGGACACCTGCCCTTTCATTGTTTCTTCCAGGGTATTACAATTTATTTATAATAACTATATTTTCTGTCCAATCCAAATCTGTCCAAATGTCCCCATTGCTGTTAGCAGTTGATTACATTGAGCAACTACAACATATGTCATGAGGCCAGCATGATGGATCATCACCACCACACCTCATCCCCAATTCCCCAGTTCATCCCAAAATTACTGAATGAATTACTATCATTCCTGAGAATATAGATCCTCAGCTCCACAGTCCCACCTCCTTTTTTTCTAAAAACACTGTTCATTTAATCAGCTCCACTAACCATAGAGGAGCACTTTATAGATCTATAATTAAAGATGTCAGTACATTTGTTTCTCTACATACTTTGTTGGCCTTCTTTCACCCTGTTCAGGTATGATGTGGGTGGTGCGTCATTCTAAGTACTGCAGTGACAAGCATGGTGGTGATGTGTTAGTGTGTGTTGCACTGGTACAAGTGGATCAGACACACTGTGTTTAAGACACACAGTGTTTAAACACAGTGTTTAAAGACTGTGTCCACTCACTGTCCACTCTATTAGACACACCTACTTAGTTGCTCCACCTTGTAGATGCAAAGTAAGAGGCTCGTCTGTTTTTGTACAGTTTGTGTTGGTTATCTTCTAGTCCTTCTACAGTCCACACATATTGATGCCCATAGGATGCTTTTGGTTGGATGTTTCTGGTTGGTGGACTATTCTTAGGGCAGCCGTGACACTGAAGGGTGTAAACACTCCAGCAGCACTGCTGTGTCTGATCCACTCATACTAATATAGCACAGACAAACACACACCCCATATTAGTGTCACTGCAATGCATGGAATCATATTTGGCTGTGAGTTTTTTTGTTTCTGCTTATGAATAGAAATTTAAATTATTTATTGAACGTTGCTGTATTTTATATAATATTTCATCATTCATATTGGGTTTTGACAGTTTCACTACATGAGCTCAACAGCACACCTTAATGGTAAAAATACAAAGCTGTTGATGATCAGTTTTCTAAGTGGTTCAACACTGAATTGAGTCATTTCCACACATACATTCATACCCATGGTATTCAGGTCAAAACGGATTTTCTTGTGAATACTGATCTTCATTTTCTTGCGTTAATGAAAGTCATAGGAAATCATATAGATGTGAATTGTTCCTCTGGCAGATTATACTGTCATCACATGGCGCAACACATTTATGAGTATTACATTTTAAACGTCAGATCTATTTATTAAAGCCAGCTCAGACCTCTTCTAATTCAGTATTATACAGCAAGTCAGTAATTACTTGACGAATGACTGTGAAAACTGCATGTGGATGAAGTGAAAATGTGTGGCCTTTGGCCAGTAGTCATTATTTCATATTTGGGTGTCTTCCAAAGCACTACTCTCTCACTTTATTAGGAAACATCTGCTTCAGCTGTAAGAGGAAGCCATAGAGGAACTGAAGCTGCTAATTTCACTCGCGTGGCTCTGCTCTTGCGCTAAGCCGAAGACACTGCCCTCCTTCGCTTGGTCTGAGGCTTTGTAAGGAGAAAAATAATGCCCTTATTAAAATGTGTTTTGGCGTGGAACTCCCCATGTAGGTCAGTGGAGTGAATTTAAAAAATCAAAGTTAATATAATACATTAGTTTATGCAATTGTGTGTATTTTATCAGTAGCATGTCAATATCAAAAATTATTTGATATAAAATGATCAGTATTATAACTGAGATGTAAATACAGTCATTCAGAGTAGTTTTATATGGTTTTATATAAAGCTGGTTCATTGTAAATACATGTGGCACTTTTTTTTACAGTGGTAGTGGTGATAGGAGCCATCACAAAGTCTACAACACGGTTTGAATCTACATGTTGAATATTCAAAACCACCAGTAAACTCAGCATGCCACATACAAATAATAAAAAATAAAATAAATAAATTACAAAATGTACACAAATGTAAGTATAGATTCATAATTAAATGAAGATTTTCATATTAGAAAAAAAAATTGCAATATATTAATTTCTATTTCATATAAATTAATCATATTGGTCATATTAATTATTCATTGAGTGAAAGAAAACATTTATTCATTCCTTTATTGTTATAAAAATTATCTATTAATTTTAATTTTTAAATTTAATTAATTTATTTCATTTAAATTTGATATGTTTTTATTTATGTATGTATTTACTTTTTTCTATATTTCTTCCTCAAGTCTATGCTAATGATTTGGGTGACACTCCTGCTTCTCTCTGATCAAGCTCTACCAGACTCCGGTTTTTCAACTCCGACTCCCTGACTCAGATAATGAGACTGCTGAAGTGAAGGGAGCACAAGCTCAAGCAGCTACAAAATAAGGGGGAAATTGGAAAAGTGAGGAAGTCATTAGTGTAGCCATAATTCTATAAAATGAAGCATTATTAACCAGATAACCAATGAAATTTTCATTCCAGAGCAAATGGATGTTATCTTATTTGAATTTTGGTGCAGCAGTTGCATAAATACTGAGCAGGAGGCAAAATGTAACAGCTGTGTATTTCAAGAGAATGGAACCTAGAACGGACACTATAGACAAGTGGCTCGGGTATAGACACTAAATATCTAAGCATTATACGTTTTATTTTGCAACAGCATCAGACAACATATCTGAGGCTTGATGGCTCTACACCTATGGAACTGACCAAATTCAATGACATATACAGTCAATAATATGAAGAGAAAGATTATTTATCATGATGAAGAAGTGAAGGAATCTTAGAGAGCTTTCTTTAAGATAAATATTAATTCAAGAAACTGTAAAGGGCTTATGTGCAGTATAACAGCTGTGCACTCCCCACAAATCATATTTATTTGATTTGCACCTACAATCCACCAACAAATGCTCATGCTTTGAATGCTGTTAAGAATATATGTCCTGGTTATGGTAATACTCTGAGTATAGCTCTTCCCAAAAACCTCCAGGCATTTCTCTGTGTTTGGTCTGTTGGCTTGATTGGCAATTAAGTGATTTGACACTAACATGCCATATTTACCGCATAATTTGGTTTCTATTCAGATTGAATGTGCAAGCAAGAGTGTAATGAAGTCGCACTGAATTGGGGTTTAACTACATCATCATGTAAGCCATTGTATGTGATATGCTATTACATTTGCAACCAGGGCCAAATAATGGCAGGTTTAAGCAGTACAGGGGAAAAGTTTTTGATCAAATTTCTCTAAATGTAGTCGTCTTTGCTATCTCACTCTCTCTCTCTGAACCTTTCCACACAGCTGTTTAAAGCCTGCAACCATGTAGTTATAAATGTCAAGCACTTTACCACTGAAACCTTGTAGCTTTCATTTTTAGCACTGGATGTGCTGGTTGTCCTTTTTTTATACTCTGTTTTCGGTTGCAACACTCATGCTTTTGGGGCCTAGCCGTGTTTGTGGATGGTCTTTCACATAGCAAAAGAAAATTCTGCAGCGTCAAATGTTAATCATCTTCAGTGGTGGGATTTATAATGTGATGAGCGCTGTTGACAAAATTCAATCTCAAGACATTTTCCAAATATATCATAATATCTCAGTATTTGATGATATTTAATTTTGTGTTATTAAAGTTAATGAGCCACTACATCCTGAGTGCTAGTATCTTACACACCTCATTTGCCTTGATTTGATTGGACTGTTTGTTTTCTTTCCTGAAAATAAACCTTGCACAGTGTGTATCTCTCAGCAACAGGAAAGTTCTTATCTCATGGGATCAAAGGGAAATCATAGATAATTGATTTGTAAAAGTGTCACTAAAGCTAAATATCATTTTCATTTGCGACACAAGTTTAACAACTATGCATTGGTCTGCTGCGTTCCACCAGGTCACCTCTGACGACCTCTCACATAACCTGTGGTATACGGCACCGAAACGTAATAAAAGTCATGTACGTTTTGAAGCGGAGGTCCAAGGATTGCCTTTGGAATCAAACAGGGATCAGCACATCTCAGAGGTGTATGGTGCCCACAACCTGGCCATCCATATGATGTAATAGAAAACAGGACTCATGGGACAAGCTAATCTCGTTCCATTGATCCAAATCCCAATTCCAATATTTGCATTTCCGTTGTGGGTGCTTTCATCAATAGACAGGTGATGGCATTGGCACTCGTACTGGTCTGCAGCTATGCAGCCGCATACACAGCAATGTGTGCTTCAGTGTTGTGACACATTCCTCTCATAATTGTTACAGATTTCTGAGACACAGTCTGTGTTTTTTCCATCCAGGCAGGACAGTAGGAATGCAACAACTACCTGACTCAACAACCAAATGATTTGGCAACAAGTTTAATCATCTTTTAGAGGGTGACATCATCACACCTGTTTTTTCACACTAATGAGAAATGGTTTAGGATACACATGAACTGCAGATTACCTATCAGAGTTTTAACTATAACAGTGTGGACTACAGTTGTACTGTTCCTGGCACTTTTTATAATTGATAATTATTCCCTTCATCTGGAAGCAGAGCCGAATTGAGAACACACGGACTGAGCAGCTGTCTGTCGCATGAACACAGTTTATGGAGAAAACCACTCCAGAGCCATAAGGCAACATGTCCACACATCTGCAGCAATATGACTCTGGTGTGTGACTGGAGAACAGAGTTATATTAAAAAGGTTGATGGACTCACAGATTGATGGACTCAACTGTTAACTTTTAATGATTGAAATGAACAAAAATGGAATGAACAAAAAAACGGAATGGAATGAACAAAAAAAGAGCACAAGAATGAGGTGATTGCTCCAGGCAGCAACTACATAACACATCATTTCAAATAAAAGTCACTAAAACAAATGAAGTAGTAACAAAACATGCTCAAGTTAGTGTCTCACAGTTGTCTCTGCTAAGACATTTAGCATTTCATTTTGTACACATTAGCTTTCAGTTTTGACAGGAAAAGGCATTGGAGTTTTGTTCACCTTTTGTATTAGCAGGAATATTCATTAACAGTGATATTTTGATGACATTGTCTTCATTGTTAGTCAGCAAATGCCTAAAATAACCATAAGCTTAATTGAAAAGCCCATAGCTACATAAGAGTTATTTGGTACATCAGATGATTTATTGATCATTTGCCTCAATAACTGATAGATTATTCAATCATTTGTTACAGACCTACAGGATAGCTGTGTTGCTCTTGTGTATGCTGAACCTTGGATGCTCAGCATCAGTTGTTTGTCCAATCTTGGACCACTGTTGGTAAAAACATTACCATTTCCGTCTGATCATTCTCTCTACGTGATGCTATTTTTGTAACAAGAACTGACTGTTCATTTATTGTCTAATGGGTAGCCAAGGCCTTGACGTGTGCTGCTGTTATGCACGTGTTTCATGTGCAGCTCATCAATATATATCACCCTACACTTCCCTGTATATCCCCAAACATCTCATCAGGAACCAGTCAAGAACCAGGTTTTTTATTAAGCGTATGCCTTTAGAGATCAGCTAGTGCTAGCCATGCTAGACTATAACACTCCTGTTGGTGCACTGCTGACTGAATGGCCAATGAGATACACAGCGGTCTAGATTGTCAGCCAGTGTCTCCAGTGACAGCTGATTTGTGTGTCCGCTGCGCATGAGTGTCCCGCCTTGCTTCCTTTCTGTTCAAATAAATGAGTTAATTTCACGCTCTGGTCGTTCGAAGGAGCTCTTTAAATAGCCAGAGACGCTCACGCACAGTTTGGATCTGTTTCAGAAAAATTAAGTGGAGCAATTATTTTCCAAATGTTAGTCGAAGGCTCTGGAGAGCAGTTATTATGAGAGAGTTTTCCCAAAAGAGGTCAAAGGTCCATAATAGCACTCTTTCTACTTCCAACAGAGTCACCA
This sequence comes from Acestrorhynchus altus, assembly GCA_034509495.1. Taxonomy (NCBI): domain Eukaryota; kingdom Metazoa; phylum Chordata; class Actinopteri; order Characiformes; family Acestrorhynchidae; genus Acestrorhynchus; species Acestrorhynchus altus. The sequence goes on along the minus strand of JAVGWO010000027.1, from coordinate 3,795,516 downwards.
CTGGCATGTCCGTGGATGAAAACAGGGTTTGGTTGGTTGGTTTATAAATATCAGCACTAGAGCAGCTATTGATTGGAATGTTTCACAGGATTATTTTAGTTTCAAATGTCACCCCGGCTGAAAAGCTTCTGTTTTCCATTTTCAAATGAACATCTTAGAACCTGAACATGTCGTGTAGCATTGATTTTTAGCCATGCTGCCATGACCTTGAGGCCTGACTCATCAAACTCTGTCCCTTTCTCTTTCTCTCTTTTCTCTCTCCCACTCTCTCTCTCTTTAGGACCATTGCTTCTATCATGGGCGAGTTAAGGGCCACTCATCCTCCTGGGTCGCTCTGAGCACATGCTCTGGAGTGAGGTACGTCCTGCATACTTTCTCTAATTTGATTTTCTCGGTTCCACACAAAGCCACAATGACTTCAATTCATTAATGTCTCATGAATTTCTGTGGTTGATAACACCAGCAAATGGCGAGGAGATGCATACACTGCTGGTGTATTGCTGCATTGTACTGCATTAGTGTGACAATAGAAGGATAATTGTTGATGGGTTGTGTCTGTGTCTGTGTGTGCCTTGGGACCAGTCACATGTAGCCTTTAGAAGAATGCATATTTTTTCACACAAAAGCACACACACAGAATGTGGGATCATAATAATTCCCTGTGTGTCTTACACCCTATATACAGTGTGTGTGTGTGTGTGTGTGTGTGTGTGTGTGTGTGTGTGTGTGTGTGTGTGTGTGTGTGTGTGTGTGTGTGTGTGTGTGAAAGTGTCCAGGCATCCAGTTTAATTAGTGAATACAGTTACTTCACTGCAAGATAGGATGCACTGTCTGGTAAAAATATCAGGATGCTTTCTCATTCATCATTTCTTTTGCAATCAAATGTATTAAAAATAGTTTATCCTGCTTTTGGTGGACTTCCCAGGACAAGCTTTCTACTAGATTTGTGTTTTACCAAGTGGAGTCATCTTAAATGTAGTCAAAATATTAAAATATACTGTATACTATTAGAAGATTTACATTTACATTTACGTTTATGGCATTTAGCAGACGCCCTCATCCAGAGCGACAAATTAAAGTGCTTTGCTGTTCACTCAGAATATCGTTAGCTAGTAGACAAGGCTTGAATCTAGAGATTCCTCACGCTTAGATCCTATTGAACACAAATGTCTTTATGGAGTTAAATACTCCTGAAACAGTTGAGTCTTCAGTCTGCCTTTGAAGACAGTGAGGGACTCAGCTGTTCGGACTCCCAGGGGAGGTTCGTTCCACCATTTTGGTGCCAGAACAGAAAAATGCTAAACTATTTTAGCTAAACTATCTGCTAGTACAATAAAACATTCTCAGTGAATCAAATGACTTTAACCAAGTACAAAGAATCCTATAATATTTCTCAGCAAGCTACAAATGACATTTTTACTAGATTTACTAAGAAGAAACTTCAGTGCAAATATGTTCAGTTACATGTAAGCTGCTCCAGAGAAAAGCTCTCATAAAGGAATGTAAATGAATGTAGATGTAACACAAGAGCATATAACAGTGCAGAAGGCTGTTTCAGGAGAAACGTCACCTGAAGATTTGTGGCCATTCTGGCAACGGAAGCACTGTTCTGTGCCATTAATCCACCTAGTTGATCCCTCTATCATTTACTAAAGGCCACTATCCTTCTTGGCTGCATCAAAGGCTCAAATGATGTCACTTCCTTTTTTATGATGTCATTAAAGAGACAAAATATGTTTGTGTCACCTGTTGGTAAATTGAACTGAGGAATGTACACACAATATTCATCACATACCTTGGTTTCAGTACTACTCCACTGGCGCAGCCCGGGCAAGTCAGCTTTTCTGATTTTACCATCTTGGCAGTGGACAAAATTGTTGGTACCCCTCAGTTAATAAATGAAAAACCCACAATGGTCACAGAAATGACTAGAATCTGACAAAAGAGTCAGAAAATGATCAAATGAAAATCCAACCTTGATTTTGTGGTTCAACAGAATTATTTTAAAAAGTAAACTCACTAAACAGGCCTGGACAAAAATGAGGGTACCCCTGAAAATAATGTGACCAAAGGTACATGTTAAATAAAGGTGTGCCCACTAATTAGCATCACAGGTGTTTACAATCTTGCAATCAGTCAGTGGGCCTATATATAGAATGTAAATGAAATATATAGTGAAAAGTTATTAAAAATAATCTGCTTATCTGAAACAGTATTTTCTCATATATCATGTTATTATCAAAAACACTTTAAGAGCATTGGAAATACAATTTGGTGCATTTTTTGTACTTTATGCATCTCCTCAGATTTTGCAGACTCAAATGGCACCCGCTTTGTAGACTGCCTCAATCATTACTCTTAAAGAAATTGGCTAATAATTTTGACACAAGTCATTAATGTTAGAAAATGAGACATTTTGTAATAAGTCAAACTTGTTAGACATTCATTTTCAGGTGGTGTGATTTGGTGTTAGTACTGTAAAATACCTATGCAATTTCACGCATGCTGGTCATTCAGGAAACGAATGATTTTGAGCTCGTGTTGAATGTGAGCTACGGAATCCACTTCTGCACAAAGTAACAAAGTAACCCATAGCTTTGGTAATTTGGACTTAAAAAAGGGTAATTTGGATAGAAAACCATTAGACCTATTTAGACCTACCCTTAATAAAGTTTACTGGAGTGAGGGACCCAACATATTAGGAAACAGAAGTTTAGAAGGGTTTTGATTATCTAGACGCACAACCTCACCACAGAACACCAATAAGAGTCCTTGAGCAGGACTCCTAATGCTACATCCACCTATGATTGTAACATGATTTTGATGTAAGTTGCTCTGGACAAGATTGTTAGACAGATGCCATACAAACATGCCGTATATAATGTTCATACAGCAAGCTTGTCACAAATGTAAACAAAATACTGTGGAGTATCTCCCTCATGAGTTAAAATAGTTGGCTCAGATAGATTCTAATACTCATTCAAGGGCTCATGACAAAATGTACTTAATCATGGAGAACATCATCTATTGAAATAGTAGTTGCAGCCCATGGCGGCACAATTGTGTATTGTGAGATTATTGAAAGCTCACCGCTGATGATTTCTTCCAAGTTCCAAGGTTGGGATTAAACTGAATCTTACTTTAGCCAGCGTTGGAGCACTCGAGAGTTATTGGCAGCTTCCATATAATGTTTGAGAACACTGTGTGGGAGAAAGGGCTTAGAGAGGTTTGAAATGAATGCCATAAAGCAGCTCTTAATTCAGGCATACGAAATGCATGGTGTTCATCCGTAGTGATGGAGGACACACTCTACACCAGCCATCACTCATCAGACATTCTCTGTGTTCTCTGCAATGTTCTGACTATTAGAACGTATTTGATAGAGATATTAATATGACAGCGTTATTAACTGCAATCGCCAGGAGGCTGTCTCTTGAGATACTCTTAAAGGACCTTCAATTAAGAAAACAGACAGATGAGTAATGATAGTTCATTTTAAAGCCTTTGGTGAAAAATCAGAGCAATATGCTATAGTTTTTCATTTGCTTTTATGGATTACGTTAAAGGACCCATATCGTAGAGTTTCAAACTTTTTAGGAATAAACAGTTTGACATGTCACTGTGTGTGTTCAAAAAGTCATGGACAACCATTCTGATGAATACATTCAGCCTCTTTAAGTTGCACCACTTTATATTGTCAATTGTGAATGGTGAAAGGAATTCCTGCTGGTTCTTCCCTCTGGTTCATACTGTGTGCTCACCCACTGTCCAGTGACAGTCTGGGACAGCTGGTCAGGAAAAGTCCATCTGCAAGCTGAGAAAACTTTACTGATAAATAAAGATTAAGCTGAAAAAAGTCTGTTTTGAATGAATTGTTTTTGTGATGTCACACATCCCAGCACTTTTACATATTAAGATTAGCTCCACCCATTCAAGATGAAATTATAATGAATGAGGGACTAATAGCGGGTGTAGAAGGGTGTTTTAAAAATGAATTAAGAAGTGTTTGGTGCATAACTGAAACATAATCATAGAAGCATCAAGCAGAACAAAATAAATATCAAGAAAAATGTCTTAATTGTAACTTATCACACAGACCATCTCCACCCTCAAGCCAGAGAATTCCACTAATATGCTCCAGTCATCCCCCTGATAAGATTTATCCCTGCATAGACTCTTAATGAAGCCATTATGACTAACTTAACTTAATAACATAATCATATGTCTAATCTCAGTTCTCTTGATGAGACTTCTAACATTAATGACGGGTTTCAGTAGTTAAATGTGAGTTCTTATGTGTAATACTAGGATTACTATTTCTGTATTCCCCTTTTTGTTACTGTGTATCTGTGAGTCACCACTACATACTTTTGTTATTATTTGTTTTCCTGTCCTGATGATAATAGGTTCCCCTTTTAAGTCTGATTGTTTGTTTTTCTTGCTCTCAGAGTGAGTGCATTGCCTTGTTGCCACAGACTTGCTCACTTGGGGCTTGGACACGGATCTCTCTAAATCTGCTTTGTGCCAACATCTGTTGTTAAAAGCACTATATATAAGCTTGAACTCATACATACCACACATTGTCATTAACTTTCCCTACAAGTCCTGTTTCTTCAGAGTCAGTTAGTGGGAGTCAGTGGAGGTGAAAATGACCAATGTGTGTTTCTCTAAAGCTGTGAAAGAGAAATTAGAAAATTTGGCTCTTACAAAATGGAACAATGTTTGAAAACATAATAAGGGTCATGCCAAAGCAATTAAAAAGAAAGCCAAACTTGCCTGAAGCTTTAGTGACCGACATCTGCATCAAGCAATGTTCAGCACTATTTCCCTGTCTGAGACTTTGGCCGCTGGTTAAGCAACAACAGCAGTCATTTTGAATTTTAGGCCTTCCAGCATAAACAAAAATTGTCTTTGGTCAATTAGCAAACAAAATAGATTTGGAACATGTTCGTAAACAGTGAAAGTTGTTCCTTGTAGCTGAAAATCGGAGATGAATGTTCCGATGATTTATTTGTTCGCAGTATGTGTGAACATCCTCGAAACATATTGCCAGAGAAGATGCAAACAACATGACTAGTTTTATCGTTTAACACTTCAAAGAAACCAATTAACCTTTAATTTTGTTACTGCTGTAGGCGAACATATAAGAAATGGTCAATGCAAAGATTTCTGAGTGGCTTTACTGTTCACTGATTAGAAAACGCATAGCTATCATTACAGTAAAGTCCTCTCCACTCACGGCCAATTACCAGTCAAACTGTGGTCAGACAAAGGACTCTGACTTATTAAAATTCCACTGTGTGTGTGTGTGTGTGTGTGTGTGTGTGTGTGTGTGTGTGTGTGTGTGTGTGTGTGTGTGTGTGTGTGTGTGTGTGTTGGAAGAGAGAGATTGTGTGACGGAAACAGCCACCATTAAAACATTGAATTGACTGTCCCCAGTAATTATAACAGGGCCATATAAGCTACTAGCTATTTTATGTATAATTGCCCTAGTATTTTTGCCCAAGACCAAAACCAAGAAAGCCATCTGTTTTTAGGAGCCCCCTGCTGATGGCTAATGGAAATGCAGGACTTTTTCAATTCCTGCTACTCAAAGCAAAGTTTGCCTTACAAGAATTCTCTCTTTTTGGTAAAGGTTGTCACTATCAATTACACACTGATCAGCCATAACATTAGCACAATCTGCCTAATAGTGATTAGAACTCCTTTGTTCCACCACAACAGATCTGTCCATTCAAAGCTTGGGACTCCACAAGACCTCGGAATTTATCCTGCGGTAATATCCAGTAAGATGTTAACAGTAGATCTTTTAAGTTGTGTAATTTGTGATGTTGGGCCTCCATGAGCATCAGTGAGTTTTAGGTGCCCATGACTGTTTGTCCTTTCTTGGATCGCTTTTGGTAGGTACTGTCCACAACAGTTATGGCTGATCAGTGTTATTAGTTATTAGTATATAACTATCAGGATTTTAATGACTATTCAAATAATGAAAGTTTTTTTAATCAGCCTTAAGAATGAAACTAAATAAACAAAAATAAAAATATAATGTGTTACAAAGCATTTTACTGGAACAAAACTAACCAGGAAGCCTTTTTCTTGATCTCTGTAATATTTCCAAGTTAAGAAATGCCCTGTTCTTGCACAATGCAGAAAAACTAGTGCATGCTTTTTTCACCTCAAGGTTAGATTATTGCAATGCACGTTTGACAGGATGTTTGATCAGGAATCTAAATAGACTTCAGTTAATTCAAATTGCTGCAGCCAGGGTCCTAACTAGAAGGAGAGAACCAGGAGGGAAGAAACATGGGAGCATCTTGAAACATTGGTGTCCAACCGCGCCACACTGAGAAACGAGTGGTCATGTGAACATTATCTGGAAGGTTATTCCAGAGCAGGGGCTACGAAAGAATAGGCTCTTCCCCCTGCTGAAGTCTTCTGAATTCTGGGAACTAGTAGAAAGCCAACACCCCAATTGATTGTGATGGCTCATAATGGAAAATTAGATCTTGCAGATCTTGCAGCCCTGTGCAGGGCTTTATATGCAAGTCAGAGAATTTTATAATCAATATGGAATTTGACCGGAAGCCAGTGCAGTGTTGATAAGATTGGAGTGATATGGTCAAATTTTCTACTTATAGTTAGGTTGTTATAGTAATCACTCGTAGGAGTCACTCAACACACTGTGGTACATTCTTTGTTCTCCATAAATATAAACACCAAACATATTACATCTCTCTACCTTTCCCAAAACAATGGTGGCCAACCAACCCAGGATGTTGAAAGGTTAACCTTCAGCTCCCTTCCACCGCTTCACATTGGCTGCTCAACATCTGGCTATTGGACCTGGACTAGTTTCCCACCCTGCCCTGACCAACTATGTAGGAATTTATAGAGACCCTAATTAGCTTCTACTTTACTAGTATGTCCATCAAACAAACAATCATTACTTATGTACACTGGAGTATTACAGCAGATATTTAGTACTACAGTGTCTCCTGATCAACAGTGTATAAGTAGTTTGGATGGGTCCTCCATCATGAGACTTGTTCCTCCACTGGTTTCTTCTTCCAGCTCTAAAGGAGTTTTTCCTTGCCACTGTAACCCTTTGGCCTGCTCACCAGGGGGTTTGTGTCTTTATCGTTTTTTTCATGTGCTGTTCACATTCTTCTTTTGATTTCTATAAAGCTGCTCTGTGACATCAGTAAAAAGTTGTAAAAATTAAATTTGACTACCGTATATTCTGGACTATAAACCGCTACTTTTTTTCCACACTTTAAACCTTGAGGCTTATAATGAGGTGTGGCTTTTTCTTCACCCGCCAGGGGGCGCTTTAGCAAGTGAAAAAAGTGGGAAGTCAAAGTTGGAAATCACAGAAGTTAATTTTCAGTTAGCACATGCTAGCAGCCACCACCACAGAGAATTTAGTTTTGATAAATCCTTCACAAAAACTGGCCACATGCACAGAGCATCATTTTCTGATGTCTGTCAGTGGATCCTAACAGCGTGGAGCAGCGTGAAGGAATCTACCGTCACCAATGGGTTCCGAAAGGCTGGACTGCTGTGTGAAGAGGGCACCACAGCTTCAGAGCCAGCTTCACCCCGGGATGACAGCGACACGGAGAGCAACACTCGACACAGAAAAAGTACCAGTACGTGACGAAGCTCTGCTAAGGCTGTTCAGCTCCGACACCGAAGAAGATGTCTTCAGTGGTTTCAGTTCGCAGGAGGACGATCAATAACTTTTCTGTTTCGTTTGATCAGGACTTTTATGCCACAGGCACCGTAAATTGTTTTAACCCGTTAAGACCTAAACCTAGAATTGACAGTCTACACATAATGTGTTACTCAATATTCTATCTACAAGTGTTAATGTCCATTAAATCTGAAGTGGTGGTACATCAGGGTATGACTTGTGAACATTCATATTAACACTGTGAAGTGTTACCTTGTGAATGAGGTTGAACACTGGCCAGCATGCTCATGGCAAGGGAATGCAAATTATTGGAGCAGAATAGGTTCAGGCAGGGCATGATAGTGGGTGTCCCATGGATGGGACATTCCATTTCCAGTTGTTTGGGACATTTGTTGATCCATAGCATCATGTGTTTACCAGGAATAGTGGCTAGAATTGTTTGTGTGGACAAAGGGCCGAAATCACATCCTCGTTCAATGTAGCATTCTTTATCTTCCATGTGAAAGAAGCCATGGACCCTAGTTGTGAACAAGGCACTGTACAGACTGGTGGTGGTCACATGCTGGTATTGGGTGTATTCTGATATGATTTGGGTCCCCTGGTCTGGCCAAACCTGTCACTGACTTATGTCCACAACGTTACATTGCACTCTTTTATAACCTAAGAATGGCCCCACCAGTTCATAATAAAATCCCTGTAGATACATTAGTATGCAGTAAACCTGGGATTTTATTGGGTTAAAATGAGCCAAATAATTCAACTTGTAATTCACCATGTAAATGAGTGGCCTGGTATTTAAGTCTTATTTATGAAGATATAAGCTTACCTGTGTGAGCAAACATGTTATGTTGAAAGTTATTAAAAGGAAAATTAAAATTGAAATCCATCTTCTTTTAAATTCACAGTAAATTTGATGATTCCTTTTATGAGTCTTGTCCAATATGTTATGAATGCATCTAGAGTTCAGCCTTATTTGTATGAATACATCTATCAGTTTCTTACTGTGGGCCATACCAGTGAAAATGTAAAGTGTGTTTTATTGTCATCCATGTTGCTTAATAAGCACTGCTGATTTATTTTAACCAAGTAATCCAGTTTAGTATGCCATCGTGACTGCCACAAATGTCTGTAATTCATTTTACAGGGGCCTGATTGCACTGAACTCCAGTGACACATATTATCTGGAGCCAGAAGGAGGGCAGGAGATTCTCCACCACACCTTCTACCACACAGACAGCCTCCCAATCAAAGGTGGCACATGTGGACATGGCCATCAGACTGGACATGAATACCTGTTCAGCAGTCTCCTTAAACCTTTGCATCAAAGGGTCTGTAATCACATTCACTCATGTTTGTTGTAATACGTTTATCAAAGAGATTTGTATTCATTTGGGTTTCTTTCTGACACTCTCAACTACACTACCTGCTAGTATTACATGAATATACTCACTTACCTGCATCTGAAATACAGTCTAACCCAGTTTAACCCAATTGCTCTTGAATCTTTATCCTTCACCTTAACTGTATCATCAAATCTACTTTAAATTGTAAAGAGCATGATTTTTTTTGTACATGAACAATTTGTACATTTGTTCAGTAATATTTTCCCCCACATGGTATCAGAGTTCATCCAACAATAAGGGTAGTATCTTGCATCCACGAGCTCAAACATGTTACTGTTTGTCATCAGCTTCTTCCAAACACATGATACACTGTTACTCTTGAAAGGAATTGACTGCACACACACATCCATGTAAAACAACCCCTAGCCAACTCTATGCACTACATCAGCCAAAACAGAAACAGTCTTTACGTGCGTAGCGACGTTTAACTCCCAGGTACTAGTTCAATGATCTTGTTGTAATATTGCTTTAACAGTCTCTAAAGGATAAGTAGCCCTACACCATACCCTATAACATAGCCCGATGCATGGCTCCCCTACAGTGTAATTGCATATTGCAGTGATGCAGACCTACAACTACGATTGGTCCAGTGATGTCATCATATTTCTCCTATAACATTTTTTATAAAATAATAAATCGGTTTAGTGGCCATGCACACAATCTCCTTCTAGCTCTATCTCCAAAACAATCCACTTAGTAGTACACCAAGGAAGTCAACACTACCAAGTTATGGCGGTGTAATTGCAGAGCAATGCAGAAACACCAGTGCATAAGTGTAACTGCTCACTCAGCACAAGCAAGTCTGGAATGCTACAGCAGAGACTCTGCATTGTTCCAACAAATAAGCATAAATCAGCATTAAGGCTGTGTTCACGAAGCAGGTAAAAGTGGCCTTAATATGTGACACAGATGTGGAAGGAAGGAAAGGTGCACATCGACCCACTGAGCTGCACTGAGCTGCTGTCCTCTGCATTTAACACATCTACACACAGTGAAACACACACATACACACTTGGGGCAGTGAGCACACATGCCTTGAATGGTGGGCAATCCTATCCACAGCACCTGGGGAGCAGCTGGGGAGTTATGTGCCTCGCTCAAGGGCAATTCACTCATGCCCTGCCAATTCAGAGATTCAAACTGGCAACCTCACAAGGCTGGTTCCCTAACCACCAGGCTGTGTTATCTGTGTGACAATGTGAACATTTTCAGTTCCAATTTGGGACACTTTCATATACAGTATTGAAATTCGATATGCCTGATGCATAGCAATGTAACTCAGTTTCTACAGCCAGATTGGAATTCATGCAACTTTGACATCAAACCAACTTAATTTTCACCATAAATGTGTGTTAAAGGTAAGAGAAAATGGACAGGATATGGTAGTCTCTCCTCACATCACAATGCTGGTTGGCACAGGTGTCAGAGCTGGGGACCCAGCGCTTTCCTCCAAACACATTGGCTGCCCAGCAATGATGCAATGGCAGCAGTTTGAAAAAAGGCTGGTTTTACATGTTCTGCTGATTGTATCGGGCCTCTTTACCTGCTGTGTGCATCTCCCGCAATGTATTAAGTAAGAATTATAATTAAACCACTAAACACAACCACGATCACGTAAGTATAATACGTGTGCCTTTATTTAACAAGGACAGAAACAATGGTTACAGTGAGTCATTGTCATTATTATAAAAGTGACTTCAGTCTTGCCTGCTGTGTTTCATGGCTTCAATTGCATGTAATGTAATCAAAGAGGCAATCTCTTGTGCACACACTCGCACACAGTCGAGTGACAGTGTAATCGGGCTCTCAGTGCTGCCATGCTTATGATGTTATTGGACCAGAAGCACTCATGTATAGGAACATTTTGTTCTGCTGGGATATGGCAGCACTTGCAACTCTGCAATTCACCCTGGATTGGTTTTAGTCAGGTATGTTCTAGAACCCCACACTGAAAGCTAAGCCAAGGGTTTTGGTGTCTCAGAGCTGGGTTAAGCTCAGTTTAACCATTTAGACTGAGGAAGAGCCTGACAAGCGACTGATTGGTGCAGGAGTCCTGACATCTGGTCGGTGTTTGCTATTTTTTCTGCTTGCTTACACAGTAATCCCCTTTGCTTAGGAGAGCAAAAGCTCCTTGTGTTTTCTGTTCTAAATAAGCAACACAAGGTCGGTTAAAGCCAGTAAACTCAATGGACCTATTCTGCTGTCTTCATTAGTTCAAATGGCTTTAATATGTCATTTTCAATCCAGTCGTTAATATTGAGTAAAGTCATTTAGCCTCTGTTGAGAAAAGCAAATATGACATTCTGATGAAGGCATTGTAAGTTAATGAGCAGCACTTTCGTCAGTTGTGTGTCTTGGCTCACCAGAGCCCCAGGAAATCAACAGCTCATTTTTGCAGCACAGGCCTGAAAGATCTTCACAAAACACTTCTAATCTGTGGTGTTGACAAGAAGTTTCAAATGGCTCTCAGCAGTGAAAGACCCCCGAGATCTTTCCACACACAGCAAAGGCATTCATAGTCACTTATTCCTTATTGGATCGTGCTTTTTTGGCTTGCTGTTAAAGAAGATTCATCGAAAAACACTCATACTTTCTCAGATTGAATCAGTGATTCACGTAAGCCTAATTACTTCTTCCCTTTCACTCGTCTTTCACTCGAAAGACATATTTCATAGAACACATACCAGCTCACAGAGATTTAAACGACCAGCCTTGGCTGACTTAATGAGGCTTTGAAATGAGTGGACACTTTTCATTACATTTTAGTAAATACAAGCTCGTCTCCATCGTGCTGTGGGACAGTGAGGCAGAATCAGCCCGGAAGATTAGTATAGATGGAGATTCTGGGAAACGACACAAGGACAGCAGCACTGCTGGCTCTGTTATTGACTGCCTCTCTATAACAATTACCTTTATCCGGTGCCATATTCCAGGGCTTTTCTGCATTCACTGCCACTCTAAACACCCCCAACTCTTCTCTGCAGCTTCAAGTGACTATTAAATTTACTTCCTTATGATTGCTGTGAAGGTGCCATCTGAATGGAAATTCAACCCAAAGGTTTAGAAAGACTAAATGTGCCTGGTAATTCAAGTTTCTTTATTGTATCTATTTTGATATTTGTCCTATAAAATAACCACTTCAGGGATAAAATGGTGTGATATTTACATGGACACTGAGGAACACATCTGAGGAAGGACACTACAGTATATGAAGATAATTATATTTATACAAAACCATCACAAGTATTAGTCCTCTGTAGTGTTCCAACAAATACAACATACTTGTACATGTATATATTTTGTTTATTTATGAGTTTTGATTGACTATCCCAGAGATAGTTTCTTAGCAAGGAGAGCTCATTAACTTGAACAAGCTGGTACGCTGACATTGTTTATGAACATTGATTACATTTCACGTGTTTTATTTGTTTAGAATATTCCAAGTTATATTCCAATTTCAATATTATATATTATAATATTAAGGTTACTATTCTTTATAAGGATAATGCTGTTATTTTATTATTACAACCAGTGGCACAAAATGGTCTTAAAATGGCAATAATATGGTTTATCACAATACATTGAGTGCCTTTACATTCAGAGTGATTTATGACACTGTAACCAAACATGTCTTTACTAACAATGCAGTAGGTACTTTTCAGCTTATTACTGGAATTTTCCATTCCACCTTAAATGCTGCAGAACTTACAGGAGGCAAAATATAACTGTGGCACTAGGATTTTAGATGCACTTTCATGTCTGCTTTACAGCACCGGTACCATTTAAAGTGCATTTATATATGGATCTAAATCCAAGGACTCCTGGGTCGTTTCAGTCCAGAACTGATCATCCAAAATCCAACCAACAGCTCCCAGTCAATAGCCTTGACTTCAGAAGAAATGTTGGTTGAGGTGTCTACAAACCTTGGAAACATACTGTAGTGTATATATGTAGTGTAAGACTTCACCGTACAGAGTTACAGAAGATATTGTTTTGCGATTTCTGAATCAAGTTTAAAAGTATATCTAGTTTGTCAAGTAAATTACAAACATTTCAATGTGAGCATATAATTTAATAAGTGTAATAGTTATGTAATAAGTCTTATGCTTAGTTTTGTGTACTTTCACAGGTGAAACGAAATGCCTGGGGCACAACCAAGTACATGGAGCTTTTTATAGTAGCTGACAACGCACTGGTAAGCCCATGATCCTTTTGCACCCACAGCTACGTTAATTACAGCTTATACAGAGGAGAAAATGATATGCACTGTTCACACCCATAACTTGGCAACAGCTAATCTGAGCCTTAGAAAGGAGCTAGAGAAAGGGTAGACACAAGCTTTGAACTTGAAATAAGAAAAGGTTTAGGATTAAAGATTACTTTTCTTTTCATATACACTAACCCATCAAGTGGTGTTAAAGTAGTATTTGGCTTTCTATCTTCCTCTCTTCTCTCTCTCTCTCTCTCTCTCTCTCTCTCTCTCTCGCTCTCCCACATTCACTTGCTCTTTCTCTTTGTGCTCACAAGTGGAAAATAGTGTCAGTGATAGGTTTGTCCCAGTCAGTAGATCAATGCTTGAATTGATCTACTGGTGATGTTCATTAAATTAGTGCTATAAATTAATTCTTAATATTAATTTGTTGCAACAGGATGTAAATGTTTGTATTACAGTGTAATTATACAATTATACTATATATACTATATGGACAAAAGTACTGGGATACCTACACATTACATCTATAGGAGACCCCTACCTTCCTCTATCAGCCATTGCCTGGTTGTTAGAGAACCAGCCTTGTGGTTCCCATGGTTCCTTTTTGCAGCTCTAATAGCAAGTTTGGAACTCTGCAGTTATTGAGGCAGCAGTTAGTGACTATTGTGCATATATTTTTATACTGGATCAAAACTGTAAAAATGAGAAAATGCAAAAATGAAGATACAAGGATGTCATGTGACACTAGCGATATATAAAATGTACAGTTGTAATAATGTTGATCAGTCCTTTCTCATAATGTCTTTATGTTTTTTAGTACAAAAAGCAAAACAAAGACATTGAAAAAACAAAACGAAGAATTATGGAAATTGCCAATTACGTTGATAAGGTATGTGAGAGCAACAACACACTGGCTGATTGACCTTGTTAACTGTTGTGCTGTTGCTGTTCTGTTCTCAGTGTGTGGAACATTTAAATATCTGAATGTATCAGCTTGTCCTCATGGATGAATTCATTTGACTTATAAGCTTCATTGTTAGTAATCAATAGGTCATGTCACTGATCATATTTATTTTTATTTTTTTGATTGGTCAGTTCTACAGGGCTCTGAATATCCGGGTGCCTCTGATTGGACTGGAGGTGTGGACAGATCGGGATCATTGCATCATCAACGAGGAACCCAACTCCACTCTGTGGTCTTTCCTTCAGTGGAGACAGAAACTGAAATCCCGCAAGAAACATGACAATGCACAACTCCTCACGTAAGTCACTTATAGTACTTGAGTACTTTAAAAAAGCAGTGCTATTAAAAATGTAGACCTCTCCAAGCCATGTTTCTGCTAGATGTCTCAGAGATGAAATTTTAACACAAGTCTTACTCATCCCCATGATTTTTAAGGCCTGACCAGGCCTGATGGAAACGTCTCATTTTAAAACAATTGAGTATAAAATACTGTGCTGGTGTTTCAGCCTACCTTAGAAGAGCAAACCTGAATGATATTAAATGAAGCTATTATTGAACAGGCTCAGAACCTCTGTTACCGTATGTGCAAATCTGTCCTTGGGTTGCCAAATATTCAACACCGGAATCAATCTGACTCATAAATGTCAAACATTTTTGGCACTGTGGATGATTCAGATATTACATAAAAAAATAAAGCACTCTGTGAACTCTATTTCCTCCTGCAGCTGCATTTTCAAAATGACCCCAATTGGACAGGAAAATCGGTAATCTAGAAAGGCTGTAGGAGAGTGAGACCCAGTGAATGAAATGCATATATGATGCACTGCATTGTTTTTGTTTGCTGTAGTGATCCTACTTCTGAACACCCCCGTCCTTATTGGTCCCTTTTAGTTTTGAGGGACTTAGTACATATGAATTTCAGTATATTTTTACTGATCATACCTGTCAGGACACCACCACCCACCTGCTGCTTGCAGAAGTGCTTAATCCTCTGTGACCTTTCCTGCAACCAAACACATCCTTCCCATCATTCATGATTGCCACTGATTTACAAATGAACTTCATTCCCGGTTTCAGTCAAGGGTACATTCACCCACTTCCCACACTCCAGAGGCCATTCAGAGAGTGAGTGATTGAGTGAGTGATTGAGTGAGTGAGTGAGTGAGTGAGTGAGTGAGTGAGTGAGTGAGTGAGTGAGTGAGTGAGTGAAAGAGAGAGAGAGAGAGAGAGAGAGAGAGAGAGAGAGAGAGAGAGAGAAAGAGAGAGATTCTTTTAATTAATGTGAGGACCCCACAGGACCACCACAGAGCAACTATTATTGGGTGGTGGGTCATTTTCAGCAGTGCAGTGACACTGACGTGGTGGGGGTGTTTTAGTTGCACTGCTATGAGTGGATCAGACACTGGAGTAATTCTGGAGTGTTTAAACCCATCAGTGTGAGTGGTGGACTGAAATTAGCCTTTTTGTGGACAGGGAGTGGACACAGTGTTTTAACACTCCAGCAGCACTGCTGTGTCTGATCCACTCATACCAGCACAACACACTAACACTAAAATGTCCCACCACTCACATAATACCTGCTCTGTGGTGGTGATGTGTGGTCATGACCATTGAAGAACATGGTGGAAGTAGTGAACATTATATAGAAAGTATAATATAGTAGAGAAACCTATAAATATGGTATCACATAAAAGAATAGGTTGATGAAGAATGTAAATGCTGTCAGTGTTTCAAAATGTACTATATACTGTAGTCCTTACACTCCATATGTGGAAACTAAGCTCCAAAAATAGGCTTCTTTGAATTCACTGGAAAAAATCATATTTTCTTCACTTTTCATTATGTCAGAAGTTGTTTTTTTTTATTGTGAGCACACTTTTTGTCAGTACACTTAGTCTTCCAGTTATCTTTGTGTAGTTTTGAATGGTAGGGACATTTTATTTACTGATAACTGAAATTGTAACATTTATACAAATTTCCAGCCACACACACACACACACACACACACACACACACACGGCTTTAAAACCAGATACCAGACTCTTGTTCTTTATCGGTAATCAATAACTGCTCTTTTCTCTTTGTGCACTCCCATCAGAAGCTTCATAATACTCTGTCGCGCTCCTACATCTGCCACATGGTGTCAGTGCTCATGTTTATTGATGTGTTTTTCTTTTGTCTCTCACAGTGGGGTGATCTTCAAGGGCACCACCATTGGCATGGCACCACTGGAGGGCATGTGCAGTCTTGAAAACTCTGGTGGGATCAACGTGGTAAGCCAACAAGTGGACAACAATTTGGACCTTACCTTTGTACAGCTTTAGTCATTGTGCGTGTGCAAATTTGTACTGTGTGTGTGTGTGTGTGTGTGTGTGTGTGTGTGTGTGTGTGTGTGTGTGTGTGTGTGTAATTCCAGTGTACAAGGGGGTCTGATTAAGAGATCAATATCTCTCACACAGCTGATTAGGCTCTAATGGGCTCTATTAGCTTGCTCAGTAGCAGAGAAGAGGCTGGGCAGAATACTAATAGGAAGCGATGAATCCTAGTCTTGCACTAAAAATGAACAGATTCATAAAAATGAAGAAATATAGTCAGCATTAAAGCCTTGAAAAACAAAACTCATTCTTTTTAGTTACTTTTGAGAAGAAGTGTAGGGGCAAACCATAAAACAGCTCTCAGTTGTGTAACTACAGAACAGTGGAATATGTACACAAACCAAGTATATCTAAAAGGCTTTCATATCTACATAATATCAAG
Organism: Acestrorhynchus altus; assembly: GCA_034509495.1. Taxonomy (NCBI): domain Eukaryota; kingdom Metazoa; phylum Chordata; class Actinopteri; order Characiformes; family Acestrorhynchidae; genus Acestrorhynchus; species Acestrorhynchus altus. The sequence goes on along the minus strand of JAVGWO010000027.1, from coordinate 3,778,486 downwards.
TAGGGGTGTAAGAATATATTGATACACTTGGGAATTGCAATATTATGTTTTGCATTACTGTGTAGATTTTTAAAACACACTCTTGATGAGTAATTAATTGTAGGTTTAGGAATCAAAATGCAGTGAAGCAGTTTCTTCTGAAATCAAGGCTTTTAAAAAGGTTTATCCTGCTTTCGTTGGAGTAACTCTCTCTACTTTCCAGAGAAGGCTTTCTGCTGGATTTGATTGCATTCAGTGATGAGCATTACTGATGTTAGTGACCCAAGCTCATCCCCAGTTCCCCAAGTCATCCCAGAAGTATTAAAGTACTGTAATTCCAGAGAACACAGTTCCACTGCTCCAGAGCTCAGTGCTGGGGACTTAATATGCCTAGTTCATGTCTAGCATAAGTTCATGGTGCCAGTCGGTTCATATATATTTGCTCCAGAGAGTTTTATTCTAATGGCACTACTTCTCTACAGGATCTAGATTAGCTGTGTGTGTAAATCTGTATGCAACATAAAATAGTGGAATGCATTCACTGAAAGGGGTGTCCATAAACATTAGGACATACAGTGTATCAGAGTGTTTTAGTACTTGATGCTAGGTGTGTTTTTGGGAGTGTGATATAGTTGGTTAAGTTAAAACGTATTTTTAATGGTCTTTAATGATTTATGGTGAAACATAAAAGGATCATAGATAGGAAGTAGGAGTTTTGAAACTGTTAGATTTGATCTCAGGGTGGCTTTAAGGGCCCATATATTATCAACACTAAAATTCAGACTCTCATAACTACATATTTCATACAACGTACATATCAGTTTCAAACAGTAAGTGAATAATACATTTTTATGATTTTGAACTAAATAGGCCTAGGGCTAAAGGTGTTTTTGTCAGTGTGTCTCAGTGTCATTGATCGCTCAGCTGTACTTGTGTAATTGCTCTAGATTAAATATCAACAGGTACAATAGCATTTTCAAGGTTTTCATAGTGAGGTGCCAACCTCATAAAGGCAGGGGAAGTGTAATACTCCTGCATGCTATATTTCATTTTCGATCTCATAAAGACAAACGGCGATGGTGTTGATGCCGCTGTTCACAAAATCAATGCTACATGCTCATCATCCCTGGGTTATCAGATTGTGTCCCTACAGTGAAGCGTGAGAGAGAGGCAAAGAAAGACGAAGTCTCACAGACATAAAGGAAGAGGCATTTTGGTTACACCATCTTGATACCAACTTTGCCCCCTTCAAACGAAGCACACCCCAGCCTTTTTTAACACTTCATCTTAAAAGGCATATGTCCTGTAAGTGATCTCAGCTCAGCTGAAATGGCCACTTACTTGCGAGGCAATGAAACTTCAGAATTCTGCTGTTAGTGTTTCATTTCCTCTTCAGAAATAATTTAAAATGAAGAAGCGAATGCATGCTCTGTTTCCTCTCAGGCCCACTGAAAAGATTGCTTTACACAGGCGTTTTATAAAACTTGAATGTATAAATGTGTGAAAACATGTTTTGCATAAATACGAGCAGTGCAGGATGTAAGTATGTAAATATGAAATAATAAATGATTGTGGCATTTCATTTTCCACACATTTTTGCTGTATGGCCATTTTTGGACATTTCCTGACATATAAGGTCTACAAACAGTGTTTTCTTTTCATACAGGCTGAACAAAAAATAATAAAATATTTTCTATGAAAGATGTCTAAGGCACGATGCTACACGGGGGTGCAGCCTAAACACCTTCAGAATCCTAAGCGGCTCGTCAAACCCTAATGGCTTCTAATGGCACAGGGATATGTTGTAATCTCTGTGAACCTAAATTAACAACGGCTGCTTACCCCTCAGTGGCTGTCCGTTCCCAGCAGCAACAAATAACAAATGATTGATGAGGAGTTGTCTAATCCCCAAGCAGGGATTTTGTTCCAACTACAAAATTGACTCACACATGCAAGAAATATGCCAGACCTCCTTGTAACATGTAGTTTATGAGTGGTGTAACATTCTGTTTATTTTATAAGAGCAGTCACCCAAATACTTTCAGTCTTTGAAAAAAAAACCCTTTTTATCAGTCTCCTCGGATGCTGGACTGAGCTTGTTTTGTACATTTGGCAAGTATTATGGTATGTAAATGCTTTTTGTAGCCAGCTTAGTGTCTCTCTGGGTTTCTGATATTTCTTCCAAAAGACATCTTACTGTGTGAGATTCTTGGGCCATTTTACATTCACTGCTCTTTTGAGATCTATCGACTGATTTCCAGTGCTGAACTTTGATGACTTTTCCATGTTGGTCATATTTGTGCAGGTGCTGCTGCACAGTAGAATAGTGCGCGATCACTCCCGCCTCTGCTAAACCTTTCAAAAGGAGGTTAACCAGCCTTTAACTTCTACCTACTGCTGCCTACCACAGAGTTGTTGTACACCTTGCATTACTCATTATGTTGAAGATTACATATGCTCTGTTGATTAAATATATTAACTAACTATAATTTATAAATATCTTTGAAATGCTGCTATTTTTATTAATGTTATCATTAATTGTCAGCATTACTATACTTTGTCTTCATTAACATGATGTGTCCCCTGAGTTTTGGTTTCTTCCTTCAGCTTTGAGAGAGTTCCACTGTCACTGTTAGCTGTCATTTCTTAAGTACATTCTGAATTAAAAAAAAAAAAAACGGATCTGAAACTGCTTTGCTATTCTCATAAGATAAGATTTCGGGCAATGCATCATTGCCAATGAGCCAGCATGCTCAGAGGAAAGTGTGTTGGCTGCTAGCTCACATACAACAGTTAATACCATGCCAGCTAACTTTGCCCTGGATGTGATGTGGGTAGAGAGCACCATCTACCCACCCAGAGACAGCGCATTGTGCTATCTCATTACACTGCTGAGCCCCTTACTTTAAAATTCAAGAAAACTTTGACAAAATTCTAACTTTGAACAAGGCATAGACCTAGCAAACTAAACAAGGTCTGAAACATTGGGGTGAATAGATTTGTTTCATATTTTCAGCTACACTACAGGCCACAAGATCCACAGGCACAAAAATAGTCTTAGTGTATATCCAGCACAAAGTTTTCTTAATGTGTTGTTTAACTAAATCAGCTTTTCCAGAGTCTCTCATACATTTTCAGTAATTTACTGTAGTGTGGTAGATGAAAAGAGCCATCCTTCTCTTGTTTAATAATAGTGTCCATCATTTCCGAACCCATTAAGGAGTATATATTTTGTAATTCCTTCAGGACCATTCAGATTTGCCCATTGGCGCAGCTGCTACCATGGCCCATGAGATTGGCCATAACTTTGGCATGAGCCATGACCATGAGGGCTGCTGCGTGGAGGCTACAGCAGAGCAAGGTGGCTGTGTAATGGCAGCGGCTACAGGGTAAGCACCTTCATCCTCCTTACTGGGAAAACTACTGTTCTTACATGTAAAAGCTGCAATTGTCCTCTACACTCTGCCGAGTTTTCTCCCTCTATATTCACCTTTTATCTTGTACTTATCTTGCCGTTTCTCATGCTTGACAGGCATCCATTCCCGAAGGTATTCAGTCATTGTAGCAAGAAGGACCTGGACAACTACTTTCAGAAAGGAGGGGGGATGTGCCTGTTCAACATGCCGAACATGAAGGACCTGGTCGGTGGGAAGAGGTGTGGGAACGGCTTTGTGGAGGATGGGGAGGAATGTGATTGTGGAGAACCAGAGGTAATATATAAGCACACACACAGACGCACTCTGTACTTGTCTGATTATAGCATACCGAGCAGCCTTTGAGTGATCTATCAAAGTTTGGTCATGTTACAAATGATCATTTTGGGCAGTAAAACAAATGAATTAACGTCACGTACTTTCTAGAGCTTTTCCCAATTTTCTCCTCAGGTCTGCCCCATCAGATAATGCCACCAGCACTGGGGGGGGTTATGTGCTCTTATGTGGTTTCTCAGCTTCAGCTTCATTGGACAGCTGAAAGGCAGTTCTCTTTTGTCAGCTAACAGATGTTCACACTATGAGCATTGTGTGATGGGGAGAAGGAAGGTTACTCTATCCATTCAGTAAGAGTGAGAACCAGTGATCTCCCAGTGATAGCTTAGACGTCTACACCACTCAGGATCCCCTTTTCTCCTTTTATTACGACTTTAACAAAGTTGACTTCCATAGTAAATAGTCATAGCATCCCGTAGATGCATCTCATCCCCTTTAGCACATAACATCTACTGCAGAACAGATTTTAACTTCAAGCACTAACTAAATATTAGGCACGATAGTTCATCATGGATAAATCAAAATGTCTATATCTTAATATATTCATGTACTTTGTATTAGAGACAAAAACACTTTGTCAACAAAATGTTGTGTTATTATGATTATAAACAAACAATCAATACCAATTATTCTACATGAAGAGGTGATAAATATGTAATTTCACAGTAACTAGATTGCTTATTCATTTGAAGACAATTATTTATGACTAATTTATGAAATTAGTTGTTTTCTTAAACAATGGAGGGAAAGTGATAAATCAAATGTTCTCAAGTGCAATTACACAAACTGTAAGGCAGAAAATAGGATGCATAACAATGAGTGACAGAAGTGTGGTGAGGAGAGAAAAATCTCACGTTCTTGCAAAGCTGCAATTGGCAGGTTGTCAGTGCTCATATCATGGGTGGATGGTTTGCCATCTGGTGTAGGTAGTCTTTGGTAGAGACTCTAAATCCTAATTATACATTAACACCTGGACTCTTGTTAGGAATGTTATATACTGCATTATTGATATCTACAGTGGGTTAGGCAAGAAGTTGTTTACTGTCTAATGCAGTGCTTCCTAATTCTCATCTTGGGGTAACTACTGCTGCGGTGGCAATGTGAGCAGTTTCCCTGCTCCAACACATCAGCTAAACACATAAGCTAATTATCAAGTCATTTCTTAGCTAAATCAGGTGTTGTAAAGCACATACTCCCAAAACAACACACCGCAACAACGGCTCCAGCATGGGGTTAGGGTTTTTAAAGAAAAGTCTGTTAATTAGCTTGGAGTGGTTTACTCTCATGTAGCGCTTTGCAATGTGGTCCAAAAATACATGTCAATATTTATCTCAGTATCTTATCTCAGTATGTATTCACTGTGCAGTTACTAAAATTAGTATTTTTTTCCAATCACAAGAAGGCTAATTTGCAATAAACAACTTTTATTCAGTGCAATAAGATTATTCAGACTTGCCTGTAAACAAATGGTGGTGAGTAAATGCACCTTGTTTACTGTGATTAAAAATATGTAACAGTACAAAAACCTCTTTATTAATAATTGCAAGAACTACTTACTGATTGGCATATTTTTTGATGTTTATGTCTGTGCAGTTAAAGAAGGAAAACTTTCCCATTGATATTCCATGAATATGGAACACAATGCCAAAAACCACACATTTCTTTTAGGGAAATGTTTTTAAAACCCATTGAAATAAGGTTTAAATTCATTAGCATTTTGAAGCCCTTCTAGTGTTAAAGAAAACAACACACTGCCTTCTCATTCCTTTCCTAGAAATACTTAAAACATTTTAAATGAACTGCTTTCATACATTCTTCACTGCAGTCCACATACCTCCTATTATGGTTGGATTTTTCTTCTCTACATGTTTCCCAGCATATCCCCACAAGATCTTTCTGGGTGCTAAATCAAGCTTGAAGTCTACTACTGCCAGTTGTGTGGCATCTTGGATTATCTCATTGGAATATCTGTCAGTTTTCATGGTTGAAAAGACAAGATAAACAATAAACACATCAAAAACACATGCTAAACATCAGCAGATGACATATCTGCATGTGAGCAGTGAACCCTGAGAGATGTCCTCTTGTTTCTAAGCAATCTTTCCTGTTGCAGTCTTTTACTGTAGCCAGTGAAATGAACCCCAGCCTCCTGTGAGTGGAGCAGAGGTGTTATCCGTTTCTGCCCCAGCACTTTATGTATTGAATCATTGCTCGTGGTTCCCTGTTGCTAATGATGGTCATAGTCTCAAGGTGTGGTGGTGGGGGGTTCTTGAGATAAGTTCAAATACCAAAGTCTTTAGGAAACTCAACAGACTGTGTCAAATGTGATTTTTGACTTTATACCCCTCTAACCCATGCCTGCTCTTAGGCATGGTACCAGCAGTTTGATATCTGCTCCAGTCCTATTCTACTGGTAGTTCTTCTCAACAGGGCCTAGTTAAGCTGTGTGTGTCAGCAATGTACTAATGAATGTATTAATTAAAAAAGGGGTGTCCACAAACATTTGGGGATACAGTGTAATTCATATTGTTGCTGTTTGCAAAAAAAACAATAGTAAGACTGTAACATAACAAAATGTGCAAAAACCGAAGTGCTGTGAATACTTTCCAGATGCATTGTAAGTCAAGAATGGAGGCAGAAGGTTTTAACGTCACCTAAGCCCGAAGACATTTTGCTGTTTCAAGGGCATCCTGTAAGCTTTCCACAGACTGCGCTATGAGAAAATGAATGTTTCCATCTAACCTCAGGGCCACCCCTCAGAACAGCACACTTATCTGGCTGCCCAACCCACCAGCTCCAGACAGAACTGTTGGCGTTGGTCCCGCTATGCAATTGTTGTGGGTGTGTTAATTATACCTAATTGCGCTTAGCCTGTCACTCTTTCTACCACCTGCTCTTTTAGCTTGGGAGGACGTGTCGAAGGAAGCAGTGGCAGAAGTGGAAACTTTGCACACAAACAGCACATGCACATGCACATCTGTGCACACACACACTAAGCTACAAATATTCAAATTCACTCCTGCCTATGACGGTGTGCTCTTGTTCCATATATCCACCTGATGGCTGTCAAAAGCCCCACTTATAATGCAGCTCAGTGATGTGGCAGTGTCAGGCATCATTTAGCATCCAACTCCCAGAGTTCAGTCTTTATTTCCTTCATCTGTGCTTCTGACACAGCGATTAAAAAGAAAGCGGTACGTATACCACCCACAGTCTACATGCAGGTAATGTGCATGTCTGGTGTCGGTGTGCTGGATAAAGCCTGGGCTAGCTGTGAATAACTGTACTAAGTGACTGACTGTGTGGGTACGGGGTCACACATTGATGCGTTCAGCAGCCTGTAACAAAAGCAATGAAGTGGCTTACGTGTGTGTTTTCATCTTCCTACAGGAGTGTACGAATGACTGCTGCCATGCCAGTAACTGCACGCTGAAGGAAGACGCACAGTGTGCCCACGGTGTCTGCTGTGAAGGCTGCAAGGTGTCCAACTGTCATCACTCTATTTATGTCGCCATCTCTCCTTCCTCCTGGCCTTTTCTCTTCCTCCGCTCCATATCCCCTTTCTGCTCTCTATCACTCTTCTTTGTCTGCCAAGTTTCATTGTCAATCTCTCTTCATGTAAAACAAACATACATACAGTCAGGTCCATAAATATTTGGACCGCAGCAATTTCAGTAATTTCAGTTCTATGCCTCCATAGAACATCACAATGGATTTAAAAGGAAGCAGTCAAGATTTGATTGAATTTTTGACTTGGAAGTCCAGTCAATTTTTACACAGTCCCTCGATTTTCACAGGCTCATAACTGTAAACTCAACATAACTGTAAATATACAACATATTTTAATACTCAAAACCAAATGATCAAGTGCACAACCTGCAACCCCCCACCCCCCCATGAAAATGAACAGAAAATATAGTACCTCATAAAACTAGTCACATAAAACTCTACATATGCCAAAAACTGCCTCCACCATGCTTAATAGATGATGTGAAATGCTTTAGATCATGAGCCCTTAACCTTATTCTTGGTTTCCTCTGTCTAAATACTACTGTACCAGAACTAGGAACCTATTTCTATCAGTTTTATCTAACCTGTCTTTTCTTGAGTGGTATCAGTGGTTTGCATCTTGAGTTATTTACATTCATGATGATCTGTCTTAATCGTAGACAATGACTGTTTCACAATGAAATGCCTACCTATTAGTGTTCCTCACTTGACTAAATGTTTTGAAGGTTGTTTGTTGTTTAGTTGTCTTGCATGATCTTTGAGATTGGTGGTGTTGCTGACCTCGCCAGTATGTTTCCTTTAAGAATGTACCAAATGGTTGTTCTAGCCACTCCTATAGTTTCTACTACCTCTCTGAAAGTACTTTGAACCAGGTTGAGCTTACCATGAACAACTACCAGATACAATTTCAGCATTTGGAACCAATTCCAAACTTTTATCTTCTCAATTTGTCGTGAAATAATGAGGGAACAGGTCACATCTGGGCATGAAAATGCTTATCAGTTAATTGTCAGTTAATTGTCTTTTGAGCCTGTGAAAATTAAGAGACAATGTAAAAATGGCTGTAATTCCTAAATGATTAGACTGGAATATTTGTTAAATTAAGGATAAAAGTAACTGTGTGCTTCAGTCTTCAATCTTGATTGCTACATTTCCAGTTTATTAAGGAGCTGTACCTTAATATTAAAAAGTCACCGTCCAGATACTTACGAACCTAAGTGTATATTGATACACTTTGCTCTTGAGACAATCTCCTCCCGGCATCTTTACAGGACAGTCAATATCTGACATGATCAGGACAAATGTTTTATTCAACATTTCACACCCTGTGCTGCACTAAATTAAATTATCCTGGACCGATTATGCTCTGCTTGGAACAAAATATGCAGCTTCTAAAATTCCTGATAACATCCAGTAGATACTCAGAAAAAGCATATTGTCATATATATATTGGATGTAATTCATCACAATAATGATAAATATCAGCATATTGTCCAGCCATATGTTACTTGCTGCCAAGCATATAGTATATACTGTATATCCCAGATTTTTATAAACAGCCTACTATTAAAATTGCCATACAAACAAATCCCATTATGCAAATGCATATGCAAAACCTAACCCTCCCTCTGCCATCCATCTTTTCTCTCAGCTGAAGCAGGCAGGCACTATGTGCCGCGGTCCAGCTGGTGCGTGTGATCTGCCGGAGTACTGCACTGGAGGATCACCTTACTGCCCCTCGAACGTTTACCTGCTGGACGGCACCTCCTGCCAGTATGGCAGCGCCTACTGCTATAATGGCATGTGTCTCACTCACGAGCAACAGTGCCTGCAGCTCTGGGGCTACGGTGAGAAGAATGCACACCTAATATGATATAGAATATGCATGGCTTTAGTAATGCATTTGTTAGAGCTTGTTGTACTTGATAGGCTGTGATAGCTTCCTTATGTTAAACACAATGTCAGCTTCTCAAGTCATATCTTCTTCTACATTATATGTCGAAATGCTTTCAGCTACTCCAAGTTCCATTCATTGCACTGTGCCAAATGATGTGCCAGTGCACACCCACAACTTGTCTAATGCCTGTACAGAAGTACTGCCAATAGAATAGGACTCTCTGGAGTAAAGATGAACCTAATGGCACCATGTCTAATGGCATTCATGGGCCAGAGGGATATAAACATATATAAAGCCCCCCAGCAGTGAGCTGTGCAGCAGTGAAGCTGTGCTCTCTGGAATGAGAGGGCTCCATCTAGTACTTTTGAGATGAGTTGGGGAGTTGAGTTGTCCATATTGTCCAAATACTGTATATCAATTAATCAATCAAAGGAAGGCAACAGTGGTAAGTAAAACTCACTATATGACTGAACTGGGCACTGATTTACTGATATGTATATAATGAATATATTATGATTCCATCATAAATATCAGATTGTAGTTTTGCAATCAAGAATGATGTAAAAAAAAAATTTAATAGCACATTTTCATAATAGGAGTGAAATAGTGGCGAAATATATTTTATATTATATTTACATTTTACATTTTTTCTCTTGTTTTCCTGTTTATCCTTTTAAGTTTATTATATATATATATTATATTATATATAATTTATATATTATTTATATATTACTATATAACTGTAATAATTGCAATTTCTGTCTGGTATTAATAAAGTAATTCTTAAATTTTTCCTTTTTCTATTACCGATTAGAGACATGAGATTCCTTTTTGACAGTGACAGGTTGTTCCACACAGATTTTCCTTTGTTTTTTTCTCCATCTGGTCCATAGTAGTTACATTTCTGACAGAATTATCTTTGTCTTGCAGCTGTACAATCTAAAATAGCCAGCTCTTTGTCTGCTGTGTTTCTCAGCATTTACAAAGGACTCATGTTTACAGGCAGCCATAGATATTGGATTGATGTTCTTGTTTGCTGCTTTTGGTTGTTAAGCAAAATTCTGGACATTGAGCAGGCCTCCATAAACCCGTTAACTTCCTCAGGTCCTGTTGTGAGGACAGCTGTTTAAATGACACGGGAGAAGGCTAGTCATTTCCTGAAATTCGAAGTCGACTGGAGCGTCATATCTCTCTGATGGCTGATTGAGTAAAGCGCTGATTTGGGGTGGTTGTAGATGGCGCAGCTGGCCGGGCATAAGGGTTTTGTTTACGAATGTGAAACAGGCTACAGATTTGACTCATCAAGAATTCACATTTGCTTTCAGTGATTTGGCTTCATTTCATTCACATCAGACGTTTTTTGTTTGGCCTGTCTGTGGAAACAGTTAAGGACCCAAATCCTTAAATCAATCCCTTCCAACAGAAATCCCCCTGAGAAGTAACACTTTGCTCTAATCTGTAATTGAATGCTTTTTGGGGTTTTGTCAGGCTTGCTGATCAAACACTAGTTAAAGTTTCTGCTGGTGGAACTGCTCTCCAGCTGGCTTTGGGATCCAGTCTAGTTAAGCTTGTAGTTAGTGACCCAAAAATCAGACCAGACATGCACCGTTATCCACAGAGTCTCTGTTGTGGGATTCGTTTAATGTGCATTTGAAAAATGCAGATATTTTCATGCCATCACAGAAAATGTAATAATGGAACATAAGTAATTCTGATGAAATGGCTAAATGTTAAGCATATAAACTGAAATGTAATTTTCAGGGTGATATTTTTCTTGATATTTAACCACATGAATGGTCTTTACTAAGAATAAACAAGGACGTGAATTATAATTGTTATTGTCATAGTCAAAAAATATTTGCACCCAGAAGAAATTATCCAACTGCAAGGCGCTACTGCAGTGGTGTCATGCCAGACTCTTATGCAGTGACTCAGAATGGCAGCAGAATATCTTCAGTGACAGGACACACTTTGTCTTTGTAGAAACAACCAATGAATCTGCTTGTGGAGGCACTGTGGTCAGCGTCAGGATCAGTGGTTTGTTGTCACGCCTCACATATCCAGAAGGCTTTGAGTCATGGTTTGGTGGTCAATTCCATACAATGCCAGATCACCTTTGGTTATAGACACTTTGACAGCCTAGTGTTACATTTATCAGGTCTTGCGATCAGTGGTCCTCCCGTGTCTGAACAGATACTCCAGTGCACTAGTTCAACAGGACAATGCTCATCTGCATACTGCTGCCATCACAAGAGTTGAAGACACATATACTATGCCATGGGCAGTCTCGTCACTAGATCATATTCCTGATTGAAAATGTGTGGAATGCACTGTGAACACTCCACTCATACACTGATCAAAATTGTGTGTTTTTCATTGTATCGTTCATTTGTCTCATGTATAATAAATAATGTATAATAAGTCAACGGACAGTGTCCAAGCCACCAAGTCAGTATCATTGAAATACTTCACGTTCAACATTTACAGATTAGGTTGAACAGCAGTGGGGTATTCCTTTAAGTGTTGTCAATTCAGGCTGAAAAAGTGATTGTGATTTGTCTAGGTGCACGGCCAGCACACGACGCCTGTTTCCAGGACGTGAATGCGGCAGGAAACGCCTTTGGAAACTGCGGCAAAGATGCACACGGCAACTATGTGAAATGTGAGAAAAGGTGAGGGAAATGGCTACATGAAAGAGGCATTCTGAGCATGAAGAGAAGAGATGGTTGATTGCGGAAAAAAATTCACAGACGAAAATATTCTTTCCAGTGTTCCATTCATTTAAAACCAATCATTCCTTATTTTCAGGCAGATAATGGGGGAAAGCTTTGTAAAATTGTCTCCATTGTAATGTTTGGCAAGTCAGTGTCAGGAACAAAGAATTATCTTCTGCAGTTCAGCTGTTCATTGTGTTTGCTTCTGTAGTGGGTACTTTAGGAGAAATCTGAAATTCTCTTGCTTCCACTCCTTCCTATAGTGATGCCAAGTGTGGGAAGATTCAGTGCCACAGTGCTGCCAAGAAGCCAAAGGGCACTAATGCCGTGTCTATTGACACCACCATCCGCACAGACGGCATCGAGGTGAAGTGTCGTGGTACATACGTTTACAGTACACAGGATGGCCAGGGGGACCTACCAGATCCTGGCCTTGTCATGACTGGAACCAAGTGCGGAGAGGGCAAGGCAAGTAGAGCAGGACTCTTTATTCAGTGCCATATTCTGTATGTTGAAGTAATGTAGTAATGTAGTAAAATAAAAAAAAATGTATATATATATATATATATATATATATATATATATATATATATATATATAT